>OX463322.1:2400000-3000000 GCA_949820665.1 Scrobipalpa costella | reverse complement strand
TCTATCTACAGTTGAATTATTTTAAATAATTATTATTATGTGGACTGAAGATGACGATGATTATTATTATTATTCAAATTACTTCAGGTGTTAAGGTGGATGTTAAAGAAGAGACAGACACAGACTATTGTGACTATGAAACCAAAGAAACATGGACAGAAAAACTACAAATCCCAGAAATATACCCCCAAGAAACACATAAAAAGTCAAAAGAAACAAATAAATACTTCGAAAATAATACAATCAATAATGCAATACTCAATACAGACGATTATTACGACTCTGACGCGCCCATTGCTGATTTATTTCATGACAAGAGAAGCCTTAGAAATATTGATGAAGATCACATAGAAAGTTCCAATAAGAATGATCCTGACAGAGCAATGAATAATAGAACCTCTGATATTGGTAAGTATTATTTCTTTGAATAAAATATACTGACCCACCATCATGATTTACAAAAAAAAACTGATATCAGTAAAGTGTAGGGTGACCATGTACTAAGCCCTAATAATAAATGAATTATCTTATGTAGCCGTTATGTGTCCCACTGCTGAAAATTCAGTAAAAAAATATATTTTTATAAATTGAAACCAATACCATTGATATTAATATGAATACCATTATTTTAATTAGTAATTATTAATTAAGTCTGAAAAAGTCACCAATTCCAAGTGTCCCTATAATGTATACTATGTAATTATAAACATCCTAATGACTAAGGAAAAACATCCTGACTACGTTATGCATGGTCCCGTCGTGAAATGTGATGCAAATCGTAGTGCGAACCCGCATGGAGGTCAAGTTTCTTTGGACAGATATGTAATATCTTCGATTATTAACCAGCTTACACAGAACCACTACGCCTTGACCACGCTTAAGTTATAGAGAACACCTTAAAATTGATGTTACATTTTAGGACCACAACACACCGTAGCCACGCGTCCCAAGACGATATCGGAACGTAAACGCGTCATACTGACATGCGCTGTCGTGCTCAAAGACACGACTGCTTGCCCTTTCAGACACCACAAAAGCTGGTTCCAATGCTTCTACTGTACGGAAGAATTCATGGACATGACCACACTAAGAAACCATACAAACGAGAACCATCAGGATATCTCAACGGAACTGCTTAAAATGAAACGTTACCCGCGCTCTTTGCAGATTGACATCTCGAATTTGGAATGCCGCGAATGTAGTTTGAGCCTGACAGATGTGGAATCCATGCGGCGCCATTTTGAAACTAACCACAACAAAACTATTTACAAAGAATTCATTGCGGATTATAAAGTTGATTGTAGCCCATATTCCTGCCATTTGTGCAAGGAAGAGTTTCATGTGTTCAGAACTTTGACTACACATTTAAATGAACACTACGCCAACTGCATATGCGACGTTTGCGGACGATCATTTATAAACTCAAAAAGACTAAAAGTTCATAATAGAACGCACGAAAACGGCCACTTCCCTTGCATGAAGTGTGGCAAAATACTTAAAACAAAATCATCTAAAGCGAATCACATGGAAAGCGCCCATTCAAAGCGCCAACTGAAATGCCAGATATGTTTTAAGCCAATGAAGCATTATAACGACAGAATAAAACACATGTCCGAAGTGCATAATATCACACACTTATTTAAATGCAAAATTTGTTTCAAAGAGTATAATATTAAACACTATTTGGCGACGCATATGCGACAAACGCACGGAAATAAGAATAAGAAATGTTTGGACTGCGGAATGGTGTTTATAACTAACCATGGTTTGAAGAAACATATGAGCAAGCATACGGGGCTCAAACCTCACAAATGTACAATTTGTGGAAAAGCCTACGCTCGAAGCTATACGCTAACAGAACACATGAGATGCCATGAAAGCGTTAGGACACCTGAACAAAACTTCGGAGCTGATAGCTAATATAGAGATTATTGCTTTGATTTAGGAATTATCCGAAATAAACTTCAAATCATGGACACCCCAATCCAAAAAAATATATTTATCAGAGAAAGGCAGAAACGATCTTTATTCTGAATGGGATGTGAAGGCGGGGAAGAGATCCAAATTATGTACGTATTTATTTTTGAATTAAATAACTTGGTAATTGAAAAATACTACAATTTACTTTCTTTTTTCAGAACCTTGAAGGACGAACACGAAAAAGAAAGAACTGCACTGAAATGTGTTTTTGTAGATACTTAAACTTAATAATTGTGGTAATAAATTGTTGTTTCAAAATCAAAGAGAATAATTTATTTATATCAATACGTAATCACAAATTATGACTGCAAATTTAATACACACTGTTACATACATAGATATAATCACGCCTTTATCCCTAATGGGGCTTACGGAGCGTAAAATACCTAAACAAAGGTCGTTCCGCCACGTCTGATAAAGTTTTGAGGGCTATTAAAGATAAAGTAGGTTTATTGCTGTAGTAACAGGTTGTCAGCCTGTCTTCAAATTTTTTCTCGCTCCTGGTCCAGCATGGAAGTAATACAGACTTAATAAGCTGTTAACACACAATATAGCTTTACGTCGCAAAATCTCCCTTTGTCATAATGTTCCTCTCGCAAAATGTCCCTTTCAGATATAAATAGTGAGCCTACAAGAACTAACTTTTGGCAGCAATCAACTTGATTTTTTTATGCATCTGTGTGTACTTTTGTACACACGCCTGTATCCCCAGTAGGGCACTGAGCATATAATCACCAGTAGGGATAAAGGCGTGATTATATGTATGTATGTACTTAATTCTTCCTTTATGTACTCTACCGGATGTAAGGGGCAGGGAAAAGAATAGAAAAAAGGTAAATTTTTTTTCTCATTTCCTGAAAGGATTTCTGGTGAGTTGTTCAGTTTCGGTTGTTTTCTGAGCAATCCCTATTAGTTTCTAGTACGCTGTCCCTTACACTAGGTATATCAATAATGCATATTGTTTTTTGTTTGAGTGTAGGTAAGGTAGTGTAAGTTACATACATACATACATAAAATCACGCCTTTATCCCTTACGGGGTAGGCAGAGCGTAAAACTCCTTCTAAAAGGCGCTTTCGCCACGTCTGACAAAAAGTGACAGCAATTTTAAATTGTAATGTGTATTGCTGTAGTGACAGGTTGTCAGCCCATCGCCTAAATTACAATACACTGTAACCCTCGAATCCCTTTTGCTGACTTCTGCAGCATGCCCGGGAGGAAGGGCAGCTGGAACATTCTATTTTTTTCTATCTCTCCTAGTCCAGCATGGAAGTAAGTGTAAGTTTATGAAGGGAATAGATGAAAAGTATGAACTTTATTCATACCTATGGACAAAGTTACAATTTTTTTTTGGTTGGTTCCAGTTGGTTATTATTTAAATTAAAACACAAAAATAAAGTCTCAACTTCATTTATTAAATTACTCTCTCATTGATTCGAGAAATCAGATTGTTTTCAGGTTTTTTTTTTACATTCCACACATCACATTATTACTTAACGTTACAAATTTTTAGAAAAAACATTTGCCATACAATTACAACCACACAACCATATATTTTTTATTTTATTACAAATGGATTTTGTAAATGCAGAGATTTTAAATTGTATTTGACTAAAGAGACGCTACATAGGTGAAAAATATATAATCGAGACAATTTTTAAGCTGTGGCTCCTGCTTCAAACAAAACACGAAACATCCCCCCGCGGGGCAGAGGGGAAAACCCTTCCCTGTTTGTTGTTTCGTGTTTTGTTTATGCGCTGGAGACTTGGCTGTACGTTAGAACCGCCAAAACTTTAAATAAAGGTCAAGCTCCACTTATCAAAACATATTTACATTTAACAAAATTCACTTCTTAGAAACGTGTACTTAATATAAGTAAGATCGAATGACTGTTGTTTTATACAGATAAATGGAACTCAACTTGACAAACATTAGGTAAGGAAAATGGCTCATTCTGGTGTATTTTATAGAACCACCGAGAGATAATCGGTTTGACTACATCCATACTAATTTTATAAATGTGAAAGTAACTCTGTCTGTCTGTTTTTTGATAACTCTTTCACGCCTAAACGGCTGAACCGATTGTGATGAAATTTGGCATGACGATAGACGGTAACCTAGAGACGGACATAGGTTACTTTTTGCCGCAAAATATTTTATTCCCACGGGAAATCTCGTTAAACCGCGAGGCGGATAGCTAGTTACATATAAAACGTACAACATAACGCCAAATCGGTAATACCTCGATGGCCCAGCTATAATAGAGGTTATATCTTAGTTTAGAACATTCATTCAGTGAATAGCACTTGTGGTAGGCACACTGCAGTTATTCATTTATACCCGGCGTAAGGGACAGCGTACTAGAATTCGATAGAGGTTGCTCAGTCAACGAAACTGAACAACTTTCACCGGGAATTTCCGGGACGCTGTCCCTTACACCCTTATTTATCTGGGGTTTCGGTCAAAAAGATTTTACAATCTTCTTCTTAGCGAGATTCTCGAGTCGACCAACGACCCGATGAACCCTGCTGTCAGAGTTTTCAAAGGATTGTAAAACCTTGTCGACTTTCATTAGACTAAACTATTATATCTGTCGCGTGTTGCGGCCCCCGCAAAAGGCCGACTTTGGTTGCTATCGCCACCTCTTTCTCTCTAGGTGTAACGAGTGACACAGCAATAGCGTCACTGTAAGTCGACCGTCTGTGTTGGCCTGATCTTCTATAATCATAATGTTCTATTTACATGATGAACAACATCACAGAGGAGATATTATTGCAATCTTCTTAGAGACGACATAAGGCCCATTTTTCTTTACCATAAAATCATGAAACATAAGTATGTAAGTGAAAAAAAAAACGCTCTGAAAAAAGCAAAGTTGAAGAAATGCAAAATAATATAAACTCTTCTAAGCATTTCGTTTACAGAAAAAAATATGTTATTTCCCTTACATTTTGTATTTTATGGTATTACATGAAAAGAATTATCTGAGATCATTTTTTTTATTTTTTAAAAAGGTTTGTATTTTTTTTTGTCATTTCTTTATAATTATAACTAGATATAATTAAGAAATAAGTATCAAATATTAGAATTACGCTACCAAAAGAAAAAGTATGAAAAATATAATGCCAATGAATTTTTTTTTGTAATTTTTTTAAACTCCCTATAAGAGTTAGTCATGAAATAAATTGAAAATATATTAATTAATATTATCTATCATACAATATAATACTACATTAATGATAAGTGTGTATGTACTTTAAAAAAATCGGTGGATTTGATTTTCAACTTTTAACAGGGTTTTTTTTAAATACCTAGCAACACATGGCAGAAAGTTCTTGGTTTTTTACTGGGTGTAAGGGACAGCGTACCAGAAAATGACAGGGGTTGTTCAGTCAACAAACTGAACAACTTTCACCAGAAAATTCTAAAAAAAATGGCTTTCCCATACAAATTGTTACACCTAACTTAGGTCATTTTGTATGGAAAAGTATATGTTTTTTTTATTTCTGGAAAGAATTCCCTTACACCCTGGTATTAAAATACTTCCATATAACAAGGTATTTAAATCAAAACCCGGCATTTCGTCATTCACTCATCCATCGCACAAACAAGACATAATAAACTCGAAAACTTACAAACTAGAAAATATGGAATTTTTAAACATTTTTTTTCTCTAATACAAAATCACAGTAGTAAGCTATGGACTGAGGGCACCGCCTTTTCCTTTCACTCAATTAATTAATTCTAACGAGTTCAGTTCAATTTTGTAGCATTATTTTAGAATTTACGAAGTAAAATCGCCCATAAACAACTTTTTCTTTGCAAGTTGGCGGAAGTCCAATTTTCGTAACAGGAAATTATAACTTTTGTTTTGCTTTTGCTAAATTTGAATTTCCTTTGATTTGTAAGGAAAAAGCAGTTTACAGGCCGAAAAACTTTGTTTGTTTCGATTACTCAACGCTAAAAAAACGAGCTTTAACGGTTTTGCTACAACATTTTGTTAACGTTATTATTTCACCATTCCCAAAATATTTTTGAGAGTGCATCCACCAAAGTTACCAAAACTTGTAACAATTGTTTGAACATATCTGAACAACATGCTACAAAATGTAACCGAACCCCAATGTTTAAAAATCGTAATATTCTTTAATTTAAATTATATTTACTAAAGCTCTTTAAATCGATATTTTTTTGGCATTCCAAGGAAGAGACGTTGCCCAACCGATGCGATAAAAAAACATTTACAGAATAATACTCCATTTTTTTTTCAAACTATTCCAATTTTGAAATTGCACCACGATTCTTTCAGGTTCACGGTCGTAGAAAAAGATTTCCTTACAAACTAGCATGGCCGTTAGAAAGAAGACTTTTTTATTTCGATTTAGATCTTTTTTTTAGTTTTATTTATTATCTAGAAATCTCCTATTTAAGGCCATGGTATTAAACTAACGCCCGACTCGGAGAGAACACTCTCAGACATGGGATCACGGAATTTTGATTTCGATTCAAAAGTGGGACCTCAAATTTTGCTAAGTACTGATTTTTGACCAAGGAGACCTTTGTTCATAGCTGCACGAAACACCGAAGCTTTAATAATTCTGAACAACTTGAAATATCTTTGAAACACAAGTCCTTTTACTAAAGGCAAATATTTCATACAATATTAAATGTGACAATTTATTACTAAACCCGCGGCTTTCTTTTCTTGTAACACGCAATGCCTCTCCGCCATATTGTGACGTCACCGTAGCTTCTTGTAGCCAACTTGCCTCGGCCATGTGGTGACGTCACTCGTGTTCCCTGCAACTGTGTGCGTCCCCCGTGGCGTGTGTGTGTGCCCCTAGTCGCAGTAGACGGGCAGCACGGGGCTGCGCGGCCAGTCGGTCGTGTCTTCGCCCTCGCTGCTTTCACTGCCCGATCTGGAGGCAAAATTTAATTGTTCAGTAATAATAACATTTGTGACTTATTTAATAACAGTATAGTAGAGCAAAAATTACTCTTTATAGTAGCTTAGATTAGTTTTAAAATAAATACGATAGATTTCCGAAAAAGATGATAGGATCTGGGAAAATAATGATTGGATCCGGGAAAAGCTGATTAGATCTGAGAAAATGATGATTAGATCCGAAAAAAATATAATTGGATCCGGGAAAATGATACCAGAGTCCGTAAAAATGATGAATGGTTCTGGAAAAATTATAATGGGATCCGACAAAATAATAATTGGTTCCAGGAAAAGGAAGAACTAGCAAAAAGATGATTGGGTCCGAGAAAATTATGATCGAACCCGAAAAAAGTAGTATAGTCCGAGATAATTATGATAAGGTCCGACAAAATTATGATTGGGTCGGACCAAAACCATAATAACATCTAAAAAAAAACCAAATACATACCTGTTTCTTGGCGGCGTGCTGTCGGCGAGCTGGTTGTGTTGTTGTTGCTCTTCAATGGTGGGCAGCAGCGAGCCGAGACGATCCGTCGGACGGAGCACCTGCCGGAAGATGACAAACATGTTAATATTAAAAAAAAAAAAAAAACACTATCACACTCTTAGCCCCCACTAGGATTCCCTGTATCGGGGTGCCATGCACATACACAGAAACAACCACAAAGAACACCCAGACCCAGAAATAGGCATTTAAATTCATCATTCAAATGTCTGCCCGGCCGGGAATCGAACCCGGGACCCATTGCGTAGCAGGCAGATACACTGCTAACTAGGCTGTGCAGGCCGTCAAAATATCTTTGTTACTACACACATAAAATCACGCCTTTATCCCTAATGGGGTAGGCAAAGCGAAAACGACCTATACAAAGGTCGTTCCGCTACGTCTGACAAGTTATGGGGGTTATTATATTACAGATGATTTTATGATGATGTATATGCTATAGTGACAGGTTGCCAGTCCATTGCCTGAAATTGCAATACACTATAACCCTCGGATCTCTTAGCTGGTTTTTACAGCATGCTCGGGAGGAGTTGCAACTGGCATATTCTATGTTTTTCTGTCACTCCCAGGCCAGCAAATAATAATATGATACTAGCATCTTTTATACAAGGTCTAACAGAAATGTTATATGCACCCGAAAGTATATGAACTAGCCCATGAAACAGGCCGAATTCAGATAAAAAAAAATACCTTTCACAAAAAATGCATCAGTTGATGGCTTGATATAGTATGGGAAGTCATTTTTTATTCGTAATTCGACCTTTTTTCCATCGGGAAGGTTGTTCAGTTTCAAACAGACACTACAGCCATTGAAAATCTGCGATTGGATATTAAACCTCCCTCGATTGGGGTATTTCCCGTACTATGCATATGTATGTTGTTCTTCCATAATGGACTGGGAGCGAAAGAAAAACATAGAATGTGCCAGCTGCATTACCTCCCGGGCATGCTGTAAAAATCAGCTAAGGGACCCGAAGGCTGCAGTATATTGCAATTTAGGCGATTGGTGGCCAACCTGCCACTACAGCAATATACCTGCAAATCTATCTTAAACAACCCTTAAAACTTTGTCAGACGTGGCGTAACGACCTTTCCTTAGGTCGTTTACGCTCTGCCTACCCCATTAGGGATAAAGGTGTGATTATATGTATGTTAAAACAAGTCTTCTGTCATGTCATAGACCATTTCTAAGCAATAGTGGCTTGAAAACTTTGAAACCATCCGAGCATTGCCACTAAACGCCTAATCTACGATTGGGTCTGCTTACCCTTCTGAGTTATGGAGGTCAAATAGCAGTCGCTCTCCGAAAAACCAGTACCCCCGTTCAATTCCCTAGATTAGGAGCCGACCCCGTGAGATACGAGGAAAGGGCTAGGTATATATGATGGATTAAAATAGAAAACAACTGAAAATAAATATAATATAGGTGTATATGATGAATTAATTACCTTGACTGGCCTGGGAGCGAGAGAAAAACATAGAATGAGCCAGCTGCATTTCCTCCCGGGCATGCTGTAAGAACCAGCTAAGGGATCTAAGGGTTTCAGTATATTGCAATTTAGGCGATGGGCTGACAACCTGTCACTACAGCGATATACTTACAAATCCATCTTGAATAACCCTCAAAACTTTGTCAGACGTGGCGGAACGACCTTTGTTTAGGTCGTTTACGCTCTGCCTACCCCATTAGGGATAAAGGCGTGATTATATGTATGTATGTATGTATGTAATTACCTTGAGCGTTCTACTGGACAGCCGCCACACCAGCCGCTGCCGGTGCGGCGCGGCGCAGCGAGCCTCGTAGCGCGACACCACGAGCTTCACTCGGTCGCGGGTGGCCACGAGCGACGCGTCCGACATCTGGGGAGAGAACACTTGGTTAGAATAGATTGCTTTGTGACTAACGTGATTGAAGCATCTTGCATGCTGGCCTGGGGGTAAAAAAAAAGTTTTTTAAGTTAGATTGTTGCAATTGGATTTAAAAGTAAGATTGGATTACTATATAACAAACTTCCAACTAATATTAAGCTACTCTCTGGACATTCATTTAAATCTTATTTAACAAGTGGCTCCTGAAACATTTCTTCTGGAATATCTGTTTTTTTTTTAAAGGACATTTAATTATTTTCTTTATTTTTTTTATTATCTAAACATTAATAAATAAATTGACTAAATTGTACGAGTCAAACTTGATTGCCTGCTCGCAGGTTAAGTACATGGAACTCTGTAATATTTTAAGAATCTGACATACTGTATTCTGGCAAATAAATATATTCTATTCTACAGGAAAACGATGATTGGTCCCGAGAAACGTACGATTGGAACCGGAAAGACATGATCGGTCTCGTTAAACATATGATTGGAACCGGAAAAATATTATAAGTCACGCGAAATACATGATTGAAACAGGAAAATTATGATTGGAACCCGAAAGAATATGATCGGTCACACGAAACATATGATTGGAATCGGAAAGACATAATTGGTCACACGAAACATAAGATTGGAAAATGAAAAATATGATTGATCACAAGAAACATATGATTGGAAACGGAAAGACATGATTGGTCACACGAAACATATGATTGGATCCGGATATATATGATTGGTCACGCGAAAGATATGATTGAACGAGTTTTTTTTTAGTTTTCTTACCCGACAATAAGACTGTAAGTGTCCCCCGATGTCGAACAGATAGTAGGCTTCGTCCGGCACCGCCGCGCCCGACGCGCTCCACTCCACCATTTGTTGCTCTGGAAATAAAATAAAACATAATTAGCTTCTACGCCATTTATAAAGTAATCATGAAACTATTTGTCTTCTTCTGTCGAGTGGGTATCGAGTCTATCGACCCGATGAACCCTGGTGTCAGAGTTTTTAAACCGGCTAGTAGCACAACTATCAGGCCTCTGACATGATTTGAGTAACGACCACTATCAAAGACAGCGACCGGAACCGACGGCTTAACGTGCCCTCCGAAGCACGAAAATCTTTTTCTTTTTCGGACAATCAGGTGATTCAGCCTGCAATGTCCTAACCAAACTGGGGAAAAATTCACAAAGTGATAAATTCTCAAATATCAACTTTGTGTTTCCCCCCTGGGAATCGAACCCAGGACCTCCGGATCAGGAGTCCATGACACTAGCCACTAGACCACGGAGGCAGTTAAACTATTTGTGGATCTAAGTAAGTAAGTAAATTGTTTATTTTAGTGTAAAGATACATATTAAAAGTTACAAACTTAGCCTATTTAATAATACCTACACTAAAAATGGCAGCCACTCAGCATATGCTGTATAGCACTAGGTACTAAAGCGCTGGTCTTGTGTTGGTTGTAGCACAAGTCGAGACAAAATAGTTATAAAATTTATAAAAAAATAATATTAACAGCAACAGTTTACTATTTAATAATAACAACAGAAATAATGAGGGTGTGACCATTATAAAGGGTTAAATAATAAAGTCTCTTCAAGGTTGGATCCTGAGTTTGTAGGATATACCGGTCAAGGTACAAAGTTTATACGATGAATTAATTAGCAAACTTGAGTTAACGCGGCCAAACATTGAAAACAGTTCAGGAGTATTTTGAATCACTCGAATTGAATGCGCATAAGATTAACATTCGCATGGTAAATTATATGAAAATCGCATGCGAAAGTTATTCTTTCGTACGCGCATTGGAGTTCGTGTGATTAAAAAATATGGCTCCAGGATTATTTTGAACCACTCCAATCGAATTCGCGAAAGATTAGCTGGCATGCGATTCCGATACTATTTAGATTCGAAAGATTAAAAAAATATAGTACCCCATAACGATACAATACAAATATTCTTTATTGCACATAAACAACACATTGTACAGGAACAAACATTACAAAACAAACAGAGTACAATTAGGCGGCCTTATTGCTAGGGTAGCAATTTCTGCCAGGCAACCTTTGGGTAAAGGAGTAGTTTTCTAATATTATGCGGGATAGTGCAGTATGCAGATAACCTGATTTTGCTTTACAACTTTAAAGAAAGTTCCCAGCTAAACATGTTTTGTTTACCTAGTTTGTAGTAGAGCAGCACGGTGGCGAGCTCGCAGTGGCGCGCGTTGGCGCACTCCGCGTCGCACGCCGCCACCTCCAGCAGCTTCACCAGCTCGCTCTCCTGCAACCAACACGACACATTAGTACTGCTATAGCTATCACACACTTTTGATGGTGCCATGATCGATGACATAAACACAACTGCTTATCACTACATAGTATAAAACAAAGTCGCTTTCTCTGTCCCTATATCCCTATGTATGCTTAGATCTTAACAAACTTTATTAAGGTTTAGCGATGTCATTTAACTTGTTAAATTGTGTTAAGTAAATGATAATAATAAAAAAAAACTTCATAACTACGCAATGGATTTTGATGCGGTTTCTTTTAATGGACAGTGATTCAAGAGGAAGGTTTATATGTATAATACATGCATAATATATAATACATGCATAATATAGTAGAGAAACACTGATAATTTCCGTGCGAAGCCGGGGCGGGTCGCTAGTTAATTAATAAAAATAATGCTTTGCGAATGACATGGCACTGCTGAGCACATCGAACCAATGGTTACACTCAAGTAACCATTACGTGTGTTGTTTTGTTATTGGTAGTTTCTTCAGTAGGTTGCAGTTAAGGGCCGCAGGTCAAGATATTATAAGGACCGCGGGTCAAGATATTATAAGGGCCGCAGGTCAAGATATTATAAGGAGCGCGGGTCAAGATATTATAAGGGCCGCAGGTCAAGATATTATAAGGACCGCGGGTCAAGATATTATAAGGGCCGCAGGTCAAGATATTATAAGGACCGCGAGTCAAGATATTATAAGGACCGCGGGTCAAGATATTATAAGGGATGCAGGTCAAGATATTATAAGGACCGCGGGTCAAGATATTATAAGGGCCGCAGGTCAAGATATTATAAGGACCGCGGGTCAAGATATTATAAGGACCGCGGGTCAAGATATTATAAAGACCGCGGGTCAAGATATTATAAGGGCCGCAGGTCAAGATATTATAAGGACCGCGGGTCAAGATATTATAAGGGCCGCGGGTCAAGATATTATAAGGGCCGCAGGTCAAGATATTATAAGGGGCGCAGGTCAAGATATTATAAGGTCCGCGGGTCAAGATATTATAAGGACCGCGGGTCAAGATATTATAAGGACCGCGGGTCAAGATATTATAACGACCGCGGGTCAAGATATTATAAGGACCGCGGGTCAAGATATTATAAGGACCGCGGGTCAAGATATTATAAGGACCGCGGGTCAAGATATTATAAGGTCCGCGGGTCAAGATATTATAAGGACCGCGGGTCAAGATATTATAAGGACCGCGGGTCAAGATATTATAAGGACCGCGGGTCAAGATATTATAAGGACCGCGGGTCAAGATATTATAAAGGGCGCAGGCCTAGATCGTATACGGGTCGCAGGGCAAATTAAAAAAAAACATCTGGTGTCGAACGACAAGTTAAGATAGGACAAGCAATGTGTATTAATTAATAATGATGACTTTTTATTGTAATTTTATTATTTATTACTTTTTTATATTTTAATTTTATTTTGTATGGGTAACTGCCTGAAATAAAGATATTATTATTATTATTACTTACAGTTTTTGAACACCAATATTTATTTATTTATTCTTTTGTTTTTATTTCCGATCGATTAGTTATTTATTTGTTAGCAACTTTTAGTACTTATCTAACCTACTACTGCAACAGCGATAACTTAAACTTAACTATAGTTAAAAAAAAATGTTTTTCTTTTTGTGTAACCAAAAGTGGTTGGAAATCAGACAGATACAGAGACAGAGATATGCTTGTACTAGTATTTAATATAAAATGTAAGTTTTGTGTCTCATGTAAGTGAGTTGTATGTACTCTTTATGAGAAATAAATGTCTTAAACCTATTATTAAAAGCATGTATGCAGTACTGACCTGCGGCACGACGTGCAGCTGCAGGCGCTGCGCGGCGCCGTGCAGCAGCGCGCGCAGCACGCGCAGCCAGTGCAGCGCGGTCAGCGACGCGCAGCCGCGCGCCACGCCCAGCTTGCCCGCGATCACGGCCGACATGCGCGCCACGTCGCGCGCCGTGCACGCCGACTGCGAGATCGACACTGCAAACAAACAAACAACACATACATTCAGCGCTTCTTCAGATCATATTCTTTTAAGATAATAAATAAAAGTGATTTTTCATCAGACATAACTCTTCTCTATGCTGGCCTGGGAGAGATAGAAAAACATAGAATGTGCCAGCTGCCCATGCTCCCGGGCATGCTGTAAAAACCAGCTAAGGGATCTGAGGGTTTCAGTATATTGCAAATTAGGCGATGGGCTGACAACCTGTCACTACAGCAATATATCTACAAATATATCTTAAATAACCCTCAAAACTTTGTCCGACGTGGCGGAACAACCTTTGTTTTAGTCGTTTACGCTCTGCCTACCCCGTAAGGGATAAAGGCGTGATTTTATGTATGTATGTATGTATATGTACTCACCGAGCTCTTCGACGGACACGGTGCGGGGCTGGCTGTACTGGTGCGCGTACTCGTCTATGGCCAGGTCCATGCAGGACACCGTGATGCAGGGCACGTGGCACGGACGCACCTTCATCTTAGTCAGGAACCTGGCAACATTCAAGTATTGTATTACTAGCGAAATTATTAGTGTTTCTCTACTATATTATGCGTGTATTATACATATAAACCTTCCTTTTGAATCATTCTGTCTATTGAAAGAAACCGCATCAAAATCAGTTGCGTAATTTTGAAGATTTATGCATACATAGGGATATAGGGACAGAGAAAGCGACTTTGTTTTATACTATGTAGTGATAATGTATTATGAAGATGAAAAACGACAGAGATGACTGGCGTTTACTTCATTTACCACCGACAAGAGCAGCGCTTAAGGTTTTTTTTTCAGGAAGTGAAAAATAATTGACATTTCCATACAAAATGAGCAACTCGATCAGACAATTGGTAAGGAAAAGTAATTTTTTTCAGTTCCTGAAAAGTCCTGCTGATAGTTGCTCAGTTTCATTGACTGAGCAACCCCTTTCAGTTTGCGGGACGCTGTCCCTTACACCCGGTATAGGACATAGTTCAGAAGGGCTGCAGAGATGTTATTAGGGACCGTCGGCCGAGATGTGTAAGGGCCGTATTTGTAATCAGCTCTCAAGAGTGACAATGACTTTGAGTTCGTATCAGAAATGTCATTTCAGTACAAACTGGCCTGTCAAATCCATACTTAATATTGCTCTCAAGTTTGATATCGCTACATAAATACTTAACGGATTAAAGATTTTTATAACGGGCAGTCACTTACACTTTCTCCCATGCTGGCCTGGGAGCGAAAGAAAAACATAGAATGTGCCAGCTGCATTTCCTCCCGGGCATGCTGTAAAAACCAGCTAAGGGATCCGAGGGAGTATATTGTGATTTAGGCGATGGGCTGTCAACCTGTCACTACTGCAATATACCTACAAATCTATCTTAAATAACCCTCAAAACTTTGTCAGACGTGGCGGAACGACCTTTGTGTAGGTCGTTTGCGCTCTGCCTACCCCATTAGGGTTAAAGGCGTGATTATATGTATGTATGTATGTATGCAGTCACTTAACACCCACTTATTAAAATCTTTATTTAGAATGTCTCACTTAAGTTTAAATACTTAATGGATTGATTATGAGTCAAATTTTAATTAATTTTGTAATCTGTAATGAATGATCTACTAACATAGGACAAGCATATTGTTACTAACCATATCTGGACCTTTGTTGTTTGTTAATAAATAAATTGTTATAGCCTTAGATAACTCACCTGTCAAACAGATTGATGGCATTGATGAGTACTTCTGCCGGTAGATCGTACCACACCTTGAGACAGCGCAGCACGTGGGCGGCGCCGTCGCGGGCGCCAATCGTTACCTCCGTGTTCTGCAAACAGACGAATAAAATCAGTATTATATAACTTACTTTTTTATATACATACATACATACATACATAAAATCACGCCTTTATCCCTTACGGGGTAGGCAGAGCGATAAAAGCCTCGTAAAAGGCGCTTTCGCCACGTCTGACAAAAATTGAGGGCAATTTAAGATTGAAAAGTGTATTGCTATAGTGACAGGTTGTCAGCCTATCGCCTAAATTACAATACACTGTAACCCTCGAGTCCCTTTTGCTGACTTCTACAGCATGCCCGGGAGGAAGGGCAGCTGGAACATGCTATGTTTTTCTATCTCTCCCAGTCCAGCATGGAAGGTATTTTTTGTATATATTTTATTTTTAGTTCTAATTTAATCATCATCTCCCTAGTCTTATCCCGTATTTCACGGGGTTGGCTTCCTAATCTAGGGGATTGAACGAGGTTACTGGTTTTTACACAGAGCGACTGCCATCTGACCTCCGCAACCCAGAAGGGAAACCAGACCCAATCCTAGATTAGGTCAGAGTTTTCAAGCCGCCAATGCTTAGCTCTGGCCTCTGATATGGCTTAACGACTAATATCTACGGTATTAAACGATATTAACCGGGACCAACGGCTTAACGTGCCTTCCGAAGCACGGAGTTAGTTTAGTTCTAATTTAATATGTATCCAAAATTTATTCTTTATTTAACATTGGAAGAGCGGTGCCATCTAACACAGGCCCTTCAGCTTACCAGAAGGCACCGAGCCTTAGATAAGTTATATCTGTAATAGCTACCACTAAAAACTTCTTTTTTTACAAGACGTCGTAAGAGATGACTTGGAGGCATTCCTTCCAGGCTGACAGTCATTTACACGAGGCAGAGACATCTGACGTAATAAGGGGACACCTTTGCTCTACCGTGGTCACATTACATACATACATATAATCGCGCTTTTATGTAGTCGCTTTTATGTACAAGGTGGCGCAAAAGAAGTCATCCGATGTTGTTTGGCTCTCATTTTTTTTCTAAATGAAAAACTTCGAATCTGTTTTTTGATTATATTTATTTGCACCTTTAGAATTTTACTGGTCAAGTCGAGAAGATGATATCGGCCAAATGGGCGCCGTTACAATTGATTGCCATACGGGCTCGTTTTATGGCATTTTTCATCACTTCGGCGAGAACTTCGGGCGACAGATTCTCGCACTCGTGTCGAATGTTGTCTTTGAGGGCTTCCAAGGTCTCAGGCTTGTTGACGTAAACACGAGACTTCAAAAAACCCCATAAAAAGAAGTCCGGGACCGTTAAATCGGGCGATCTGGCCGGCCAGTGCAAATCGCCAAAACGAGAGATTAGGCGACCCGGAAATGCCGCCTTCAGAATGTCGGTTGTGGCTCGTGCAGTGTGCGCCGTTGCCCCGTCCTGTTGGAACCACATGTCCTCCAGTCCCAATTCGTCCAATTGCGGCAGAAAAAAATCGGTCAACATGGCCCTATAGCGCGCACCGTCCACTGTTGTCGTTTGACCCGCGGCGTTCTCGAAAAAAAATGGCCCGATGACTCCTCCAGCGTGAACAGCGCACCACGCAGTCACTTTGAGCGGGTGTAACGGCTCCTCGTGCATCACTCGTGGATTCTCGGTGCCCCAGAAGCGATAATTTTGCCGATTCACGTAACCGCTGAGGTGGAAATGAGCCTCATCGCTCATGATGATTTTGGTCGAAAAATTGTCCAATTCTTCCTCGAGATTGAGGATGGCTTGGGCGTAGGTTACGCGCGTTTGGCGGTCGGCAGGCAGCAGCTGATGCACGGTCTGGACTTTGTAAGGAAACATCTTCAAGTCTCGCACCAAAATTCGCTGCAAGGACCGCCGGCTGAGGCCCAATTGCGTGGCACGTCGTCTGGTCGATGTTTCGGGGCTCACTTCAACGTCCTCGGCTACAGCGGCGATATTCTCGGCAGAACGGGCGCTCCGGGGCCGGCCACTCTTAGCAACGTCTCGTGTGGTCCCATACTCTTCAAGGTTGGTGGCTAAACGTCGCAGTGTTTGCGCAGTCGGTGTCGGACGGCCGGGGAATCGGCGACGGAATTCGCGCTGCGCCAACACCACAGACGAATTGTTACTCAAAAAAATAGACACGATTTTTCCGCGTTCTTGGGGAGTGTATCGCTCCATGGCTTGTTCACTTGTATTCTGCATCTGTCTAGTCCACAAATGTCAAAACAGATTTGACATTGGCGGCCATTTGCAAAAATGAGAGCATCTTCCAATAGGGTGATTTCTTTTGCGCCACCTTGTAGTAGGCAGAGCGTAAACGACCTAAACAAAGGTCGCTTTTATGTAGTAGGCAGAGCGTAAACGACCTAAACAAAGGTCGCTTTTATGTAGTAGGCAGAGCGTAAACGACCTAAACAAAGGTCGCTTTTATGTAGTAGGCAGAGCGTAAACGACCTAAACAAAGGTCGCTTTTATGTAGTAGGCAGAGCGTAAACGACCTAAACAAAGGTCGCTTTTATGTAGTAGGCAGAGCGTAAACGACCTAAACAAAGGTCGCTTTTATGTAGTAGGCAGAGCGTAAACGACCTAAACAAAGGTCGCTTTTATGTAGTAGGCAGAGCGTAAACGACCTAAACAAAGGTCGCTTTTATGTAGTAGGCAGAGCGTAAACGACCTAAACAAAGGTCGCTTTTATGTAGTAGGCAGAGCGTAAACGACCTAAACAATGGTCGCTTTTATGTAGTAGGCAGAGCGTAAACGACCTAAACAAAGGTCGCTTTTATGTAGTAGGCAGAGCGTAATGGACCTAAACAAAGGTCCTCCGCCAGGTCTGACAAAGTTTTGAGGGTGATTTAAGATAGACTTGTAGGTGTATTGCTGTATTGACAGGTTGTCAGCCCATCGCCTTAATTGCAATATACAGAAACCCTCGGATCCCTTAGCTTGTTTTTACATGCCCGGGAGGAAACGCAGCTGGCACATAGTATGTTTTTCTCTCGCTCCCAGTCCAGCATGAAAGAATCACATTACAGGCTACATCAAAACATTGCTTATCGCTTGATATCCGCCCGCGTTAAATGAATTTTCCCGTGGAAATGAGGTCAAATTTCATCCCGATCCGAGCAGTGTGGTTGAAACGTGATTCCAATTGCGTAACAAACATCCAACCTTCACATTTATAATATTAGTAGGATAGGAGTTTTCTTATCTCATACAAAGACTCAGTAACACAGGAAGCTATGCAAGAACCACATAACAGAAAGTGTAGTACAGTCGACCTCGCGGTACAACCTTCGCCGAATGCAAATTAGGTGACGTGAGGTGCATACATAGCTGGGTGGTTGTATTTGTTAAGAGCTAAATATTAAATGGTTTAGCTACTTGTTGTTGGAACAATAGTCAAACTGTCTAAAGCTATTGTTGTGGCTTCCAATTCAAATAGGTTGTTGACTTGTCGTTTATGCTCTGCCTACCCCATTAGGGATAAAGGCGTGATTATATGTATGTATGTATGTTGACTTGACCACCTAAACAGAATGGACTTACGTAAAGATACATAGAGCGATATAAAAACATAGAATGTGCTAGCGGCATCTCCCCCCGAGCATGCTGAAAAAAAAACAGCTAAGTGATTCGAGGGTTTCAGTGTATTGTAATTTAGGCGATGGGCTGACAACTTGTCATTACAGCAAAATTATCGATTAACCCTCAAAACTTGACAGACGTCGTAGAACGATCTTTGTTTAGATCGTTGACGCTCTTCCTACCCCATTCGGGAAAAACGCGTGGTTTTATGTGTATGTATGTATTATTATAATTCAATTTCAAGAGAGTCTCATTACATCTCATGTTTGTGAAACTGTACCCCTATCGGACACCCATCTATCGCTTGTATTGTCCATGCCCTGCCTATGTCGCTAAACTTTACTATCAACAATAATTTTCTTCTTCTGTCGAGTGGGTATCGAGTCTATGGACCCGATGAACCCTGGTGTCAGAGTTTTTAAACCGCCTAGTAGCACAACTATCAGGCCTCTGACATGGTTTTGTGTAACGACCACTATCAAAGACAGCGACCGGGACCGACGGCTTAACGTGCCCTCCGAAGCACGAAATCTTTTTCTTTTCGGACAATCAGGTGATTCAGCCTGCAATGTCCTACCCAAACTGGGGAAAAATTCACAAAGTGATAAATTCTCAAACATCAACTTTTGTGTTTTACCCCCTGGGAATCGAACCCAGGACCTCCGGATCGGGAGCCCATGGCACTAGCCACTAGACCATGGAGGCAGTTGATCAACAATAATGAACACGCACTAGACCAAGACAAGTCCAAAGGTCACCCAAACGCCCTATGGACTCGACCTACTGATATTAGATTTGCAGACGCTACAGGCTGTTACCCTGTACTTTGTACCCTTCTGCCCTTCACAATTAGGTTAGTGGCCTTGCAGTCTGCTGACTTTCTAGAATTTGGTACTTGCTACAGTGAGTACGCCTTTGAAGATTTGATTATGAATGATTTTTATATTATTAACATGTTTGTAGGTAATAATAAAAAGTTTTAGTTAATATTGATGGGCTGGTTACGCTGGCTGAGTTGGAGTATGTCATTTATATAGAGGTAAGGCAATAGTAAGGAAACCGATTGAGATTTCGCGTCATTGACCAAGGTATATTACTTATGACGCGAGCCTATCGAAAGCAAGATCTCACAAAATGAACAACGTACCTTAACGCATCGCGAGCTAAGCGTTGGAGGATGTCGTCTATATAGACACCACTATCCTAGCCATATCTGGCATTGAACTGATCTGGCATGGCTGATTGTTGCGCGCGTGCGTTGGAGGATGTCGTCTATATAGACACCACTATCCTAGGCATATTTAGCATTGAACCCACCTCTTCAGAGTCGCTGGGCAGACACAGCTTCGGCTGGAACTTCCCCTCGAGCAGCAAGTACTCGTTGAGCGCGGCGTACAGCTGCGCCGCGTCGGGCATGGCTGTTTGTTGCGCGTGTGCGTTGGAGGATGTCGTCGACGTAGACGCGCCGCTGTCCCCAGCATCCGGGTTCCTCGCGCCCGCTCTCAACATGGCGGGCTTTGGCGCGAGCGGCGGGTGAATCGGCACCTGAAATCGTGACTTCAATTAGTATATGGTAGAGTTTGATTCGTTTAAATATCAAGACGGTGATTTCGTCCTAGAAGTCGATCAATTTTCTCCAAGAATAAGAAGTAAAAAGAAATACCTAGCACTGTATATCGGGTGTAAGGGACAGCATCCCGCTATCTGATAGAGGTTGCTCAGTTTACGATACTGAACAACTTCCACCAAGTCATTCTTTCTCCTGAAAATAAAAATTGGCTTTTCTATACAAAATGTCCACCTGGAACAGACAATTTGTATGGAAAACACTTTTTTTTTTTCACTTTCTGAAAGAATTTCCTGGTGGAAGTTGTTCGGTGTCGTTGACTGAGCATCCCCTATCAGTTTGTGGGACGCTGTCCCTTACACCCCGTATATATAAAACAACTACACTATACTAGAATAGTAAACAGTCTTAAAATGGTAATACGAGTATACGCAACGCCACGTCGTCGGGGTCGCCTCGAGGTTGCGTTGCATCTTTACGACTCTCAATCGAGTTGATTCAATTGAGTAACTATTTCTGAAGCCTTGTGAATCTTGTAGACAATAGACCAGCAACTTGGTTTAATTTAATAGACCTTAGGAACAACTAATTTAAGTTAGTGTCAGATTGTAACTCTTTACTGAAACTGACTTAAACTTAGATTTGTTATTCTCTTATTTCTAGACCTACACATTTGTCTACCCTAAATTAGTTAACGAGCAATTTTTTACTTTACTGCGATTGACGTTAAAACTATTTTGGTATTCAAGATACCTATGCGGGAATTTGATTGGTCAAAGAAAAATATTTACAAAGAACATTGGTCAAAAATATGAACTATCTGACAATCAAACTACAAAGTATTGTTAACTTGCAAAATGTAGTTAGTTTTAAAAATAACTATGAAGCTGCTAAAACCGCAAATAAAGTGAAAGACAAAGGTGACCTTGTAAAACCTCTCGTGTGCAAAGATGTGCAAGAGAACAAACAGAGAATTTTGGAAGACGCAAAACTTGTTAGGTCTTGTTACGTAATATTATTATTATGCTGCCAATAGTAAGGTCGCTTTCCATTAACGTAAACAAGGTCGTCATCGAAATACATTTCATATTGTAACATGCATACCCACAGATTAAACTAATAGACTGAATAACATCTGTATCCTGCCTGACTATCTTTAGAAACAAAAAGAAACTTTGATCAAGGTGCTAAAAAGGTGGTAAAGATTTTCTATGTCTATGTGCTGCTACAACAGTAAAGGACTTCATAATATTACACTAGCCTTGTACAATGTAGCTTGGTTATCAACAAATCTTCTTTCCTATTGGCAAGGTCACTTTATGGTTGCCCAGAAAGTATGTAGTATCTCGCTGATTATTGTAAAGTAAGACATCTAGAAGATACTGTGCTTAACTGTCTTCAAAATCACCAAGCTAGATTGAACAATGGGCTCTCTAGACCTTTCGATCCCAACAGTCCGACCTATCCTAAATCGGACAATGTGTAGCGTAATCAAATCACACAAATTTTTCTGAAGCAAAAGTAAAGTAGTTTAGTCTGCTAAATCGGATATCCGATAACGCTACACATTGTCAGATTTCATCCGATTTATCGGAAAAGGATAGTTAGGATCGGAAGGTCTAGAGATCTAAAAGTATATGAAACTAACAATAAAATGTCAAACAAAAACCAGCGCTTGAAGCGCTTTAAAATGAAACTCGACTCACCTAAGCTTGCGTCGCAGTCACAATGAAGCGGCTGAACGACGAACTTGTGGTATGCTTGCACCGATCCGCCCTCAGCTCGGCAGCCCGTTGAGCGACCGGGCGCGGAGGCCTAGTACCTGACCACAAGAGTGCGCTGTCAGAGCTAAGCAGCCAAGATGGCCGCCAAGCGCCGAGTTAGAGGGTCGCTTTAGGAAGCGGGAATTAGGAATTGAGGTTCTAGGTGTGGGTATTGTGGTTATGTGGATAACTCGAGGAAAGCAGCAAGATGGCCGCCAAGTGCTGAATTAAGCCAAAAAAGGCGAGGAAGGATTTAAGAAAAGTAGTTTTTGGTATAGGAAGATTGGGATTTGCGGTTTTAGGTGTGGGTACAGTGGTTGTGGATAACTCAAGGTTACCGGGTCCAATGTCTTGTTGAAAGACAATTGCCCAGCCGCCTTTGCGCCTCTCGTGACAAAGTCAGATACGATACAACAGTGGTTGAGCACTGATGTAGGCCAAATCGCTGCACTCGTATGCAAGACACAGCGATAGATATATAACTAGATATAAGCCTCGGTCTATCCCTTTGACCCTTAGCACACACTGGGATACAGAATTAGGTACTCTATTTCGTGCACCCTTAGTGCTATTTTTAAGCGAACCGTCGAAGGTTCCTCGCAGCAAGCGAGAGGGTCTCTTGACAGGGACAAATGACAATCAAAGACAATTGCAATGTGTAATATACCTGTAAAATGGGCATAATGAATTTCAGGAGCTGATGGATGATGGGCGATGGATGACCGATCGTGTGAAACTTTCTTTTTTAATTAACTTATTTCAACCAGTGTCTTTAGATGGTGTAGTGGATAGGGCCGCTGCCTCCTGAGCGGGAGGTCGTGGTTCGTACCAATGTGTTTTTCGGTTTTTGACTTTCATATGTACGTTTATTCGATGCTTTTTCCGTGCTTCGGAAGGCACGTTAAGCCGTTGGTCCCGGTTAATATCGTTTAATACCGTAGATATTAGTCGTTAAGCCATATTAGAGGCCAGTGCTAAGCATGGGCGGCTTGAAAACTCTGACCTAATCTAGGATTGGGTCTGGTTTCCCTTCTGGGTTGCGGAGGTCAGATGGCAGTCGCTCTGTGTAAAAACCAGTACCCTCGTTCAATCCCCTAGATTAGGAAGCCGACCCCGTGAAATACGGGATAAGGCTAGGGAGATGATGATGAGTTTTCAACCAGTATTTTCTTTCATTAAGTTTTATTCTTTGACTATGTTATTTTTGACTATTTGCGTATGAAACCAGTATCATATATATGGCAAACTAGTTATCATTATCACTATTTGTACCAAGTCATTAAAGGTTTTGTTATTAAAGGTTCAAAGTACTTCTATCAAAACAAGTTTAACAAATTTATTTCGTGCGTATTCAAATTCAAACTAAGTAAATAAAGTAAAGGTATTTATGATTTCCAATGTATTCAGTGTTTTCCAAGACTACCTCAATGAATAAATTTCTGAAACAAATTGTCTACAAAAATACCCCGTTATTTTTTTACATAAATATTAGATATTACATACATATAATCACACCCCTATCCCTAACGGAGTATATTGCTGTAGTGCCAGGTGGTCAGCACGTCGCCTAAATAACAATATACTGCAACCTTGGGGTCTGGTTTTTACAGCATGCCCGGGAGGCAATGCAGCTGACACATTCTACGTTTTTCTCTCGCTCCCAGTTCAGCATGGATTTTTGTAGCGATTCTAAATACGCTTAACTTAACAAGGAACTACGAAAATGCCGTTTAGGCTACTTATTAATTCGACACTACAGCATTACCTTAAAATTTGTCAAATGTAGTGATAACGGCTTTTAATAGGCCGTTCATGCTTTGCCTACCACATTAAGTTAGACACTCGACTGTATTTTCATGTGCTTATAGGATTTTCCCAAAATATATTCATAACTTCCTGTTTATCTTGCTCAGTTTTGATTTATTTTGTTTTCCGAATATAATTTAAAACAAAAATAAGACTGATGTAAGAAAGAACGAAAACGTAAATAAGTATCGTAACACCAGTTGTTTACCAAAAACCTTATCATATCGATACAGAATAAAAATATCTACCTTATTAAGGCAAGATTTCGTAAGTCACGCCTCTGAACAATGGACGAATAAAATCTATACGTGATTATCATTTTGTAATCTGATGACAGGTCTAAAGGCTTCCTTATCAGTTGACGAACTTTAAATTATGTATAATATTTATAGTATTAAATTATTACATACATACAATCACGCCTTTATCCCAAATGGGGTAGGCAGAGCGTAAACTACCAATCGTTTCGCCACGTCTGACAGAGTATTAAAGGTTTTTTAAGATTAATTTGTAGGTCTATTGCTGTAGTGACAGGTTGTCAGCCCATTGCCTAAATTGCAATATACTGAAACCCTCGGAACCCTTAGCTGGTTTTTACAGGATGCCCGATAGGAAATCAAGCTGGCACATTCTAAGTTTTATGAATTTCTACGTTACATTACTACGTGATCGAATATAATATTCGCCACGGAAGACATACGTTAGATAAGTATACTCTATTTAAAAAGAGAACTGTCGATTTCGTACTCTAAGACCGACTAGAAACAACAATTTTCCCTGCTATGAATCAAACCTACGACCTCCAGATAGGAAAACAACGGCTTAAACCTTATCAAGTTATTTATAACCATGGTTGATTGATTCATCGCTATAGCAAAGGACCTCGTCACGATATTATTTGTATGTACCTACTAATAGTCCATACTTATATTATACATGCGAAAGTAACTATGTATGTTTGTTTGTTTTTTTTTTGTTCTTCACTACATAGTATAAAACAAAGTCGCTTTCTCTGTCCCTATATCCCTATGTATGCTTAGATCTTTAAAACTACGCAACGGATTTTGATGCGGTTTCTTTAAATGGATAAAGTGATTCAAGAGGAAGGTGTATATGTATAATACATGCATAATATAGTAGAGAAACACTGATGATTTCCGTGCGAAGCCGGGGCGGGTTGCTAGTTCGAAATAAACGGCTGAGCAGATTTTGATGAAATTTGGCATGATCATAGATTATTTAAAGCGGGAAAATGACTCGTTCTCTTGGGAAAACTCACTCACGCCACGGGTGAAACCTCGGAGCGGACAGCTAATATTATAAACAGCTTTAAACTAGTAATAGTGCAAAATGCACAAACGAGTGGGCTATAATCGCATCAGCTGATCGAATCAACACCGCAGAGGGTCGTTTGACATCAGTACTTAGTACAGTAACTGTCTTATCTCACGTTATGTGATACGCAAGTGGTACAAACGTGACATTTAGGTATTATAGGTATTCTTTACTTGAGTACGGGTGGCTAACTAATTTAGGGCCGTATTTATAATCAGCTATCATGAGTGACAGCGAGTAGAGAGGAATATTGCTGTAGTGACAGGTTGTCAACCCCTTAACTGGTTTTTACAGCATGCCCGGGAGGAAATGCGGCTATGTTTTTCTCTCGCTCCCAGGCAAGCATGGAAGAAGCTAGTTTGAAGCAGTATAAAATGTTTGCAAGTGCTTAGCTTAGCTTGTTTGGATTGGAACGGAATTCAAACAAGCTAAGCTCACAAGAGCGAAGCGCTTGCAAACCAACTGTAATGCGGACACGTCCGTATCTGATGAGTCGAAATGATCAACAAACGACCAACCGATGCGTTTCGTTTTCTCTCACAATCATCACAGAGGCACTTTGCCTTTGCACAGTATAAAATGGCTAACTTGCAATATTAATACTGTTTAAGTGTAATTTCTAACAAGTTTGTTGTATAGTTACACGCACTACACGATAATTGGGATCAACGTACTCTAGAAAGTGATAGTATAATTACGTTAAATTACAGTGATTATTCTTCTTCCATGCTTGACTGGGAGCGAGAGAAAAACATAGTATGTGCCAGCTGCATTTCCTCCCGGGCATGTTGTAAAACCAGCTAAGGGATCCGACGGTTTCTGTAAATTGCAATTTAGACGATGGGCTAACAAACTGTCACTACAGCAATATACCTACAAATCTTCAGGGCGCACGGATAAACCTATATACAGGTTTTTGTTGCGTTCCTTATGTTAATCACTGTGTAGAATTTTTTAAATGTAATAAACAAAAATAAAAATAAATAATCTATCTTAAATAACGCTCAAAACTTTGTCAGACGTAGCGGAACGACCTTTGTTTAGGTCGTTTACGTTCTGCTTCCCCATTAGGGGTAAAGGCGTGATTATATGAATGTATATTGTTAAGCATAGCATAATTTTTAGTTGATTTTCTCCGTTGTGATAAAAAATAAAATCGTATAAGAAATAGAAGTTACTGTGATTCTTATCAAAATCAGAATTACAATCCATATGGTTTACGCTGTTGCCTAGGCGAAAATAGTAATCTAGACATTTAAAGCTTTTCTTGATAACATTTTATACCTTGACTACAACAAACTGTACAATTTTTATGTTATACTTATGTTATGATCTAGCATGCTAGCTAGCTTACTTCCATGCTGGCCTGGGACCGAGAGAAAAGCATATAATGTGCCAGCTGCATTTCCTCTCGGGCATGCTGTAAAAGCCAGCTAAGGGATCCGATTGTTTCAGTATGTTGTAAGTTAGGCGACGGGCTGCCAACCTGTCCCTCAAAACTTTGTCGGATGTGGCGGAACGACCTTTGTATAGGTCGTTTACGCTATGCCTATCCCACTAGGGATAAAGGCGTCATTATATGTAAGTACGAATGTAAAGGAAATCCTGAACTTGATTTATGAAATTTGCCATTAAATTGAATTCTTAATCAATCGTTAGGGTTGGCCGGTCGTTTGAACTAATAAACCCTGGTGTAAATTAATAAAACCTTCTATATGCCTCTGACACGATTCATATAACGGTCACTATCAAATGTATGTTCAGTATCAAATGTATGTTCAGTATCAAATGTATGTTCAGTAATAGCTATTTATTCTATTTTCAATATACTAAACCACTATCTAAGTAGGGCGCCAACTGCTTTATCAAATATACTGTTGTTGTAGATGGATACACGTGTTTGGTTTAGCTATTAAAGTAGGTTCGTACAGTTGGACGCAATTGTATATTGAATCACGTTGGACCAGTAGAAAGATCCTCCTTGCAGTAAAATATGGCACAAAATAGGTAAACGATGGCCTGATTACCAATCATACATACATACATATAATCATGCCTTTATCCCTAATGGGGTAGGCAGAGCGTAAACGACCTAAACAAAGGTCTGACAAAGTTTGGGTATATTACAGGTTGCCGTCAGTCCATAGTCTAAATTACAATATACTGAAACCCTCAAATCCCTTAGCTGGTTTCTACACCATTCCCGGGAGGAAAAGCAGCTGGCACATTCTTTGTTTTTCTTTTGCTCCCAGGCCAGCATGGAAGAAATTTACTTTGCTATTGGGCCAGTAGAAAGATCTTCCTGGCAGTGAAATATGGCACAAATAGGTAAACAATGGCCTGACAACTGACAACCAATCACCATAGCAATAACCATTCATTTCTGAAATTATCCACCGAGAAATTCTTTCAAATGAAAATAAAAATTGGCTTTTCCATACAAAATGTCCACCGCGATCAAACAATTTGTGTGGAAGCACAATTTTTTTTATTTCTCCTCCTGAATGAAATTCCTGGTGGAAGTTGTTCAGTGTCGTTGACTGAGCAACCCCATTTTTATTTCTGCTCCTGAATGAAATTCCTGGTGGAAGTTGTTCAGTGTCGTTGACTGAGCAACCCCATTTTTATTTCTGCTCCTGAATGAAATTCCTGGTGGAAGTTGTTCAGTGTCGTTGACTGAGCAACCCCATTTTTATTTCTGCTCCTGAATGAAATTCCTGGTGGAAGTTGTTCAGTGTCGTTGACTGAGCAACCCCTATCAGTTTGCGGGACGCTGTCCCTTACACCCCGTGTAATTGTACTTTAACACTTTCATTCCAAGATCTATGCAGTCTACATACATACATATAATCACGCCTTTATCCCTAATGGGGTAGGCAGAGCGTAAACGACCTAAACAAAGGTCGTTCCGCCACGTCTGACAAAGTTTTGAGGGTTATTTAAGATAGGATTCTAGGTATATTGCTGTAGTGACAGGTTGTCAGCCCATCGCCTAAATTACAATATACTGAAACCCTCGGATCCCTTAGCTGGATCTTACAGCATGCCCGGGAGGAAATGCAGCTGGCACATTCTATGTTTTTCTCTCGCTCCCAGGCCATCATGGAAATATATCTATGCAGTCTACTGTACCATAAAAAGGTCAAAGACCCTGGAGCTCATGAAAAACATGTTTCAATGATTACAAATGTGAGAGCGTTTACAGACGTAACTACTTGACCTATTTTTTTTTAAATTTATTACTTTTCGTAACATCTGTTTATATTCAAAACTCGAACACGATTAAAACACATAGCTTCCATGCTGGCCTGGGAGTGGGAGAAAAACATAGAATGTGCCAGCTGCATTTCCTCCCGAGCATGCTGTAAAACCAGCTACGGGATCTGAGGGTTTTAGTATATTGTAATTTAGGCGATGGGCTGACAACCCATCACTACAGCAATATACGTATAAATCTATCTTTAATAACCCTTCAAACTTTGTCAGACGTGGCGAAACGACCTTTGTTTAGGTCGTTTACGCTCTGCCTACCCCATTAGGGATAAAGGCGTGATTATATGTTATATGTTACTTACATACATACTCCCGGTCGATGTCTTTGATAGTGGTCGTTACTCAAACCATGTCAGAGGCCTGATAGTTGTGCTACTAGGCGGTTTAAAAACTCTGACACCAGGGTTCATCGGGTCGATAGACTCGATACCCACTCGACAGAAGAAGACTTACATACATACATACACTACCGCCTTTATCCCTAATGGTGTAGGCAGAGCGTAAACGACCTAAACAAAGGTCGTTCTGCCACGTCCGACATAGTTTTGAGGGTTATTTAAGATAGATTTGTAGGTATATTGCTGTAGTGAATATACAGAAACCCTCATATCTCTTAGCTGGTTTTTACAGAATGCCCGGGAGGAAAAGCAGCTGGCACATTCTATGTTTTTCTCTCACTCCTAGGCCAGCATGGATTAACACTAAGACTCATGTGTATAAAAGAAGTAGCTGGTTTTTACAGCATGCCCGGGAGGAAATGCAGCTATGTTTTTCTCTCGCTCCCAGGCAGGCATGGAAGAAGAAACTAGTTTTAGCAGTATAAAATGTTTGCAAGTGCTTAGCTTAGCTTGTCTAGGCCAGCATGGATTAAGACTAAGACTCATGTGTATAAAAGAAGTAGTTACTAATAATTAGCTTTCTATCAGCTTAATGAGATTTCCGTGGGAATACGATGTTGATCCGCGGCAAAAAAAAAAACAGTAACATCTAGATAATGTAGCTTTCTTTTAAAGATTTCTTCAAAGATTGGTTTTTCTACATAAATCACGACTTTATCCCTTACGGGGTAGGCAGAGCGTTTGACGCCTCGTAAAAGGCGCTTTCGCCACGTCTGACAAAAAATAATTTGGTTTTTCTATCGTATGGTTTATTGAATTACATATTAAATTAACAGAAAAAGAACCTGTGTTTCTTGAAAAAAGTTGTTCAATTTCATGGGTAGGTACCATTCCATGGGTAGTAACGGCGGCTTTGCACTGCTCCGTCCGTCAAATTTACATAAAAAACGAAAATGGATGGGTTCAAATTATCATTCATTTACTAGGAAGGCCAATTCGGATCGGTGCAAAAGCGCCCTTAAGTTTGGTCAGCTAAATTTTCACACCCTGTACAAGATTAGCACACCACTTAAATAACGTATCATATAAGTACAACCGGATATAAATTGGGAACGAATAACGAAATGTTGATAACACAGTACGCCCGTTACAATCGTCAAGGTGACTTTAGGTAACGGCGTTATCAGTTAAATTACCTACAGTAACGGATTGTGTTTTCCGTTACACAAACAATATTACTTTTCAACGGTTCTTTACTACATAGTATAAAACAAAGTCGCTTTCTCTGGCCCTATATCCCTATGTATGCATTAAATCTTTAAAACTACGCAACGGATTTTGATGCAGTTTCTTTTAATGGATAGAGTGATTCAAGAGGAAGGTTTATATGTATAATACATGCATCATATAGTAGAGAAACACTGATTATTTCCGTGCGAAGCCGGGGCAGGTCGCTAGTTTTTGATTAAAAGGTAGGTTTTTAATCATTCTCATAGACGTACAAATATTTTTAGTAGAAGTTATAAACAGAAAGCTGATGACTGAAAGAGAAAGATTATGACATTTATGACTGTATTCTTAGATGTAAAATGACAATTAAATATTACTTCCTCGTTAAATAAAGTATCATTGTTTTTAAAGTCAACCACCTTTAATGCTGACGTCAGCGAAACTATTATTACAGTATTTTAAATATTTATTATTTGCAGATATTATAACGTCAACGGGCTGATAACCTGTCACTAAGCAATATACCTTCAAATCTATCTTATATAACCCTCAAAGCTTTGTCAGACGTGGCGAAACGAACTTTGTTTAGGTCGTTTCCGCTCTGCCTACCCCATTAGGGATAAAGGCGTGACTATATGTATGTATGTATGTATGTATAACGTCATATTATGTCTGTAGGTCATTGATATAATAGAAAATAGTTTACGATTAACGTCATTCGTAATCATAATATTTAAGTACATATTCAAAACTAGTTTCAAATAAATATTAAGTGTAATAAAGTGAGTAAAAAAAAATGATTACCTTACTTTATTTATATTATAAATGGGTATGGACCTACCCATGAAATAACCAATGTCCTATCTTAATACATTATTATAAATCAATATGTAGCCAATAATTACTTGATTATTATTATTTAAACACACAGTGTTTTCATAGACAAAACGATGTTACAATATGTGTTTATAATATGGAGGGCGCATAAATACGCGCATGTTTTGAGCCCGGTCCGTTCACCTCTGATATCAGAGCTAAAACACGGGTCGTTAAACTGAACAACAACACGTTTGAATACAATCAGAGTATATTTGTATAAATTAGTGTTATATAATCAGTTATTTTCAAGTTCGATTAGTTAGTGTCGAGATGTTGGCAAGATTTTTTGTTTTAGTTTGGTCGGATCTTAGCCTTTCTTGGAGAAAATATAAATGTCAGAGTAGGTTTCGTTGTACTAAAAAGATTTTCTTCCATGCTGGCCTGGAAGCGAGAGAAAAACATAGAATGTGGATTTCAAAAATTGTAATTTAGGTGATGGGCTGACAACCTGTCACATACATACATATAATCACGCCTATATCCCTAATGGGGTAGGCAGAGCGTAAACGACCTAAACAAAGTTCGTTCCGCCACGTCTGACAAAGTTTTGAGGGTTATTTAAGATATATTTAAAGGTATATTACTGTGTATGTGTATGTATGTAGAGATTAATCAGTATTTCACAAATAGGATCATAAATAAATAACTAATAGCAGAATGAGTGGAACGTCCAAAGTTGAACCAGCGATATCGCGAAAAATAACACTCATACGTAAGTGTTATGGACAACTTTGAAAATCTCATAATGAAGTTCATAACTCTTCAAATAAAGCTACAACAACACATGGCAACTTCAATAATCACAATGGTGTATAATAGTTAGTAACCACCCAGGTGTTGTTTCGCACGGATCGCTTGCAAAACATCATCCACATAAACGTTATGTTATGACTACCACTCTAGGAGTTTCCACACAACGCGTTTTGTGGTGAGAGAACCAGCGATTTTGTGATTCTTTTCTGTGTATAATCACACTAGTTACCAATTCTTATAAGGGCAATAGTAGTAACCACGTGTTGTTTCGTAAAACATCATCCGCATATATGTTGGACCTACCAACTAGGAGTTTCCACACAACGCGTTTTGTGGTGAGAGAACGTGTGATTTCCTTATTCTTATTTGGGTATAATCGGACAAGTTATAATTTTTTTAAGGGGTGAAATGCCTTGAATCAATTTCAAGGATATATTGCACAAAGATATGGATATCAGAATTTACTGTAATACTACATCTTTGCCCTGCGCTCGATTCGAGAAATGTCTGGAATGGAAGATTTAATCCAATGTTTGATAAATATTTTCTTTTTCAGATTGTGATAATGGCGGAAGTGCACCACCATCTTGTGAGATATGACTTTAGTAAATCGCTCATTGTGGTCACGTCCTGCAAGTCCTGCCGCTAGTGTATAGACTGGATCGCTATGTCCGACTAGATTCTAGATTTTAGTGAAACCACCCTGTTACCCGCGTTTGTAGTGACTCCAAACGCACAGATATGCGTGTAAGACTTTCACTTGACGCAGCGACGCGCGCGATTCAAAGAATCGTTGTGTGAAGTTGAAAATGAGTTATTGTTCAGTTTTTTTTAGGAATCCGCACGTTTAGTTATGAACGAAGCCATTGTTTAATGGATCGATGAAACGGAACGAAGAATTGGATATCTCCGTTTTTTGTATGAAACCTGAGAAGCAAGCAAAGCAAACCAGGCTATTTTGTATGGGAACTAACTTGCATTACATGTCGTTAGATATTTGTGAAATACTAAACGTAAACGTGTTAGGGAAAGCTTGTGTTTTCCGGTTGACAAGGTCTATTATCTGAAATCGTCTACTTCGCTACATGGAGTCCGATTACATGTTTGTGTCGAATAAATTAAAAATTTCTTCCATGCTGGCCTGGGAGCGAGAGAAATACATAGAATGTGCCAGCTGCATTTCCTCCCGGGCATGCTGTAAAAACCAGCTAAGGGATCTGAGGGTTTCAGTATATTGTAATTTAGGCGATGGGCTGACAACCTGTCACTACAGCAATATACTTACAAATCTATCTTAAATAACCCTCAAAACTTTGTCAGACGTGGCGGAACGACCTTTGTTTGGGTCGTTTACGCTCTGCCTACCCCATTAGGGATAAAGGCGTGATTATATGTATGTATGTATGTAAATTAAAAACTACTGGACCGATTTCAATTTTTTTTACATCATTACAGAGCTACGTTCATCCTCAATAAAATAGGCTGATTTTTACCGCGGGTAAATATCTGATTCCTACGGAAAAAGTCATTAAACTTGTCTATGATAATAGAGAGACGGAACCTTATTCTCCGCTTAACCGCTTCAAGACGCACGCTGCATTTCTTTTGAAAAGAACGCGAACGTTTCAAGCCTTTAATTAGAAAAGTGTGAAAACTTGTGCATTAAATTAACCCACTAGCGCATTCTACAGAAGGCATTTCAAAGATGCAAAAGACGCATTTCCGCAGTAGATGCATATTACTTTTATTTTGTGCACGTTTTATTCGATAAATTATCGCTGATTAATATATTTTTTTCTTTAGCGGCTCCAGTATTTTATTATTGGAGGTATAAATTTTATTTTTCTAATTCAACTTATATTCCTTTAGAAATGTTGTTCAGTTTCGTGAGCAGGATTTGATAATCACACCCTAAAGTTCGGTTATTTATTTGTGTTCACCCAGTAGAACTAAGCAGAGTATTGTGTTTTTGTTCGTTGTTAGCAAAACCATGGGCTTACGATCCGGAGGTCCTGGATTCGATTCCCAGGTGGGAACACAAAGTTGATATTTGTCAATTTATGACTGAGATTTCCCCCGTTTGGTTAGGACATTGCAGGCTGATTGTCCGAAAAGCAAAAGGATTCCGTGCTTCGGAGGGCACGTTAAGCCGTCGGTCCCGGTCGCTGTCTTTAATAGTGGTCGTTACTCAAACCATGTCAGAGGCCTAATAGCTGTGCTACAAGGGTTCTTCGGGTCATTGTTCAACTCAAGAATCCACTCGCTAAGAAGAAGAAGTTATTAAGAATTGATGATCAAAAATAGTAAGACTCACTTCTAAATTGTTCTTTGACCGTCTTTTTATTTATTTTTATAATATTTGTCGAATAAAAAAATCACAAAGTATATAAATCCATTCTCGAGTTATCTAACATCTTAACTAAACTTTAAAAAAACACGTAAAATAAAATCTCACACGTATAATAGTTAAACCGTAGTTAAACTGAGAAGAGACACGCGTAACCGTATGTTTAAGCGGCGGTTACGTAACCCGCAGTTAAATGTAATAGTGAGAACAATTAACAATGTTTGATGGTTTAATTACGTGCGTATTTAGGTTGTAATTTTATTAACGTATATTGGTTATAATTTTTCACTAATATGCCAGCTGCATTTCCGGGCATGTTGTAAAAAATTGCTAAGGATTCCCAGGGTTTCAGTAATTTAGGCAATGGGCTGACAACCTGTCACTACAGTAATATACCTGCAAATCTATTTTTAAGAACCCTCAAAACTTCATCTTTAGGTTAGGTTTGTTTAGGTCGTTTACACTCAGCCTACCACATTTCCCTAATGGGCGTGATTACATGTATGTATGTATGTAAGTTTACGAAGCCGTAGTGTTGACACAACTCAAATCATAGAACGTTAAGGACAGGACTGACGCACGACAAGTATTTTAAGCCGTAATAATGTACTTAATACTATGTCTAATGGCAACAATAACAGTCAAAATAAGAACTTTCAAGGTGGAAGCAGAATATATATTTAAAAAAAAGTGTAACTGGACCTGAATCTTGAATGTCTTTGTTTCCAACAGTTTATTCATAATCATAATCGTAAAATCATTTCAAACCCCAAAACCGCCTACCAAAGCACCGTTCTAAACTCAAAACCGCTGTTCGGCGCAACATCACTACATAGTTTAAAACAAAGTCGCTTTCTCTGTCCCTATATCCCTATATATGCTTAGATCTTCAAAACTACGCAACTGATTTTGATAGGGTTTCTTTTAGTGGATAGAGTGATTCAAGAGGAAGGTTTATATGTATAATACATGCATAATACAGTAGAGAAACACTGATGATTTCGGGGCGAAACCGGGGCGGGTCGCTAGTTTGCCATAAAATGACAATTTTAATGGCAGTTGCCGTCACGAAAACAATATGGCGGCGGATCCAAAATGGCGCGCGACTATTTCTGGTCGCGCGGGAAAGTGGGACGTATCACTGGACTCCGAATGCTACGATACAGAACGCAATTAAATTATGAATAATTTAATCGAATTGTGATCTGACAAAACTGCCACTTTCTACGACGATGATGAATATTTCAAAAGCCTATGAATACGGAAAGAAAATATAAATTATAGCCCTATTAAAAATTCCTGTCATAGAGAAAAATAGAGACAGATTATGAGAGGGACTTATGCACTTCCAATAAGCCCTTCTATATGGTACCTCTATGACAGGTATTTTTTATTGGGCTATAACTTGTGTTCTCATTAAAATAAAAAGATTACGTCCTTTTGTTTTACTGCCATAAATTAAGGATGGAGTGATATGATTATTAATGTAGGAAGTATAATGGGAAACCTAATAAAAAACCGTCGAAAGACGAAGCCGCATCGGACCGGACATTGCGGAAATTAAAGAATATCGGCTCGAAGGACCACTTTATCGCCTTTATCCCTAATGGGTAGGCAGAGCGTCGTACCGCCACGAAGACAGAGCTTTAAGTGTAATTTGTTATTTAAAATAGATTTGTAGGTATATTGCTGTAGTTAAGGTTGTCAGCCCATCGCTTAAATTTCAATATAGAGAAACCCTCGAATCCCTTAGCGGGTTTTTACAGCATGCCCGAGAGGAAATGCAGCTGGCTCATTTTATGATTTTCTCTCACTCCCAGTCCGACATGGAATAAATTCATAATTACATCATATTAAATGCAGTAATTCACAACCTTCTGCATTAGGAAGTGTGAAATCAATGACGTAATGTTGATACAACTCGTAACCCGCTCTAGGGAGCAGTGTTTGGTGCGGCAACGACTTTCTGTTTACGCAAAACCGCTAGAAAACCAAACAGAACAGCTGTTCGTTGGGTCATTGAGAAATACATATTTACATTTGTAAATTGCCTACTTTAGTGGTTAGTTCCTTCTTTAGCCGATAGAAAAAGGGTACAAATTCCGGGTGTAAGGGACAGTTTCCCGCTAACAGATAGGCGTTGCGCAATCATCGACACTGAATAACACAACGATCAGATTTTTTTTCAGGAAGTGAAATCAAAAATTTGCTTTTCCATACAAGTTGTCCGATCGAGGTAAACATTTAGTATGGGAAAGCGTGAAAAAAAAAAACAACTGATAATTGATCAGTGACTTTTCGTTGACTGAGCAACCCCTATCAGTTTGCGGGACGCTGTCCCCTACAACTGGCATCTAACATACGAATCCCATATATAATATGTATGAATAGTAATAGTATTTTTTTAAATGATAAAAAAAATATATTGAAATTAGGCGATGGGCTGACAACCAATATACCTACAATTCTATCTTGAATAATCCTCAAAACTATGTCAGACGTGGCGGAACGACCGTTTTTTTTTAAGGTCGTTTACGGTCTACCTACCCCATTAGGGATGAAGGCGTGATTATATGTATGTATTATAAAAAAGAAGAGTAAGGCACATCGAAATAAAAATGGTGGACAGCTGCCTAGACATTGAATTAGTTTAGTAAAGAACGTTACAGGAATCCATGCATAAAAACTACAATATGAGTGACACGCAACTTCCCATCTACCTACAACTTTTTTCTTAAAAATTCGAAATAATTTTACAGAGAAGCTCTTAGACGCGTAGTAATAAGGCCCAAATTCGCAGGATTTTTTCTCAGTCTTGATGATATCACAGCTGTCAGTCTGTGCCAATTTTTTTAACCGCTGACGCTCGCTGACTGAATTTAACCAGTTGGTGGGCAGGTGGGGAATATAATGTACTCTAATGAGGTTCCGCACAGTTCAAATTCAGATTCTTCCATGCTGGCCTGAGCAAGAGAAAAACATACAATGTGCCAGCTGCATTTCCTCCCGGGCATGCTGTAGAAACCAGCTGAGGGATCCGAGGGTTTCAGTATATTGTAATTTAGGCGATGGGCTGATAACCTGTCACTACAGCAACATACCTACAATTCTGTCTTAAATAACCCTCAAAACTTTGTCAGACGTGGCGGAACTCTGCCTATCCTATAAGGGATAAAGGCGTGATTATATATATGTATGTATGTAATATCAACTGCATATAATTATTATGTGAAATAAAAAGCCTTTTACAATGCGAAACCCTGAATATAAATCGTAATCGGTTAGTTTTTGCGGCACTCTATTCTCGTTTAACTTATATAATTACCCTTGAAAACTTGGTCAGTCGGCCTGGAATTAGCAACCTGTGCTAATTATTATAATACCATTACGTTGGGTTTAGGTTAAATGATTATACATACATATAAACACTCCTTTATCCCTTATGGGGTAGGCAGAGCGTAAACGACCTAAACAAAGGTAGTTTCTCCGCGTCTGACAAAGTTTTTACGGTTTTTAGGGGAGAAACGACCTTTTTTTACGCTCTGCCTACCCCATTAGGGATAAAGGCGTGATTATATGTATGTATCTAATTCGATCTATTTTGGTGTAATTTACACACTTGTTGTTTAAATTCTACATCAATGCGTTTTGAAAGATAGTTGGCTCTGTATCAATATTTGCTGAATACCTGTGGCTATCCAAGGTGTTTCTTTATATCAAGGAGAGCAAAAACATGCCCGGGAGGAGAAGCAGCTGGCACATTCTCTTTTTTTAGCGCTCCAAGTCCAGCAAAGGGATTGGAGGGCTTCAGTGTATTGTAGTCGTTACACACACCACGTCAGAGGCCTAATAGCTGTGCTACTAGGCGGTTTGCAAAACTCTGAAACCAGGGTTCATCGGGTCGTTCGACTCGAGAATCCACTCGCAAAGAAGTGTATTCTAATTTAGACGATGGGCTATTTTAACCTGTCACTGCAGAAACTTGGTTTATGCCGTAGACGCTCTGCCTATCCCGTTTGAAATAAAGGCACGATTGTATGTATGCATGTATGGAAATAGCATAACCTGAAATCTTTGAAGATTTTGTTTTGTTTCTTGGGGAAAGTAGGTTCACAATCTATTAGTTTTTACTCCTAGTATTTATGTAAACTTGGAGTAGACTAGACTAAGAGTTAAAAACCATTAAAACTAAACCTGCTTTTGCCCCAGCTAACTCAAATAGAAATCTAGAACTTGCGACACAATTGACTATCAGTTAAAACACTGTTCAAGGTACGGTTATTTTTAACTGCCTAACCCAGAACTTGTATCGCTGCTGCCAAGGTTTGTCGCTGTAAATTACAAATTATTTAAAAAATAAGAGCAAGGTTTGTTAACGATGTCCTTATCAAATTTGAGTACGTAAATCAGATAAGAAGTATTTGTTAGAATACATTTAACTGTTTCAAGTTTTTTATTTCATAATAGCGTCCACGGCTTAGACGTTTTTGCAATAATCAGGGTAATTTCAATAGGGAATGTGTATCAAGCACAGACAGACATATATAGTTTAGTATAGATTTTTAGTTTATCGCCCAATTTGCAATACAATGAAACCCTCGGATCCCTTAGATTGCTATAGCATGCCCGAGAGGACAAGCAGCTGGCACATTCTCCATTTTTCTTTCGCTTTCAGTCCAGCATGGAAGAACGTTATTTTATTATTATTATATCAGCCTTAACTGTCCCACTGAACAACGTTAACGGGTGGAAAAATGTTACATACATACATACATAAAATCACGCCTTTATCCCTAATGGGGTAGGCAGAGCGTTAAAAACCCAAACAAAGGTCATTCCGCCACGTCTGACAAAATTTTGAGTGTTATTTAGGATAGATATTGGAAAAATGTTTGTCAAAATAATTCAAATATCAAAATGTTACATACATACATACATAAAATCACGCCTTTATCCCTAATGGGGTAGGCAGAGCTTAAAAACCCAAACAAAAGGTCATTCCGCCAAGTCGGACAAAATTTTGAGTGTTATTTAGGATAGATATTGGAAAAATGTTTGTCAAAATAATTCAAATATCTTCACGTAAGTTGTTTACCAAAGCGTCCGCTAGCTAAATCTATTTTTCAGTAACACGTAACGCATTATTTTTGTTTTCAACATTTTCTTTAGCATTGAACTCGCCTATGACCGCTGAATGCTGCGCCTACGTAAAGATCTAGAACCTTCGGACGACCTTTCTATGCGCAAGGTGAAGTGTACTGTAGATATCGTAATATCGATGGAATTACATACATATAATCACGCCTTTATCCCTAATGCGGTAAGCAGAGTTTTGAGGGTTATTTAAGATAGATTTCTAGGTATATTGCTGAAGTGACAGGTTGTCAGCCCATCGAATAAATTACAGTATACTGAAACCCTTACATGCATGCCCGAAGGAAAAACAGCTGGCACATCATATGTGTTTCTTCCATGCTGGACTGGGAGAGATAGAACAACATAGAATGTTCCAGCTGCCCTTCCTCCCGGGCATGCTGTTGAAGTCAGCAAAAGGGACTCGAGGGTTACAGTGTATTGTAATTTAGGCGATGGGCTGACAACCTGTCACTATAGCAATACATATTACAATCTAAAATTGCCCTCATTTTTTGTCAGAAGTGGCGAAAGCGCCTTTTACGAGGCGTTAAACGCTCTGCCTACCCCGTAAGGGATAAAGGCGTGATTTATGTATGTATGTACATCATATGTTTTTTCTCGCTTCCAAGCCACCATGAAGGATAGTTATATAAGTATAGTCGATGGAATCTTCTCGAAGCAAAGGCAATCAAAAGGTTTGCATCTGTTTTGTTCTGTTTTTGTTTTTATTATTTGCATTTTGTTAGCTCTTATTTTAGTCTGGACCAGTCGTGATCAAGATAGAGGTAAAACGATGGGGGCAAACACAGAAGGCCGACGGTATAATTATTTTAAAATTTCAAAGTTTCAATGTGGCAATGTGACACTGATTTTTGACCCAATAGATTATTTTGTTGACGATATTGACTGTAGATGACTAAGAACAAATCATTGAAAAGACTTGTTTACTGAAAGGTTGGCATAGGACAGAGGTCTATGCACTGCGTAGGATTTAATAGCTAATGATGACTATGATTTTAGACATAATTGGGTTATTTTATGAGGCTAGATTAATAAGAAAAAGAAAATTTTGCATTACACAGTTAATTTTAGAAAAATATATATATTTATATTTACAAATGTAACCTTCACAAAGACGCTAAACATTTGTTGCGTACAAACAAATGACGTCACAGTTCGCAACAGTTATCCATGAGAAAGATTATCACATTTGCTGATAGCCTGATAATGATAAGATTCAAGCTTAAATCGGTCGTTGTCTCAACTCAAGTAATCCTTCCCTATACGCAGTACAGAAATATCTTCCCTGATATAATTGTATTTTTGAACTAGCGACCCGCCCCAGCTTCGCATGGGTGCAATTTATTTATCATACATACATACATATAATCACGCCTTTATCCCGAAAGGGGTAGGCAGAGCGTAAACTACCCAAACGAAGGTCGTTCCGCCACGTCTGACAAAGTTTTGACGGTTAATTAAGATAGATTTGTAGGTATATTTCTGTAGTGACAGGTTGCCAGCAAATCGCCTAAATTGCAATATACTGAAACCCTCGGATCCCTTAGCTGGTTTTTACAGCATGCCCGGGAGGAAAAGCAGCTGGCACGTTGTATGTTTTTCTCTCGCTCCCAGGTCAGCATGGAAGAATATATTTTTTTTCACATTCATTTATCGCATTATTTGCTGCGAGGTGCAGAGGACAGTGCAGCAGCCGGTATTGTTGCACCATTAGCACCACCCGGGGTCAAGGTTAAGGTAGTTCCTACAGACGTGGAACAACATCGACCTGTCATGACCACTATTAGAAACAGTGTGCGAGTGACCAGAACCGACGGCTTAACGTGCCCGCCGAAGCACGGAGTGCAATGCTGATGTATCACTACATAGTATAAAACAAAGTCGCTTCCTCTGTCCCTATATCCCTATGTATGCTTAGATCTTTAAAACTACGCAACGGATTTTAATGCGGTTTCTTTTAATGGATAGAGTGATTCAAGAGGAAGGTTTATATGTATAATACATGCATAATATAGTAGAAAGACACTGATGATTTCCGTGCAAAACCGGGGCGGGTCGCTAGTTATACATATAAACTCTTGAATCACTCTACATCATTTCTGAATCTGCTGTACAGCTTACCCTGTTAGGACTATATGCGTGATTTAACGTATTCAAATATATGTGTTTTATATGTTTTAGCTTTGTAATGACTTGTTTTTTTGTTTAATCTTAGGCTAGATTTATTTCTTCCATGCTGGACTGAGAGAGACAAAAAACATACGAATATTCCATCTGCCCTTCCTCCCGGGCATGCTGTAGAAGTCAGCAAAAGGGACTCGAGGGTTACAGTGTATTGTAATTTAGGCGATGGGCTGACAACCTGTCACTATAGCAATACAAATTACAATCTAAAATTGCCCTAAATTTTTGTCAGACGTGGCGAAAGCGCCTTTTACGAGGCGTTTCACGCTCTGCCTATCCCGTAAGGGATGAAGGCGTGACTATATGTATGTAGATTTATTTAGTTCTACGGAAGGTTATATGAGGCCAGAAAAATATTTTTCGCGCGCAATATTCATAATAACAAACTTTTTGATAAAGTTTTTGAAGTAAACATGTTTGGAGGACGTCCGATACGGCTAGGTTAGATAAGTTTGCGCAGCTGATATTGAATGCTAAAAATATTCGGCGTAACGACTTTTAGAAAAATCTAGATTGCGATGTGAGCAATTTACATAAACAACTACCTAGCTGACCCGGCGAACTTTGTTCCGCCTTAGACGCCATAAATGAGCAGATTTTTGATTTATTTGCAGCACGCATTCAGTCAATTCTATGTCAAATGTCTTAAGGTTACATTAAAAAAGTTTAATAATTTTATATGATGGTTAAGTAATTTTAAATTTTCTAATTTTAAGAACCTTCTCCTGATAATAACGAACAGAACAAAAAAAGAATTAGCGAAATCAGTCCAGCCGTTCAGGCGTGATGCCGTGACCAAGGGAAATAGGGATTCATTTTTATATATATATAGATATCGAAATATTTTAAGCTAGCAACAATGGCAAAAAATAACAGCTAGAATCGGGTCCAGCTGGGTCTGAGCATCTTTGAATTAAGACACTTAAATAAAAACAAAACGCTGTAAATACTTAATAATATTTCTTACATGCTAGACTGGGAGTGAGAGAAAAATATAGAATGTGCCAGCTGCATTTCCTCCCGAGCATGCTGTAAAAACCAGCTAAGGGATCTGAGGGTTTCAGTATATTGTAATTTAGGCGATGGGCTGACAACCTCTCACAACAGCAATAAACGTACAAATATATCTTAAATAACCATCAAAACTTTGTCAGACGTGGCAGAACGACCTTTGTTTAGGTCGTTTACGCTCTGCCTACCCCATTAGGAATAAAGGCGTTATTATATGTATATGTATGTATGTGTAAATACAGGCCCAGAATTGATACAAGAACCACCGAGAAATCAACTTAACATAACTGAGAACTATTAAGAAAGATCTTTGGAATACTGTCCAGCATTTGACAGTATTTCTTCAAAGTCATGGATATTATATCACTTAACTTTCAGTATCGAAAGAACAAATCACGTACGACTTTACCACTCCGAAAACAAATCCAACGTCACGCCTCCTTGAAACTTATTAGGTCACCGGCCAAATATAGGTTTTGTTTACGTCCGACCGTATGTCGTTTCCATGTTGGACCTTGTATGACTAAATACCGAATATAAAAAAAATACTGATCAAACTTTACTTAGTGAACCTACCCATGAAACTGAACAACTTTTCTGAGAAACATAAAGTTGTTCAATCTGTCAATAAAATAACTATTATTATTATTATAAGGCGAAACATAATAAAAGCAAATGCCTCTTGCTACTGACACAATTTGTGTGGAAAATTCTTGTTTTTTACATTTCCTTGGCGAAAGTTAATCAGTTTTATGACTGGGTTCGCAGTTAGGTCAGCATTTTTTTTTACTCTCTGTTTATTCTATGATTGTATGACTAAATATTGATGTCCGCCAGTTCGTATTGTTATTGCGTTGCGCTGACGAATCGAAGGCTGTGAAATTGATTCATAGGAAATATTATTGCTGACGTATGCGTATCAAATATTAGTTTGTTGTAATATTGAGGTCATTCGGAGCTTCCTATGATGACGGTAAGGCCAGTTCAAGGTTCATTGGATTCTTGATGATTATTTTAGAGTCTCAAAAGACCATTTGACTAGGTACGGAAGTCTTGTCGTGGATGAGAAGACACCTGTTGATCTTGGCAACTATTGAAAGTGGGCGCGTCAATTACAAGATAACTTGGTGGATAGACAAAACTGATAGATTGTTTTTAGATTAAGATACAACATTTTAGTTTGACAACATCACCTGCTTCCCAAATATCCTGAAAATGCATAAAATATTCTTTAGAAACTACTTTGTAGAAAAAAGCTGTGCCTGTTGTGTCTACTCCTTATGTAATTGTTCTATGTTTATGCGTACAATAAACTGTTAAATAAATAAAATACCCTAATATCTCCGCATTTTTTATAGCAAATACACGCCTATAATAATTACAGGCGTGTATTTGCAGTATAATTATTATAGTTATATATCTGCTTCAGTGCAAGTCTACCTTGAAGTTATATTTCGGAAGGAAATTAAGCTTTGGCAAGGATTATGCTTATTTGTACGCATGGCCTTAGTTAAGTCACATATTACCTTGAAACGAGGTTGCAAATCGCATGTTTTAGCTAGCTTAGGCAGTTTTTTCATAGTAACTACTATCACTACAAAGTATAAAACAAAGTCGCTTTCTCTGTCCCTATATCCCTATGTATGCATAAATCTTTAAAACTACGCAACGGATTTTGATGCGGTTTCTTTTAATGGATGGAGTGATTCAAGAGGAGGGTTTATATTTATAACACATGCATAATGTAGTAGAGAAACATTGGTAATTTCCGTGCGAAGCCGGGGCGGGTCGCTAGTTTACAATAATTTAGTTTATCACAGCGTATTTTTCAGTTCACACCAAAATCCTACGAAAACCATATTAACTACAACATTCAATGGAATTCTACTTTTTGTAAATTTTCGACTATATTTTGCACCGAACGCTAAACTTGTTATATGATTTTCCATAAAAAATCGGACACAAAGTCTTGAATGGCAAAAATCGACGACCTTCTACCTCCTAGCAGTGCAGATTAAAAAAAAACAACTAGTGTATCCTCTTCAAGTCACGTATGCATTGACCTCAACACGGAGGCTATATCGAGAGTGTCGCGACTCTCAACGGGGTCATACAGCGATTATTACGATGTTTTTATTGTGTGGGTGGGATGGTGGCACTGAGAATCTACAGATTCTGTAAATACCAACACTTGTGTCCTTTTTGGACAAGACAGTCTTAATCTTGACCACTTTTGTCACTTTTCTAGGGACGTTATAGAAAATATGATGTGATTATTGTGTCCGTCTTTGTGTGGCATGGGAGTGGTAGTGATCTCAATTCTTGTATCGCTTATGGGGTAGGCAGCATGTTCACAGACTTGACTATCCTTTTTATTAGGTTCGTATCCGATTTGGCCTTCCTATCCTAGTAAATATATGACAGCTTGTGCACCCATCAATATCCATTTTTTATGGATTTTTCACGAATACGGAGCAGTGCAAAGCTCTTATAGAATTATGTTTTTCAGTGGAATGTTACTATCATTTAATTTCATTATTACAAAGGATTTTAGACGATTTACAGTTGTTTTCATTTGAGTTATTTGGAAAGCCTATAACGAAGATAAAAATACTTTTATCTCGACACTCCTACGCACTTTAATCTGACATGGCACCAATGTTTTGGAAAGAATTATTTTCTCTCTAGATACGAATCTTGTCTCATTTTTCTTTTTCTAATAATTAAGTTACTAACAAAGTATGAGCCAAGCAAGTGTTTTTTCGTCGGATCTGACTGGCACACACACCTTCGCCTCAAAATTAGAAAAAGCCACCGTTCCATTTCCAAAATAAGTTTCTTTGAACGTCGATTTATTTTTCTTTCGGCGTTCCATTTCGAAATTTCAAAGTTCCATCGTTGGGACGACAAATAAGTCGTTATTCGGCAGTTGCGCAGGCGCACGCGATGAGCCTCACTCACGCGTCGACCTTGTGGCGTGTGACGTCACTACGCACCCACCATCAACATGATACCGATACTACAAGAACTATCGGATACTATGGAGGCGGGGCAGGCTAAATTGGACTTTATTTGCGGAAGAATTAAGACAATAATTGTTTGAACGAATGGACTGGACTTTACACGTGTAGGTCAAGTTTCGTTGGACGTTTGGTGCAATTTGTTTGCATTAACCAGTTTGCATTGAACTATCACGTTTAAAATTTTTACGTAATTACATTAATTAAGTAATTATTGATACAATTTTTGAATTTTTTTATTAAAATACTAGCGACCCGCCCCGGTTTCGCACGGATATTATCAGTGTTTCTCTACTATATTATGCATGTATTATACATATAAACCTTCCTCTTGAATCACTCTATCCATTAAAAGAACCGGCATCAAAATCCGTTGCGTAGTTTTAACCCTTTCCACGCCAAGAGTTTTCGTCAAAAACGTTCACCACACGCCACGACAATAAACGTGGTTGATTTACTAGTGTTGGCGATATTAAGTATCGATTTTATTAATTTGTAATAAATAAATCATTTTAAAAATATATCTATAGTTATTTTCAAGTTCATGGGATTTACTTTATTATGTTTTACTCCTCGAAACATTCTAAAATGTATTGAAATGTCAGTGGCGTATTAATACAGTGAAAAATCGCACAAGTAATGATGATATTAATTGCATCACTACGTGTCTGATATATCAGACAGTGGCGTACGCTTAATATGAGTTTTCAGCGAGTGTTAGTGATGTGTCAACTTCCGGTCATAAACTTCGATACCTTACGAAAGAGTTACTTTTAACTTATTGATTTAATTATAGATTTAAAAATCCATACTTCCATACTAATATTATAAAAGCGAAAGTAACTCTGTCTTTCTGTCTGTCTGTTTGTTTGTTTGTTGCTCTTTCAGACCTAATCGGCTAAACGGATTTTGATACAATTTGGTATGATGATAGATAGTAACCTGGAGACGGACATAGGTTATATATAATCACAACACCGTACATAGGGGGTAGGTAGTAGGCAGGGAAATTAATTTAGTTAGTGATTTCATTCACATCTAAACGGCTAAACGGATTTTTATGAAATTTGGTATGGTGATAGATGGTAACCTGGAGAAGATAAAGGCTATATATAATCACGCCACCGTACTTAGGGGGTAGGTAGTAGACAGGGAACTGAATTTAGTTAGTGATGTTCAATCGTTTTTGATAAGACTTTTTCATTTGAACTAAGTGTTAAATAGGCAAAAGCTAAGGATACAAATAATCACGTCCCTGTGCTTGGGGGGAAGGCAGGGAACTGAATTAAGTTAGTGTTTTTAACTGATTTTGTTATTTTGATTATATTAACACAGCAACGCAAAGATGGTAACCCACTAAATAACATGATTTTGCAAGGTACTTCCATAATTTATCGATAACTCCTACCGTCATTGTACAGCACTAAATAGATAGTTCTAGAAATATCTATCGCCTCTGACGTCACTTCCGAGTCTGATATATCAGACGTTGGCGTACGAGACTGATGCATGATCGTGTCTCTATAGTGTTGTGGCATACCATGCTATTTACTAGATGCGATGCAAAACATCATTCGAAAATAAATGCATTTTCTGTGGTAAAATTACGTCACACTAAAAAGTTTTATGCCCAAAATAAATACCCGTATAATTTTTACTTTCTTAGATGTTTCTTTATAGTTAACACTTATAGTTCCAGATTTCTGGTTTTGGTAGTAACATTGTAATGTAACATCACTAATGTCTGATTAATGTCTGATATATCAGACATTGGCGCTGAGGGTTGAAGTAAAAAAAGAGTCGGATTTAGCTAATAAACACGGTTTTGTTTTTAATTATTTCTAATTAAAATAACATTATAATACATTGTGAAATTGTTATTTTTGATAAACCAAAGTATAAACTGTCTGAAAATGTTATGAATATGTCGTCAGGTATTATAACAATAAGAAAAAATAGAGTTAGATTGGTAAGATTTATTTGTCTGATATAATAGACTTTGGCGGCGAGGGCCCGAAACTTAAATGTCTGATATATCAGACTTTGGCGCTGAAAAGGTTAAAGATAGGGACAGAGAAAGCGACTTTGTTTTATACTAAGTAGTGTTTTAAAAGGTAAATGATATTTATGAGGCTATTTGTTGGACTGATAATAAAATTTAAAGAGGATCAGAGGTTAAAACGAGTACACTATGTACTCGTTTTAACCTCGCCTCACGTAATACTATATTTGTGACGTTCCATATGCAAAAAAACCTTTATGAATGGTTTTGAGTAATGCATATCCCTGTGATCTATAACTCATAAACTATTCAAAAACCCTTTTCACGTGGGACATCATATTAAGGTTATAACGGTGTGCTATACCTAGAAGCGAGCCGTTGACCGCTTTTACCGTTTCGTTTAATATAACGCGCAGATTCGCGTAAACTCCAGAACTGTTGCGTAACTGCGAACGTTTCTGACAGATAGGCCGAAGAATAAACTGATATAAAAACGCAATGTGGTGAAATTTTACGCATTTCAGTTCAGTGGACTGAAAAGAGCAGACTTCGTAGTCGATTTGTTTGGATAGTAAGACATAATGGCATTACTATACACTCATAGGACAGGATCAAAGTCTTAATAAATATGTTTTTTGTCTAACGAAAAGATGATCAGAGGTACAATAGAATTACCAACATAAAGTCACGCCTATATCGTTTATTTGGTACGCAGATCGTCACGGATCTTTTAGTCAGTAACTATTTTTGCGTTATAAACAAGCATCTTTTCATAAAAGGCAGGGTTCTGAAGTCGCCTATAGGCCCTAGAATAGCAAGAAACATCTGGTACATTCTACAATTTGCATCGCTCCTAGACCTCCCCAATTCAGCATAGAACTAAAATACACAACAAAACTGGCGCTTCCAAAATTAGTCCTCTTAAAACCCATACGAAATATTTATTATAGTTCCTACACCAACCCACATGTGAACACAATAAATTGTAATAAAACAAAAATACTCTTTATGTGGAGATATTTACATGATTTGCACTATTATAGTTATGATAGTAATTTTGGGTTTAACAAGCTATGTGGGATTTATTCTCTCCCACATGGCTTCTTACTTACAGGAGGTATTGCTTGTTATGTTATAGTATTAAGACCATACCTACTTCTCTACTAATATTATAAAGAGGAAAGATTTATAGTTTTGCATTTTTATGTGCGCACATACATACTATCACGCCTGTATTCCCAATGGGGTAGGCAGAGCGTAAACGGCCTAAACAAAGGTCATTCCGCCACATCCGACAAAGTTTTAGTTTGAGGGTTATCTAAGATAGACTTACACGTATATTGCTGTAGTGACAGGTTGCCAGCCCATCGCCTAAATTACAATAGACTAAAACCCTCGGATCCCTTAGCTGGTTTTTACAGCATGCCCGGGAGGAGATGCAGCTGGAACATTCTATGTTTTTCTATCGCTTCCAGTCCAGCATGGAAGAATTTTATGTGTATGTATGTTTGTAATGAATAGAATCAATAACTATTGAATCAATTTCAAAAATTCTTTCTACATTAGAAAGGTAGGTTCACTTTGAGTAACAAAGGGTATGTTTTACCACTTTATTAATATTCTAGATTAACGATTAAAGTGACCCAAATACGTCCCACATCCTTATCAAATATTGGTTCAAATGCCCTCCAAAAGTGCTATAAGCAAGAATTGTTTACGCAGCTGCTCTTATTACGACGCATTTAACATTTGCGCATTTTCTTCAATGTTCGATTACGCTTGGTTGGATACACACATACACATATAATCACGCCTTTATCCCTAATGGGGTAGGAAGGCGTAAACGACCTAAACAAAGGTCGTTGCGCCACGTCTGACAAAGTTTTGACAGTTATTTAAGATATAATTGTAGGTATATTGCTGTAGTGATAGGTTGTCAGCCCATCGCCTAAATTACAATATAATGAAACCTCCAGATCCCTTAGCTGGTTTTTACAGCATGCCCGGGAGGAAATGCAGCTGGCACATTCTATGTTTTCCTCTTGCTCCCAGTCCAGCATGGAAGAAATTGGTTGGATAAGTGACTGATATGGTTATATCACCTACATGGCTCGGAAACTGAACAACTCTTGTTGACTCCCAGAAGTTTTTTTCATACATACATACAAATACTCACGCCTTTATCCGTAATGGGGTAGGCAGAGTAAAAACGAGACAAACAAAGCTTGCTCTACCATATCTGACAAAGTTTTGAGAATTGTTTAAGATAGATTTGTAGGTATATTGCCGTAGTGACTTGTCAGCCCATTGCCTAAATTACAATAAACTGAAACCTTTGGATCCCTTGGCTGGAAATGCAGCTGACACATTCTATGTTTTTCTCATGCATGGAAGAATATACTTTCATGAGTAACAATATTAGAACAAGCATCATATGCATGAATCATGATTTTGTAGAAATATTTCCTTAAATGATGTTCCTATCTACGCAAGTGACATCATTTGAAATTACGATCTAGCCTTATACTAAACCTAATGAATAATTTTTCTAAAACTTAATTTGCTTGGTAGAATGCCAGAGAGTACAAAACACAAGAAGTGCGGTGTACATTTTTTCTTGTATTTAAACAGCTGTGCTTCCTACGTATTACCAAATGCGCACTTTCCAGATGAAAGGAGTAGTATAGTACCTAATTGTGTACTAAACTTTCATAATTGTTTCACCAAATGAAGCAACTTTTTTTGGATTTTTTGTATCAACAAAACCATAAAGTTTGCAACATAATCACGCCCTTATCCCTAATAGGGTAGGCAGAGCGTGAACGACCTAAACAAAGGTCATTTCACCATGTCTGACAAAGTTTTGAGGGTTATTTAAGATACATTTGTACAATTTGTATATTACTGTAGTGAAAGGTTGTCAACCCATAGTCTAAATTGCAATATACAGAAACCCTCGGATCCCTTAGCTGGTTTTTACAGCATGCCCGGGTGGAAATGCAGCTGATACATTCTATATTTTTCTCAGTATGCAAGATGTTGTTCTTATTTTTTAACTTTTTATTATTCAGTGCTTTGCTGTAATCCAACCAGTATTAGTTTAAAAAAAACTATGGTTAATAAGTGTGCATGGGGCAAAGTAAAACTACTAACAAAACCTACTTCTACAGACATTTTCTCATACATCAGTTTCAACAAAGAAAGGTCATCATCTCCCTAGCCTTATCCCATATCGCACGAGGTCAGCTACCTAATCTATCCACTACACCATCGGGCTCTACCACAAAGAAAGATCTACCTATATATTTTGCCATTTCTACTTGACAGATTATCCATGTGAACAATTTATAAGATATCAATTCAACATTTAACATGGACACAATATGTTTTAGAAACCATTTTGTTTTTTAAGTTTGACCTACTTTTGATATCAATGCCTTTAATTTCTTATCTACCTACATTTCATAATATGAAATATATTTTTACTTTACTTGTTCATTAACAGAATAAGTTTCATCTCTAAGTAAATTAAAACAGTCAGACTGGGAAATTCTTATTGGATTATTTCAAGTTGTAAATGATTGTGAAAATAGACTATCATTTCATTATGAACTAGAAGTTTTATTTATAGTCAACAGGTTTGTGCATGTTGAGTCTAGTTAGAGAAATTTCTGGAACCGAGCCTAAACTCTATCCAAATCGAGCCTATCTCATATGAAAAATGCTAGAAACTAAAAATACTTGATATAGATTTGTAGGGCGACTTCATTTTAAAGTACTAGGAGGGTATAAGAAGATAAGAGGTCCATCCAACATCTTGCAGGAACAACTTTCTATAAGGCTGAAGTTTGTCTACCGATTTCACCCACCAAACAAGGTAGGAGATTATGCAAATACACATATGTAGGCTCGAAAACGGTGATTCGCGACGAAGAAGACACTGGTTGACCCCAAAAAAGGTGCCTTAGCAACTAAAGTGAGGTTATGTGACTCAAACAATAGAACCCATTTTCCCACGAACCGAGAATGCAAATAACGGGAAATAATACATGAACTAGCGTCTTCAAACTTACCCGGATGCTTCCGTGGTGGCGGTTTGTATTAAAACCACCCTATGAGATGAGAAATTTTATTTTACACCTCGCACGAACAAATTCACTGATAGCTTGACAGATGACTGACTGTCCAAAAAAAGATGGAGGACGACCGCCGAAATTACGTCACCCAAGGCGGTAAACTTGAATACGCTAATACAATTACTTTTTAAAATAAAAGACAACTATAAATTAATATTTTAACGAAATCAACATTGGCTTACCTCATAAAGATCTGGAAATGTGAAGATAATTAAAAATCCAATGGGTTTTCAATACATCAGAGACTTTGATTTCAGTCGGACTCCGCGCGCTGTTGCCAGATCGTTATTGCGTCAGAAAATGTAAAGCGTTCAAATTCACACATTTCAAGACACAAGATCATAATTTGCTACTATAATCCACACAAAATTGTTCACAGAATCTTGTTATAATATTAAAATTTGTTTTTATTGACGTAGAAAATTGTTTGATTGTTCCAAAAGTTCAATAGAAGAACGGCAACGTCGCTTTATTTTATACACTTTCAAACAAAGAAAACGGTCTAAAATGCAGTAAATTCGAGGTGAATTTGTAATTATTTATCAATAGCAACAATTCAATGCAATTAATAATTAGATTATTAGCGAAATTATCCTAATTAAGCCGTAATAATTAACACGAACACTTATTTCAATGAAGGCACAAAAATAACTGGATCTTATTCGATTCGAGATGTTTGTTTCTCGTCCGTTCGCTTCGCGTTGTAAACAAAGAACCTGTGTTGCCATAATTTATTCTGAATTCTACCATATGTAATCCTACCATATATTTTATAAGAAGTTTTAATTTATTTTTAAATTTAATTGTAAACTATTTTTTCCCCATTCCCAATTTAAGCTGCAGAGAAGCCTACCCCGACACATACGGGATATTCTATGTTTTTCTCTCGCTCACAGTCCAGCATGGAAGAAAAAATTAAATAAAAGCATTATTCCCAGATACCACTCCGGGCGACATTTGGAAAAATACTTGTCCAAAAACCATACAACTATTCTTAGATGTCACCCTTGCTTTTCCGCCGCTAACGGATGGAATAAGCAGTTTTGAAGATATTCTTGGTAATAAGATATTTTACATACATACATATAATCACGCCTTTATCCCTAATCCCTAAATATTGCAACATACTAAAACCACCGGATACCTTAGCTGGGTTCTTCAGCATGCCCGGGAGGAAATGCAGCTGACACATTCTATGTTTTTCTTTCGCTCCCAGGCCAGCATGAAAAAAATAAAATAAATAAGATATTTTAATTAAGATTATCAGAAATGGGGGCTTAGTATAGAAGGCTAAGCAAGAATGTAAAGATTTTTTCGTTCGTTACGTTAAACTCTGCCTATCAGCAAGCAGCAGCGGGATCCAACAGGCTCGCTTATATCCATACCGACGGCGAAGACCCAATTACTCGTGCAATTAATGCTGCCAGTGCAAGTCAAGTCACACTCAACACAAGCTCTTCCAGCAACCGGGCACCCCGCCGCCGGCGGGGTTGCGGAGGTCGCTCCATTGCTCCCCTTTTTGGAGTTTACCGGCACGTACCGGGTAGATTCTCTCCGATAGGGAATTCCCAAGGCAACGCCATAAACCGAGGTTCGAGCCCTAGTAGGTGCCCTTAGGCAGTTGTCATTTGTTTATAAAGGTGTAGTGTAGATTGCGTGTAGCAACTCCCAGCCTTAGTCCGGTGACGCATTATATACAATTTGTAGTATGGTGCAAATAAGTCCATTTTTTTAAAAAAGCTAGGTTATTATATGTTATAGGCGTTTCCAAAACTTTAAAATTAACTTTCTAAAAGTTACTCTTGGATGGGATTTGAACCCACGGCACAGTTCGGACACTCCTAACTACAATGTCATTTTGGTCATACATCGACAGACGGCATGTTGCACTTGGCATGCGTTTGTGTGCGTGTTATAAGGGTTCTCAAATTTTGTTGTACCGGTCATAATCATCACTTAATTAATCTGGTTCTTGATTAAACCAACGTTTTAAAGTAGTTTACTGTAACTGAATAGTTAGAATAGGTTTGGTTGCATATTTTGTATGAAGTTACATACCGTTTCTCATCACTTGGGAATTTAAAAAAGTTCCTATTGGAGTCATATCTTGTGGTAGAAAGATATCCGTACACGGAACAGTACCTAACTATATTTGGAACACAAAACTTTATTATTTCCGTTACACTGGGAAACATACGCGCGCCATGCCCGCTAAGCGTACGTACAATGTGACCCACAATCCGGCGCGGAGTGTGACATATATCGGACTGGGGAAGGGAGGTGAGTGTCCATTCTGTATGTAGTACTATTATATATTCTGTACCCACGGTCTTGGGCGTATTAACTTTGTAAGTGTCAATTTCTAAAAATGGTGATGTTAATGAATGGAGGCATAATTCCATACCAGTTGTTTTTATGCCGGGTGTAAGGGACAGCGTCCCGCAAACTGATAGAGGTTGCTCAGTCAACGAAACTGAACGACTAATACCAGGAAATTCTTCCAAAATGAAAATTAAAATGAACTTCCGATACAAAATTACCACCTCGATTAGACAATTTGTAATTTTTTTATTTCCTGAAATATTCCTGCTGATAGTTGTTGAAAAACCCCTATCAGTTGGCGGGACGCTGTAAAACCTCGTGTGGTAAATATTTTTATTAACTTTATTTTAATTATATCATCGAAAAAAAATAACGTTCACTAGTCCTAGCGGCACCTACCTACGCCTAAATTAGTCGCATATTAGGACAGAGGCATGAAAATCAGTAGAAATGATCTTTTGGCATTATCTATAAAAGATAAAATAAATCAATGTTATTGCTATGGTTCAAACAGGCTGCGTCCTAGTTTGGAAACCACTGGTCATTACCAGTACTAATGTTGAAATTAAAAACTGGATTTTTGTACATTCATTCAAATACATTAATATGGTTTAAAGATATTTCGTACTGATTGCCATGCCTTTACCTCAATTTGCGGTTAAATTAAGAATATCGGTGATTACCGGTAAGACTACAGTGTCTATTTGTGACTCGAATGAAAAATAAAAAAGAGGCAGATTAAGTTATAAATTTTATTAAGTTGAACATAGTCATTTCTATTCAAACAACTTATGAACACAATTTTATAAACTTAACCACTAAAATTAACCATTTTTACTTGAATGCATAAATGCAAATTATAAATGTATATGGTGCATCTAATTGAATAGTGCAGTGTGTTGCCAATATATAAACAACAAATTAATATACACAAAATGTTAACATAAAAATGTATTAAACTTTCAATATTTTAAATCTAACGTGATGAGAACAGTCAATAACATCGGATTTTCTACCAAATAGGTAGAAAGGCACTTATGGCAATATTGTCTACCACAACGCGGTAATTTCAAATAGTACTCGCTATCAAGGAAACATGGGAAAAATCTGTGGGGAAAATTAATGGTTTGCGGTTTTTATCTCGACGAAAAACTTTTTCTAAAAGACGCAACATGCGAAGAATCTGTGAGTTTTCTCACGTGGTCCCTTGAACGAGTATCCGCGTTCAACTAATTATATATTTACATCAATCATCATGATTTAGACCAATCAAACATTACAATAAAACTAATAAAAAAAATATACAATAAACAAAACCATACAAAACATTATGATAGCCACAAACAAGTTACAAACGGTTAGACTTCGAGGGGCTATCTACACTTGATCTACACCTGGACTGAAAGCGAGAAAAACATAGAATGTGCCGGCTGCATTTCCTCCCGGGCATGCTGTAAAAACTAGCTAAGGGATCCGGGGGTTTCCGTATATTGCAATTTAGGTGATGGGCTGACAACCTGTCACTACAGCAATATACCTAAAAATCTATATTAAATAACCCTCTAAACTTTATCAGACGTGGCGGAACGAACTTTGTTTAGGTTGTTTCGCTCTGCCTACCCCATTAGGGATAAAGGCGTGATTATATATATGTGTGTGTGTGTGTGTATTTATAGAATCTAGATAATGAAAAACAGTTTTCTCCAAAATACGAATCTTTAGCCTATCGGTCCGTATTTCTTTCGTAAAATTGGTCGGTTACATAAAAAAAATGATTTCGACTCAATGAAATTATTGCAAATATTTATGTGCGCTTAGTCTTAAGCTGTGACTCCTGCTCTAAAAGATTACACGGGGCAGAGAGGGGAAGATAAATGTTTGTGAAACCCTTCCCTTCACGCCTCTATCCCTAATGGGGTAGGCAGAGCGTAAACGACCTAAACAAAGGTCGTCCCGCCACGTCTGACAAAGTTTGAGGGTTATTTAAGATAGCATTCTAGGTATATTGCTGTAGTGACAGGTTGTCAACCCATCGCCTAAATTACAATTTACTGAAACCCTCGGATCCCTTAGCTGGATTTTACAGCATGCCCAGGAGGAAATGCAGCTGGCACATTCTATGTTTTTCTCTCGCCCCCAGACAAGCATGGAAATTTACATAGGCTTTACATTGTGGAAATTAATAGCCTAATAGTCCTTATAAATAGGATTGGGTGTGGTTCCCTTCTGGGTTGTGATGTAGAAGAGGTCAGATGGCAGTCGCTCTGTGTAAACAACCAGTATCCTCGTTCAATCCCCTAGATTAGGTAGCAAACCCCATGAAATACGGGAAAAAGGCTAGATATATGAGCCCATATAACAAGGAAAAAATAGAAAAACATAGAATGTGCCAGCTGCATTTCCTCCCGGGCATGCTGTAAAAATCAGCTAAGGGATCCTAGGGTTTCAGTATATTGCAATGTAGGCGATGGGCTGACAACCTGTCACTACAGCAATATACCTACAAATCTATCTTAAATAACCTTCAAAACTTTGTCAGATGTGGCGAAACGACCTTTGTTTAGGTAGTTTACGCTCTGCCTACCCGATTACGGATAAAGGCGTGATTATATGTATATGTTATAACTAGGCTCTTAGGTAGGAACTTTTTTAAAGAAACTTTGGATAGAAGTTTGCACCAATGCATCAGGCGATTTCTCTAACTTAACATAGGTTCTTTTCTTCGGCGTGACGTCATGTTCTGGTTTCACTATGACCTTGTTGGGTGAAGAGTTATTGTATTGTAGAATGTATTGTTTCAACTTCGTTTCATCAATTAATTTCCGCCTAGTTCCCCTCTTTTTGAGCTTCTTATTTTTCATCTGTGATTTTGTATTTATCTCCAAACTGACTTGTTTCTCTCTGAATCTAATCTTGACTTGAATGTTCCCTCTGTGTTTCTTATTCTTTAGATTTTTAAGCTTTTTCAGTCTCTTGTATTTCTTAGTTTTAGAAGTGCTTACTGTTAAATCTATATTTTCATTTTCATTAGCATTATTGATTGGACTGTTTGTAGGTTTAGTTTCTAAGGTCAGATCAATACTTTTAGTAACATTTTCACTTTCGTTCACACAAACTTTGATGTTATTTGTTGAATCATTATCACAATTCACGACTATTTTATTGTCTGCCTTTGATTTCTTTTTCGGAACACCTTCAGTGGTTATAAGTTTTCTTTTTAATTTCTTTTTCTTTTCCTGTTTAACTGTAGTCGCGTCCACTGCGAAGTCGATGGCAGTACGCAGTTTAGCTTTTTTAGTCTTTTCTTTCTTATCATTTTTATGTTTGTGATTAAAACTACATTGGAAGTCTCGGTCTACCTCATTCAAATAGAAATTCTTAAAGCTTTCAACATCAATATCTACTTTATCTTCTTGCAAAGCTTCTTTATCTACAGGGCTAAATTTCAAGGCACATTTATCAGTCTGCAAAGGCATTTTCAGCTTCAAGTTTTTAAATAAATTATTGTTATCGGAATTCTCTGTAATTTTCGTAACCTTGATATCAACGACTTCGTTGTTCTCGCTGATTTCGAGACTTGAATCTTTTTCAATGTCAACTGTTGTGAGTTTCTTTGGTGTCTCAAACAGGGGTAGACTATCATCACTGTGTTGATCTGCTACAAATTCTGACGGCAGTTGGAACGTACTATTAGAAGAATCATCTTCTGCTTCTAAATCTACTCCTTTATTTTCAATACCTTCATCATCTTTCGTAGGAGTATTGTTTGTCTTGTAGTTACCATCTCCAGTTTTACTCAGATCTGTTGTTGCAGTTTCTTCGACTTCTGCCTTAGTTTCTTTAGATGTTTTTTCTTCACAATCTTTCTTAGGGGATTGCAGTTTGTTCTCGTCCAATAAATCTAGTAGCAGTTGGTCCAAGACAGAGCTGTAAACAGAAAAAGATAGGTTTTAATTTCCTTTTTTTTAATCATATTTTTATGAGACTGCCTTGCAAAGGGTTGTGTTTTGTCAATTTCTATAGCATGATCTATCCCCTTACTAGTATGAATCTTAAATTAATTATTTCGTAATAGCTTAATAGGTTCGTCTAAGGATTCTTCTTCTTAGCGAGTGGATTCTCGAGTCGAACGACCCGATGAACCCTGGTGTCAGTTTTTAAACCGCCTAGTAGCACAGCTAATAGGCCTCTAACATGGTTTGTGTAACGACCACTATCAAAGACATCGACTGGGACGGCTTAACGTGCCCTCCGAAGCACGGAGTCTTTTTTCTTCCAGACAATCAGGTGATTACCTAAAAATATATCTAAACCCTCAAAACTTTGTCAGACGTGGCGGAACGACCTTTGTTTAGGTAGTTCACGCTCTGCCTACCCCATTAGGGATAAAGGCGTGATTATATGTATGTATGTATGTTAATCAGGTGATTCGGCCTGAATGGACCTAACCAAACTGGAGGAAATCTCACACAGTGATAATTTGACAAATATTTAACCAATAAAAGAATAAATTAAACCCAGGACCTCCGAATCGTGAGCCCATTGCTCTAACCACGGAGGCAGTTAACTTACCTTATTTTTTTTATACATACATACATAAAATCACGCCTTTATCCCTTACGGGGTAGGCAGAGCGTTTAACGCCTCGTAAAAGGCGCTTTCGCCACGTCTGACAAAAATTGAGGGCAATTTTAGATTGTAATATGTATTGCTTTAGTGACAGGTTGTCAGCCCATCGCCTAAATTACAATACACTGTAACCCTCGAGTCCCTTTTGCTGACTTCAACAGCATGCCCGGAAGGAAAAGCAGCTGGAACATTCTATGTTTTTCTATCTCTCCCAGTCCAGCATGGAAGAATATGTAACCCAATAAAAGAATAAATCAAACCCAGGACCTCCGAATCGTGAGCCCATGGCTCTAACCACGGAGGCAGTTAACTTGCCTTATTTTTTTTTAAAATTTATTTAATTATAATATTTAATTAACTTGACTCACTTGGCAATCTCCTTCTTCACACACAGCGGCCTGGGCTTCTTCAGTGTCTCCTTGATCTTGCTGACCACGTTGTCCGCTCTCACATTCTTCACTCCCATCTTCTGCATCTTATTCTCCACCAGCTTCGTCGGGGAGAATATTGTGTTCTCTGTGGAATACAATAGTTTTTATACATACTATAACGCCTGTATCCCTAATGGGGTAGGCAGAGCGTGAACAACCCAAACAAAGGTCGTTACGCCACCTCTGACAAGTTTTGAGGGTTGTTTAAGATAGAACTGGATATTGCTGTAGTGACAGGTTGTCAGCCCATCGCCAAAATTACAATATACTGAAACTCTCAGATCCCTTAGCTGGTTTTTACAGTATGCCCGGGAGGAAATGCAGCTGGCACATTATATGTTTTTCTCTCGCTCCCAGGCCAGCATGAAAAAAATTAAATCTTTTTCCTTTTATAATACTTGTCTTCTTCAGTCGTGTGGTTAACAAATCGATCGACCCGATGAACTGGTGTCAGAGTTTTTAAACCGCCTAGTAGCACAGCTAACAGGCCTCTAACATGGTTTTGTGTAACAACCACTATTAAAGACAGTGACCAGGATGGCTTGACGTGCCCTCCGAAGAATTTTTTTTCGTCTAGACAATCGGGTGATTATCCTGACCAAACTGGAGAAAATCTCACAGTGATAAATTAACAAATATCAACTTTGTGCCCCCCTTGGGAATCAAACTCAGGACCTTTGGGTCGTGGGTCCATGGCTCTGACCACTAGACCACGGAGGCAGTTATAATACTAGTAAAGAATTAGAAGTATAAGTAACTAGCGACCCGCCCCGGCTTCGCACGGAAATTATCAGTGTTTCTCTACTATATTATGCACGTATTATACATATAAACCTTCCTCTTGAATCACTCTATTCATTAAAAGAAACCGCATCAAAATCCGTTGCGTAGTTTTAAAGATTTATGCATACATAGGGATATAGGGACAGAGAAAGCGACTTTGTTTTATACTATGTAGTGATACTAACCTATGGTCTTCAATACTGGGCTCTGTCCATACTTGGAAGGTACATTCTGTTTGCTCTGTTGTTGTGTGACCTGGGACGCTCTGCGCGGAGTTTTCAGGTTCAATTCTAGACGGGCTGAGGTTGTGTCTGATTTTGAGTCTGAAAAGTAAATACATACATACATTTAGTCACGCCTTTACCCCAAATGGGGTAGCGTAAACAAAGGTCGTTCCGCCACGTCCGACAGTTCTGAGGGTTATTTAAGTAAGATTTGTACGTATATTGCTGTACTGACAAGTTGTCAGCCCATCGCCTAAACTACAACTTTTTACTCCCAGTCCAGCATGGTAGAAAATGAAATATAATCTATTAAATATGAGCACAATTTCTTTTCCATACTAGCACAGAGTAACTAATAATCAGAGGTCGGAAATTCGGGTGCAAATAAAGTAAAAACCCACTGTTGGAGCTACTAAGAGTTGCTACAACCACCTTTTTCAAGATTTTTAGGGCCCCAAATTGTTTTAGTAATGCCAATGTGTTCTTTGCGTCAATATAAGTCGAAACTGTTTGCATTTTTTTTTAATATTTGTTTTAATTTGAAAGATAAAAGTAGAAATGAGTTTTCAATGTACTGAAAAATATTAAAAATATAAAAATATCGTTTGATTGTTTGATATTTTTATTGAATACCCTTTATAAATGATTTCTACAATGCTTTTATTATTATTACACAAAAAATTGAATGGGGCCCTCGGGGGCCCAAAAGCGTTATATATCTTTTAAAAAAATTGCGGAGAAAATTAAAATTAAAATTCGTATTTGGCAAGGTTTTTAAGGATTTAGGTGCTTACAATGAACCTTAATAGTTTCACAACGAAAGAAAAAAGTATAGTAATGTTTAAGCAGTAAAACGCTTTGGGGCCTCCAGGCCCAAAAATTGTGTCCAGGGAATTTTAACATCAATTCACTGTGAAACTGTCAACCATAGAGAAAAAAATCTTTCTTGAAAGAGAAGTGCCTATCTCTTCGTAACCTAGCTGATTTCACCATAAAAACAACTACTTGGCTTAGTCTTGAACAATTGTGTCCTACTAACTTCAACATCAATTTACCCTGAAACTATCAATCGTAGAGAAAAAATGACAAGAGTAAAAAGGGTTTATCTTGTCTTAACCTTGCCAATTACGAATTTTAATTTTAATTTACTCCGCAATTTTTTTTTAAAGAAATAAAACGCTTTTGGGCCCCCGAGGGCCCCATTCAAATTTTTGTGTAAAAATAATAAAAGCATCGTAGAAATCATTTCTAAATGGTACTCAATAAAAATATCAAACAATCAAATGATATTTTTATATTTTTAATATTTTTCAGTACATCGAAAACACATACATACATACATACATAAAATCACGCCTTTATCCCTTACGGGGTAGGCAGAGCGCAAAACGCCTCCAAAAAGGCACTTTCGCCACGTCTGACATAAATTGAGGGCAATTTTAGATTGTAATGTGTATTGCTGTAGTGACAGGTTGTCAGCCCATCGCCTAAATTACAAAACACATTTCTACTTATATCTTTCAAATTAAAACAAATATAAAAAAAAATTGCAAACACTTTCGACTTATATTGACGCAAAGAACACATTGGCATTACTAAAACAATTAAATAAAGAAAAATAAACTGGGGCCCTAAACATCTTGAAAAAGGTGGTTGTAGCAACTCTCAGTAGCTCCAACAGTGGGTTTTTACTTTTTTTGCACCCGAATTTCCGACCTCTGCTAATAATACTAACGTACAGATACTAAAGTAGTTTTTATGAAAGTTTCATAATTTTACAGCGTAAAAAGCTACTGATAATGAAAGCTAAGAAGTAAATATTTTTATGTACCTTTATGATCTTCTGTGTCCATTGCTGGCTTAATAATATGCGATGTTGAAGGTCTGAAAAGAGCAATAAAATACATGAGTAAAGTGAATTTGATAAATTAAATAAGCGGTTTTTTTTATTGCTGACTACAGGATTACTAAAATTCACTTATTTATTATGGCAGACGGTAAGGCAGCACTCCGATTTAATTTATTGATTACTAGCGACCCGCCCCGGCTTCGCACGAAAATTATCAGTGTTTCTTCACAATATTATGCATGTATTATACATATAAACCTTCCTGTTGAAACACTCTATTCATTAAAAGAAACCGCATCAAAATCCGTTGCGTAGTTTTTAAGATTTATGAATATATAGGGATATAGGGACAGAGAAAGCGACTTTTTTTATACTATGTAGTGATAGTGATGTTTTTTCATCAGTGACGTGTATTGTAGCCGACAGATGGCGCCACACCAAGAAACACAAGTTCTGAAACGCGGTATCGAAGTTTTCTCAGCGATCTGCAGATATACAAGTTCCAAAGTTGTCCGCTTGGACTTCGGTCCCCTGGACACAGGACCGGACTGGGCGGGTAGCTACCAGACTCCCATACATCATCACTAAGCAAATCATCAAAAGAAACTGCCTCCGTGGTCTAGTGGTCAAGAGCCATGGGCTTCACGATCCGGAGATTATGGGTTCGATTTCTAGGGGGGAACACAAAGTTGCTATTTGTCAATTAATCACTTTGTAAGATTTTCCCCAGTTTAGTTATGTTTAGTTATGCAGGCTAAAATCACCTGATTGTCTGGAAGAAAAAAGATTCCGCGCTTCGGAGGGCACGTTAAACCATCGGTCCCGGTCGCTGTCTTTCATAGTTGTCGCTACCGAAACCATGACAGAGGCCTATTAGCTGTGCTATTAGGCGGTTTAAAAACTTGACACCAGGGTTCAACGGGTCGATTGACTCGATATACACGACAGAGGAAGAAGACTAAGCCAAATTGGCTTCATCCTTTAACTCCTCAAGGCGTGTTTATAAAAGAAAATAAAAGAATGCTTACACTTCAAGCCTCGCTTTGGTCCTCCTCAGCGACATGCGGCTCGGCATGACGACGCCGCGGCGCGCGCGCACACCGCTTCTCCTCTGCTCCTCTTGAATCACTGGAATAATAAATGTAGAAAAAATTAAGCAAGTTAATATAGTAGCTGACAACTCCTCATCATAAAACCACTAGATACAGGGGATGCTTCAAGTTCAATTCCGCCCGAATTTGGAACGATTTACCCCCACCGCTAAGAAATAAAATTAGTAACGAATGTTTTAAAAGTAAATACAAATCAGCTCTACTAAAACGACAACTTGCCACAGATAACTTGAAGCCTCCGGACGGAAAAGATTTACATCTTAAAGACTTTTTTTTATCGTCAAATTAAAAGCAAATAAACCTATATAGATTTTAATAAACATAAATACCTATATTAAGTACAAGCACAAAGTAAACATATGTTCTACAAACATTTACCTACATACATAAGCATGTACACATTTTTTTTTCATTTGCGATCTTGTATATGCATACAAGAGTACCAAGATCGCAACTTTTTAACAATACTAATCTCAATTTAATTTTGTTTAATTTTAATCTTCGAACATTATGAGAGTGTTATTTTGGAAAAGGCCCTCTATGTCAGAATCTCCCGCCTTACAACTTAGGGAGAAGAGTTTGGCTGAAAATCTGCATTATATGGAACCGCATCGTTCCATGCTAAGATAAGCTGAGACAGCTCCTTTTGCCTAATTAATTCTATAAAGTGATTTTTGTACGTATATTGCTAAAGTGATAGGTTGTCAGCCTATCGCCTAAAGTACAATATACTGAAACCCTCAGATCCCTTAGCTGGTTTTCACAGCATGCTTGGGAGGAAATGCAGCTGGCACATTCTATGTTTTTCTCTCGCTCCTAGTCCAGCATGAAAGATATTATCAAGGACAAAAATGTTTTTGTGCACGAGTTATAAACTCTGCTTTTCACTTCGATTGCGAGGAAAGTTTAGGAAATTCTACAAAAATATTGTGAACAAAACAACAAATTAATTCCCGCCATTTAACTTTTATTAAATATTAGGCTTGGGCAGGGACCTATATAACCTACTTTTAAATTAATTTTGTAATAATTAATCAAATACACCATCGTACATGAAATGAAATTTTAATATCGTTTTATGTCATAAAAAACACAAAAATAAAATTATTTAAAGTAAATATTTTAAAATAACAAGTTCCATCAATAAAACTCTTATTGAGTTTGGCTGTATGGCCTAATTTTCTTTGCCTTAAAAGAAATGCATTTATGAGTAGATTGGTTTTTTACTTCCATGCTGGACTGGGAGAGATAGAAAAACATAGAATGTTTCAGCTGCCCTTCCTCCCGGGCATGCTGTAGAAGACAGCATAAGGGACTTGAGGGTTACAGTGTATTGTAATTTAGGCGATGGGCTGACAACCTGTCACTATAGCAATGCACATTACAATCTAAAATTGCCCTCAATTTTTGTCATACGTGGCGAAAGCGCTTTTTACGAGGCGTTTAACGCTCTGCCTACCCCGTAAGGAATAAAGGCGTGATTTTATGTATGTATGTATGTAGGTTTTTGCCCTTGTGCACTAAATTCAATTTTGTGCAGCCTACACCCTGCACAGAATGGCGCTTTCCGAGCATGAGAAGTGTAAAAGGTAGTTTAGGACGAAAAGTAGAATTAATATAGTGACATCGCACGCAGCTTACTAGCGAAACAGTGATGTTATTTTGCACAAACAGTGCACACCAGCCCAGCAGCGACCGCACGCTACTCTTACTAATTATTTGGCGCCATTTTGTAAAGCTCCGACGCCATTTTGTCACGCCTGGATGCCTTTTTGTGAAACTTGAGCGCCATTTTGTGAAGTCAATGAGAACAATTTTGTGACGTCTAATCTAGACACATCACAAAGTGTCCTAAATCTAAGACAAAATTTTATTTTAATTCTTTCACCATCCGTGCTAGCCAACTATGGAACTGAAAGAGCATTTTATGTCCTTACCATAATGTTATTTTAATATAATCGTATTTTTATATTGTTATATATGTATATGTTATAAAGTATATATGTATTCGGATAAATATGTGCAATATTAGTTTATAATTATTATCACTATGATTTACTTATTGTACCTATATCTCGTGAAGTCCCATCTTTCATCCCCACTAGGTTGGCTGGAAGAGATATCTTATAGAGATAAGCTCGCCTTTGCTTTAATTTTAAGATTTATTCAATGTTAAAATGGATAAATGGATGGAAATTTATGCAATAAAGAATATATATATATATATATACAACGTGTAACAGAAAGGGTATATGCACCCGAAAAGAGCTCATGAAACAACTTTCCCAAAAGAACATAGGTCGATAAACATTTAAAAAAGTTTGACTCATCATACTACACGCGCTATCAGCTGATGCATTTTGTATGGAAGGTCAACATTTTATTTTCGTATTTCGACCTATGTTCCTTTGGGAAAGTTGTTCGGTTTCATGGGCTGGTTTATATCCTTTCAGGCGCATAAACCCTTTCTTTTACACGTTGTATACAGTACTAGCGACCCGCCCCGGCTTCGCACAGAAATTATCAGTGTTTCTCTACTATATTATGCATATATTATACATATAAACCTTCCTCTTGAATCACTCTATCTATTCAAAGAAACCGCATTAAAATCCGTTGCGTAGTTTTAAAAATTTATGCATACATAGGGATATAGGGACAGAGAAAGCGACTTTGTTTTATACTATGTAGTAATGAGTAGCATGGTAGGACATACCGTCATCAATCTTGTTGGCGAGCTCGGCGAGGTCTCCGCTGGCACAGTTGGCGCACACCTGGCACGCCCAGCGCCCCCCCGCCACTATCTGTCCCCCTCCCGTCACTGTCTGTCCCCCGCCCGCCACTGTCTGTCCCCCTCCCGCCACTGTCTGTCCCCCGCCCGCCTCTGTCTGTCCCCCGCCCGTCTGCGTAGTTTCTGCGCACGCGCGGTGCATGCCCAGCGTGCCGCATAGTAAGCATAGCTGGATGTCCCACGGGCTGGAATTGCAAAAGGGGTATGATCAAATTTGATAGGATTGGTTCAAAGGGAAAGGGCGTCAGCGGAGCGAGCATGGAGAAGCGAGTACTGGTTCAAAGGAGAAGGGCGTAAGCGGAGCGAGCAGCGAGGAGCGAGGACTGGTTCAAAGGGGAACGGCGTGAGCGGAGCGAGCAGGGAGGGAGCAAGGACTGGTTCGAAGGAGAAGGGCGTGAGCGGAGCGAGCATGGAGAAGCGAGGACTGGTTCAAAGGAGAAGGGCGTCAGCGGAGCGAGCTTGGCGGGAGCGAGGATTGGTTCAAAGGGAAAGGGCGTCAGCGGAGCGAGCATGGAGAAGCGAGGACTGGTTCAAAGGGAAAGGGTGTGAGCGGAGCGAGCTTGGCGGGAGCGAGGATTGGTTCAAAGGGAAAGGGCGTCAGCGGAGCGAGCATGGAGAAGCGAGGACTGGTTCAAAGGGAAGGGCGTAAGCGGAGCAAGCAGCGAGGAGCGAGGACTGGTTCAAAGGGGAACGGCGTGAGCGGAGCGAGCAGGGAGGGAGCGAGGACTGGTTCAAAGGAGAAGGGCGTGAGCGGAGCGAGCATGGAGAAGCGAGCAGGGAGGGAGCAAGGACTGGTTCAAAGGGGAAGGGCGTGAGCGGAGCGAGCAGGAAGAAGCGAAGACTGGTTCAAAGGGGAAGGGCGTGAGCGGAGCGAGCAGGGAGGGGGAAGGACAAGTTCAAAGAAAAAGGGTGTCAGCGGAGCGAGCATGGAGAAGCGAGGACTGGTTCAAAGGGGAACGGCGTGAGCGGAGCGAGCAGGGAGGGAGCGAGGACTGGTTCAAAGGAGAAGGGCGTGAGCGGAGCGAGCATGGAGAAGCGAGGACTGGTTCAAAGGGGAAGGGCGTGAGCGGAGCGAGCAGGGAGGGAGCAAGGACTGGTTCAAAGGGGAAGGGCGTGAGTGGAGCGAGCAGGAAGGAGCGAAGACTGGTTCAAAGGGGAAGGGCGTGAGCGGAGCGAGCAGGGAGGGGGAAGGACAAGTTCAAAGAAAAAGGGTGTCAGCGGAGCGAGCATGGAGAAGCGAGGACTGGTTCAAAGGGGAAGGGCGTAAGCGGAGCGAGCAGCGAGGAGCGAGGACTGGTTCAAAGGGGAAGGGCGTGAGCGGAGCGAGCAGGGAGGGAGCAAGGACTGGTTCAAAGGAGAAGGGCGTGAGCGGAGCGAGCAGGGAGGGAGCAAGGACTGGTTCAAAGAGATAGGGCGTGAGCTGAGCGAGCAGTGAGGGAGCAAGGACTGGTTCAAAGGGACAGGGCGCAAACGAACGTGGAAGAAGTGAGGATTGGTTTAAACGGCAGGGAAGGTCAGGTCAATAAGCTGATCTTATTATTATTATTTTGAGGACAGGCAGCATATATATGCTGATAGGTCCTATCAGTGTTGGATTTATGTTGTTCGGTTACCACTATTCACTATTATTATAAAGTCTATTGTTCATTTAATATGGTTCATAATTGTTTATAAATGTTTTTACTTAAGTTACCACCTTATATTTTACACCTTCTGCAAATTTTTTCGGTTATAAATATGAATAACAATAATAGTACCTACCACTTTCATAAACACTGAGACTGCCGGCTATTATGCAACTACAATAAACAGAACTTAACCTAAATAGCTAGCCCTAGCACAGGCCCTGGCCTTTTTGGGCTGCCATAAACAACACCAATAAATTTAAATTATAGTGTCGAGTGCTTTCGCCTATAGATAAGGTGTAAATGTAACTTTAACTCAAATAAATAAATACATATATACATAAAGTCACGCCTTTATCCCTAATGGGGTAGGCAGAGCGTAAACGACCTAAACAAAGGTCGTTCCGCCACGTCTGACAAAGTTTTGAGGGTTATTTAAGATAGATTTGTAGGTATATTGCTGTAGTGACAGGTTGTCAGCCCATCGCCTAAATTGCAATATACTTAAACCCTCGGATCCCTCTGCTGATTTTTACAGCATGCCCGGGAAGAGATGCAGCTGGCACATTCAAATACAAAAATTCAAATAAATAAATACAAATACAAAGCACAGTACACACACACACACACACACACACACACACACACACACACAGTGATCTTACCCAGTATCAGCGTCATGGCTGCGTCCCTCGGGGCAGCGGCACAGGGCCGCGCTGCAGGGATGCGCCCTCTCGTATATCTCCCTGAAGGCGTCGGTCTCCAGCTCCCAGGCGGCGTCCCGATCGGGCACGTAGAAGCCCTGGCCGACTGCTGCGTCGAAGAACTGCTCCTTGTCGTTGCAGAGAGGGCATTTCAGATAGTGCATTCCTGCGCTTAGAGCCATCGCCTGGAAGGAGAACATATATTATTACACTAGTGACCCGCCCCGGCTTCGCACGGATTATCAGTGTTTCTCTACTATATACATACATACATAAATCACGCCTTTATCCCTTACGGGGTAGGCAGAGCGTTTAACGCCTCTTAAAAGGCGCTTTCGCCACGTCTGACAAAAATTGAGGGCAATTTTAGATTGTAATATGTATTTCTTTAGAGACAGGTTGTCAGCCCATCGCCTAAATTACAATACACTGTAACCCTCGAGACCCTTTTGCTGACTTCAACAGCATGCCCGGGAGGAAGGGCAGCTGGAACATTCTATGTTTTTCTATCTCTCCCAGTCCAGCATAGAAGAAACTTCTCTACTATATAAACATAAATAAACATTACTTGGAAGAAATTACTATCTGATCATTAGTTTCCCTTCACTTTTATCCTGTGCTGTTGCTTTCATTTCCTTCATCTAGTTCTGATTGTAGTTTGCATTATCCTATCTTCGATTAGTTTATGTATTAGTTTATTATATATTAGTTTATTTTACAATATCAATGCAGTAGCTTGTACCTAGTTTATGTATTATATGTAATGTATTTAGGATATATTTTACTAGGTTTGCACTATCCCGCTTACCACTACGCATTTTTCGTTCACCCAAAGGTTGCCTGGAAGAAATTGCTACCTTAGCAATAAGGCCGCCTATGTTGTACTTGTTTTTTGTTGTTATCTGTTGTGTTGTATGATTTGCATTCTTACGTGCAATAAAGTATTTTTATGTTATATTATATTATGCATATAAACCTTCCTCTTGCTATCACTCTATCCATTAAAAGAAACCGCATCAAAATCCGTTGCGTAGTTTTAAAGATTTATGCATACATAGGGATATAGGGACAGAGAAAGCGACTTTGTTTAAGGAATTAAGATACAACAGGTACTGCTTATTTCTACAAAGAAACATACATTAACATTTATAAATCAGACTCAATTAGGGTCGACAGTAGTAAATAAATAAGATAATTTTATCAAGGCTTAAGACAAAAAGAATGAAATTGTTATGTGGGTTATATATACATATTCTTTATTGCATTAAAACACAAGAAATAAAGTTTACAGAAAGGTATGCAAGGGCGAACTGATCTCTATGAAGAGATCTCTTCCAGCTGACCCACTGGCAGTTGAGAGAATGAGAAACATTTATACGGTAAGGGACAGCGTCCCGCAAGTTACTCAGTCAATGAAACTAAACAACTATCACCAGGAAATTCTTGCAGGAAACAAATAAAAAATGCTTTTCCATACAAACTGTCTGATCGAGGTAGTCATTTTCTATGGGAAAGTTATTTTTTTTATCTCTTGAAAAATACATACATACATAAATCACGCCTTTATCCCTTACGGGGTAGGCAGAACGTAAAACGCCTCCTAAAAGGCGCTTTCGCCACGTCTGACAAAAATTGAGGGCAATTTTAGATTGTTATATGTATTGCTATAGTGACCGGTTGTCAGCCCATCGCCTAAATTACAATACACTGTAACCCTCGAGTCTCTTGACAAATAATCCTGGTGAATGTTGTTTAGTATCGTCAAATACCGTTGATTAAACAACCCCTATCAGTTTGCGGAACGCTGTCCCTTCTTCTTCTTAGCGAGTGGATTCTCGACTCGAATGTATACGTACGTATAATCACGCCTTTATCCCTAATGGGTTAGGCAGAGCGTAAACGACCTAACAAAGGTCGTTCCGCTACGTCTGACAAATTCAGAGGGTTATTTAAGATATATTTGTAGGTATATTGCTGTAGTGACAGGTTGTCAGCCCATCGCCTAAATTACAATATACTGAAACCCTGGGATCCCTTAGCTGGTTTTTACAGCATGCCCGGGAGGAGATGCAGCTGGCACATTCTATGTTTTTATCTCGCTCCCAGGCTAGCATGAAAGTACGAGTCGAATGACCAGTCTCTTACACGCGGTATGTTCTACATGGTTTACAAAAAGAAAACCCTTACCTGTAGGCAACTAGAATGGAACCACGCGTCTCTAGCGCAACATGGCGGCCAAAACGAGCGCGCACACGGATACGCCTCCACTGCTTCGTAGCAGATTACACAAACCATCGACGCATCTTGTTCTGCAAAAGAAAGAGAGATGAATGAAATTGGAGATTTTGTAGTGGTTACATAAATCAAATAGATGTTAGGGCCAGCACGCACTATCGACTAAACAGTCGGCCGATCGTCCAGCACGCACTATCGACTAAACAGTCGGCCGATCGTCCAGCACGCACTATCGACTAAACAGTCGGCCGATCAACCAGCACGCACTATCGACTAAACAGTCGGTCGATCGTCCAGCACGCACTATCGACTAAACAGTCGGCCGACCGTCCAGCACGCACTATCGACTAAACAGTCGGCCGATCGTCCAGCACGCACTATCGACTAAACAGTCGGCCGATCGTCCAGCACGCACTATCGACTAAACAGTCGGCCGATCGTCCAGCACGCACTATCGACTAAACAGTCGGCCGATCGTCCAGCACGCACTATCGACTAAACAGTCGGCCGATCGTCCAGCACGCACTATCGACTAAACAGTCGGCCGATCGTCCAGCACGCACTATCGACTAAACAGTCGGCCGATCGTCCAGCACGCACTATCGACTAAACAGTCGGCCGATCAACCAGCACGCACTATCGACTAAACAGTCGGCCGATCGTCCAGCACGCACTATCGACTAAACAGTCGGCCGATCGTCCAGCACGCACTATCGACTAAACAGTCGGCCGATCAACCAGCACGCACTATCGACTAAACAGTCGGCCGATCGTCCAGCACGCACTATCGACTAAACAGTCGGCCGATCGTCCAGCACGCACTATCGACTAAACAGTCGGCCGATCAACCAGCACGCACTATCGTATCGTATTTTTCTTTCACACAAAGGTTGCCTGAAAGAAATTGCTACCTTAGCAATAAGGCCGCCTATATTGTACTAGTTTTTTGTTATCTGTTGTGTTGTATGTTGTATTATTACGTGCAATAAAGTATTTTTATGTTATGTTAAGTATTAATATGCGGTGCGAGCCGAGCGAGACTACGCTCCGATAAAGCTGTTTCCACCAGAGCAGTGCTGAGCGAGGCGATTTTTAACGCAGCTTTAAGGTGACGAGACTAGTAATAGTAATTAAGATAATTTAATAATTTAGAACCTTATAAATTAGCGATTCATAGTTCGTTGTAGTAACAGAAAGAAAAATTGCCGTTGGTGGCCGTTATTCGCAATCTTTCTACAACGAACCATGAATCGCTAATTTTTAATTAATTACTATTACTTGATTCTGTTCCACCGGTTTTAAGACATATTCCGACAGTTGACAGTTCTGAAAACTATAGAAATTATGCCTTATTTATTAGATGTAAAACATGTGTTTAATTGTATACCAACAAGCTCGCACAGAGGTTCCAGATGAGTGTTTACGTAAAAATGTAAGGTGGTTCCAAATCAGTGTTTACGTGTAAAAATAAGTATTGTAGGACGAATATTTGTATTGTAATTAATACATACATATAATCACGCCTTTATCCCTAGGCAGAGCGTAAACGACCTAAACAAAGGTCGCTCGGCCACATTTGACAAAGTTTTAAGATAGATTTTTAGGAAACCCTCGGATCCCTTAGCTGGTTTTTACAGCATGCCCGGGAGGAAATGCAGCTGGCACATTCCATGTTTTTCTCTTGCTCCCAGTCCAGCATGGATGGATGTTTTTTTGAGTTGATCCATTACAAATAAACATACAAAGATTTTCACTTCATAAAGATAGATAGATATATTCTTTATTGCACATAAAACAAAAACAACAGGAATTAGAACAAATTAAATATAAATTAAAGTACAATGAAGGCGGCCTTATTGCTATGGTAGCAATTTCTACCAGGCAACAAAAGAAGAAAACAGGTAAAAGAAGAAATAAAATCGAATCTTCACCTTCAATGCTTTTATCAGGGGTAGCCAAGCTCGTGTTTTGAGGAGTTTTCTCCGCAATCTTCGCATTCTTCATCCGAATCCGAGCCTGAGCCATGATGTGCTCTGGAATCTTCTGTTTTGGTGCGTGTTGCTGACAGAAAGATCTGAAAGATAGAAGAATGCATAAAATTTAATCACTACATAGTATAAAACAAAGTCGCTTTCTCTGTCCCTCTATCCCTATGCATGCTTAGTTCTTTATAACTACGCAACGGATTTTGATGTGGTTTCTTTTAATGGATTGAGTGATTCAAGAGAAAGGTTTATATGTATAATACATGCATAATATAGTAGAGAAACGCTGATAATTTCCGTGCGAAGAAGGGGCGGGTCGCTAGTTGATTTATATATAGCTTTCGGTTTTAACAGTAAGTTCAATAGAAAACTTAATTTGCTAAAGTAAGTACAGGAGAGTTACTTTACTTCCATGCTGGACTAGGAGCGAGAGAAAAACATAGAATGCGCCAGCTGCATTTCCTCCCGGGCATGCTGTAAAAACCAGCTAAGGGATCCGAGGGTATCTATATATTGCAATTTAGGCGATAGGCTGACAACCTGTCACTACAGCAATATACCTACAAATCTATCTTAAACAACCCTCAAAACTTTGTCAGACGTGACGGAACGACCTTTGTGTAGGTCGTTTACGCTCTGCCTACCCCATTAGGGATAAAGGCGTGATTATATGTATGTATGTATGTAAGTACAAGCGAGGAGAGCTAATATGGATTGACCAAGGATATTGGATTGACATTATTCGGGCTCTCAAAGTAACAAAGAATTCATAATTTTATATGTGAGAACTTCATCCTAGATACAGGTTAATATGATTCAAAAGATTGCCTTAATCATACAACTTGAATGTAGCCAGCAGAGTCTGAACCTGGTAATAAATAAGGATTATTTTTTTCGTGGCTTATTTCAGAATACACTTGATACACCAAGAATTTATATGTTTTCTGTTATACATACATATAACCACGCCTTTATCCCTAATGGGGTAGGCAGAGCGTAAACGACCCAAACAAAGGTCGTTACGCCACATCTGACAAAGTTTTGAGGGTTATTTAAGATAGATTTGAAAGTAATTTCTAATTCGCCATTCAAGAAAGATTTGTACGTATATTGCTGTAGTGACAGGTTGTCAGCCCATCACCTAAATTACAATATACTGAAAGCCTCAGATCCCTTAGCTGGTTTTTACAGCATGCTCGGGAGGAAATGCAGCTGGCACATTCTATGTTTTTCTCTCACTCCCAGTCCAGCATGCATAAAAAGCATACTGACTCCAGAAATTTCTTTTTAGAAATAGGCTGTACCTATTGTGTAATTATTTCTTGGGTATTGTCTTTCTAATGTTACTTGTGTACAATAAACAATAAAATAATAGACATACATACATATAATCTCGCCTTTATCCCCAATGGGGTAGGCAGAGCGTAAATAACCTAAACAAAGCTTTATTATTATTAATAGTTGTTCCACCACGTCTGACAAAGTTTTGAGGGTTATTTTAATAAAGATAGATTTGTTAGTATATTGCTGTAGTGACAGGTTGTCAGCCCATCACCTAAATTTCTGTATACAGCAATCCTCGGATCCCTTAGCTGGTTTTAACAGCTTTCTATGTTTTGCTCTTGTTCCCAGTCCAGCATGGAAGTTTTATAAAAAAAAAAATAGACTCACTTGTAATTCCCAAAGAACAGAGAGACGGCATTTCTCTCCCTCCCGCAAGGCAGGTGGAATTGTTTCCGGCACGAAGAAACACTGCAGCCCAGGGACGCACCTCCTTGATTGCAGTAAGAACATTTCTGAAAGACATATCAGGTTATCTTTCTTTCATACAAAAACGGGTTGCTTTTATACATACATACATACATATAATCGCGACTTTAACCCTAGTGGGGTAGGCAGAGCGTAAACAACCTAAACAAAGGTCGTTCCGCCACGTCTGACAAAGTTTTGAGCGTTATTTAGGATAGATTTGTAGGTATATTGCTGTAGTAACAGGTTGTCAGCCCATCGCCTAAATCGCAATATACTGAAACCTTAGCTGGTTTTTAGAGCTTGCCCAGGAGGAAATGCACCTAGCACATTCTATGTTTTTCTCCAGTCCAGCATGGTTGCTTTTATAGAGTAGAAAAAGCTGGAAAGCAAACCCCAGCCCCAGCATCAGGCCGGGAACATGCTAGGCAGAAGAAAAGAAGAGGTTGGTTTTATAGAAGTATATGAAACTCTGTAGACAGTGTTCTTTAAAGGGCTTCTCTGCTGGTAGAAGATTGAAGCCAGTAAGTTAGAGGAATTATTCTCAAATAATATTGTTAAGGACTGGATTAGGTAGCCGACCCCATGATAGATAAGATAAGATTCTTTATTCATAACAATTGTTACATGTTATTTTGCAATTATATTTATTACAATTAACTTAACTAACTATATAATATGTAAAATCTATTATATTACAATAGGTAACTTGAAAAAGTCGTCATAACAGTAAAATGACTCACTATGCAGCCACTTTTTTTTTCTTCCATGCCGGCCTGGGAGCAAGAGAAAAACATAGAATGTGCCAGCTGCATTTCCTCCCAAGCATGCTGTAAAAACCAGCTAAGGGATCCGAGGGTTTCGGTATTTTGTGATTTAGGCGATGGGCTGACAACCTGTCACTACAGCAATATACCTACAAATCTATCTTAAATAACCCTCAAAACTTTGTCAGACGTGGCGGAATGACCTTTGTTTAGGTCGTTTGCGCTCTGCCTACCCCATTAGGGATAAAGGCGTGATTATATGTATGTATGTATGTATGTATGCAGCCACTTATTTAATAGTTGTTAGAAGGACATGATGGAATCTGCATTGATAATGTGATGATATACGGGATAAGGCTAGGGAGATGATGAATATTTTTAAGGACTGGCAAATGGTACATAGCTACCTGACATACTCCATATATTGTTTTGTAATTAGATGATGAAAACAGAAACAACAAATAGTTAACATACATTAAATTTTAACAATATTATGCAGGAATAACATAACTTCCATGCTGGACTGGGAGGGAGAGAAAAACATAGAATGTGCCAGCTGCATTTCCTCCCGAGCATGCTGTAAAAACCAGCTGAGGGATCAGAGGGTTTCCGTATATTGTTATTTAGGTGATGGGTTGACAACCTGTCACTACAGCAATATACGTACAAGTCCATCTTAAATAACCCTCAAAAGTTTGTCAGACGTGGCAGAACAACCTTTGTTTAGGTCGTTTACGCTCTGCCTACCCCATTGGGGATAAAGGCGTGATTATATGTATGTATGTATGTAATAACATAACCTTGGTTGACTTTATTACTTATGTAATAAATAATAAATAGTCATCAAAACTTACATGTTTCTTACTCCTCTCTACTTCGGCTACAATATCAGGGTAGAGGAACCCGAATAAACCCTCTGAATCCTTGCCTTTTTGCACCAGACAGCATGACAACAACTGCAATTAAAGGAATCTATTTACAAGGTCTTAACATGGCTTACGGTCAGAATACCAGTAAAATTGTGTTACTCCTGAGTAGTACAGGTATTTGTTATGTTCATATTGGTACAAATGTATACATCTTTTTTCCATGCTGGACTGGGAGAGATAGAAAAACATAGAATGTTCCAGCTGCCCTTCCTCCCGGGCATGCTGTAGAAGTCAGCAAAAGGGACTCCAGGGTTACAGTGTATTGTAATTTAGGCGATGGGCTGACAACCTGTCACTGTAGCAATACACATTACAATCTAAAATTTCCCTCAATTTTTGTCAGACGTGGCGAAAGCGCCCTTTATTAGGAGTTTGACGCTCTGCCTACCCCGTAAGGGATAAAGGCGTGATTTTATGTATGTATGTATGTATGTGTATACATTGTTATGCAAATTTTAATAACATGAGACATCAAAAGTAGTGTTACTTACAGCGCAGAAATAATGGACTTGAATATCACCAATGGCGTATAGCTTGCCGTAAATAGCCTCATCATCTGTATCCCGCTTGCAGAATGCGCATGGCTTTCTATTACCGGTCACTAGAGTCGCTGGTAGCTTAGTTTTTCTCTTCGTAACAATCTTTTTCGTGGCCATGTTTCAGACACTATTTACATCGCAACTTGGACGGTAGTTAACTACTTGATTACAGAAATAAATTCAGAAAAACAAATATCAAAAAGTAAAACATTGTATAAGCTTAAATCATAATGAAAATTGAATTATATTACGGATTCTCGATTTCTCGAAGATCACCGCGTCTTGTCCCACAAAACGTCAAATCAAAACAAAAATATGGCGGGAATTTAGAAATTCGTTTTATTTTTTGTTCTTTTGCACATGTTGTGCGTAAGAAAGAAACAACAACCATAGTTTTTATCTTCTTCATTAAAATAAATTGTAGACATACACAAAATTTAAAAACGCGTTTTTTTTTACAATATGGAAACACTTAAAATGTTGCCACTAAAACAAATCTAATTACCCTAAATATTTTTTTTTTATATAGAAAGTCTAGTAATAATTCTATTGTCTTCAGTTCAGTGTCTTGTAGAAGGCGTTCACAGATTAGACGGTATATATGTCCTACGGCGTTGTGCCTATGGTTGGACGCAAACAACCGTAATGTATTTTAACTTTGCACGGGAAATCAATGGCTTATAGTCAATTCAATGAAGCGGTTTCCTTTTTTAAGTGTGGTGCAAGTATTGAAATGTATAGGTATTGATATAGATGATGCCTTTGAAAACGGGAATGAGCCCAATGGTGCAGTGGATAGGGCCGCTGCCTCCTGAGCTGAGGAAGGTCGTGGTTCGAATCCCACCTCGTACCAATGTGTTTTTCGAATTTCATATGTACGTTTATTCGGCGCTTTTTCAGTGCTTCGGAAGGGACGTTAAGCCGTTGGTGTCAGTTAATATCGTTTAATACCGTAGATAATAGTCATTAAGCTATGTCAGAGGCCAGTGCTAAGCATTGGCGGCGGCTTCTGGGTTGCGGAGGTCAGATGGCAGACGCTCTGTGTAAAAACCAGTACCCTCATTCAATCCCCAAGATTAGGTAGCCGACCCCGTGAGATACGGAATAAGGCTAGGGAGATGATGATGATGCCGCTGAAAACCTTCATAGAATATCAAATAGAGAGCAGGGCTGCGTTCGTGCGGTTCCCCTATACTAGACTGGGTAACTAATATGAAAATTACATTTGGCGATATTTTCTCTTGGTAAAAAGGTCAAGAATCGGAATAAAAAACATCTGTAAGTGCCAGGTGCGTGCTTGAACGGGGGTTATCGCGAGCTGTCCGAGTAATAAATACGGTAGAAATGAGAGCATTAAGAAGTATGATTGGTGTGAAACTGAGTAACAGAATAAGAAATAGCGTGATAAGGGAACGTTGTGGTGTGAAAGAGGATATAGTGACAGGTATAGAAAAAGGAATGCTGCGGTGGTTTGGTCATGTTGAGAGGATGAATGAAAAGAGATTAACTAAACAGATATACATGGCGAGTGTGAGTGGGAATGTTGGAAGGGGAAGACCTCGACGAACGTACCACGATCAAATCGGAGACGTTCTAGGGAAAGGTCAGGTCAAGATTACCCTAAACCGACGAACGTGCATGAAAAGATTGATGAATGTAGATGACGCGAAAGAAGTTTGCAAGGATCGTAGCAAATGGAAGGATGTGATCTCTGCCTACCTGTTCGGGAAAGAGGCGTGACGTTATGTATGTATGTCCGAGTAAAAATCGCTGTAACGGTCTTTGGTGAAACGACGACGAAGGCCCCCAGAGTGATACATTACATTATGTAAAACTTCTGTTGTGGAGAAAAATAAAAAGACAAATGATTTATTATTATTATATTGACTTTGACAACATTTTTTTTCCGCTAATGTTGTCCCCTATCAAGTAAAGGTGAACTAATTTTTGTTTCTTGTAAAGTGCCCCATCTTCCTAGCCTTACCCCGTATCTCACGGAGTCTGCTATCTTATCTCCTATTCTCAATAATGTTCATATTCACGATCAACTGACTTTTTAGTAAATAGAATCTGCCATTTTAAAAATAAAACAAAATGAATCATATAAAATGAATACGTACTTTATTTCTAGCTTGTACAGAAACTCCCTTAAACAGTGTAGTTACTTTTTTATGGCAACATTTTTATGCATAAAAATCTGTTTTTTTCATAATTTATGGGCAATTAATGTCAATTTATAAGCAACACCGGAATTAGAAACGTCAAAAATAATTGAAAAGCCGCAAGGCTGAATTAGTTTTTAATTTATATTATTGTTATTTGTTTAATTATTGTTAATAATAACTCTGCAAGAGTTAGTAAACCATAATTGCGTCTAGTCTTAGATATATCTGTTCTTATTTTACCTTCCATTTGCTGCGGAATGTCCGAGTGTTAGTGCCATAAACTAGTGACTTCACGACTCTTTGTCTAAACAATTCTTGTTTTAGTGCGGTTTTGTGCTTTTTGGCGATAAAATCAGTGAATAGAAGTTTATAATAGCTCCGAGGACCAACCAGCTTGCATTACACGTGAGGAAAATCGCGTAAAAACCAGTTTTTTACGTGCTTCATCGTTTTATTATCTCTGCTTCGAAATTTCGTAATAGCGTTGAAGCAACCCTTTTTCTCGCTTAGAACATGGCTCAATCCCTTACTTATCAACGGAAAACCCTTTACCCACATCGGGAAATGTATAATTTTCGTCCTACGAGATTCTAATTGGACAAAATGTCGGCGTTGGATAGTAACCAGGTTTGGACGCCGATTCCTAAAGAGAATCTCAGTTCCAAATACGAGAAATGTCGAAATATCACAGAGGAAATCTACAAGAGGATAAATATCACATTTGAAATAAAGAAACTGGAGACGGAAGCTCAAAGTGACTTGTCGGACCAGAGGTGAGTTACTTAAAGAATTCTTCATCTTTAACAACACGAAGAAACCTGGTGTCTCTGACCTTAAACCACCTAGTAACACAGCTAATAGGCCTCTGACATGGTTTGAGTAACAACCACTATCAAAGACAGTGACTGGGACCGATGGCCTAATATAGGGCATGTTAGAAGCGCAGAATCTTTTTACTTTTCGGACAATCAGCTGAATCAGCCTGCAATGTTAACCAAACTGGGGAAAACCTCACAAAGTGATAAATCAACAAATATCAACTTTGTGTTCCGCCCTGGGAATTAAACCCAGTACCTCCGGATTGTAAGTCTGTGGCTCTGAGGCAGTTTAGTTACTTGTAGAATTTTAAGAAGCTATTTTCGTTGGATATTTGACCTTGAATTCACAAAAGAATGCAAAATAACGTTCCAACTGTTTCAAAAGCGAATATCTTAAACTTTGCAGTGCCTTGGAAATGTATGGAATTTATTTACATCTTGTTTTAGTAGTCTTTTCACCCAAACTTAAGCTTGAGTTATTCAGTTTAGAGGTATTTTAGAAATGTAATGTTTGCTAGCACTGAAAAGAACCCCAGCTTAGCACGGAAATTATTAGTGTTTCTTTGCTATATTATGCATTTATTATACATATAAATATAAACCATCCTCTTGAATCACTCTATCTATAAAAAGACCGCATCATTTTTTTTTGCATAGTTTTGAAGATCTAAGCATACATAGGGACAGACGGACTTTCAGACAGGGGAAGTGACTTTGTTTTATAATATGTAGTGATTTAAATTTGCTTCTTCTTCAATTTATGCTAGCATACTATTAATGTATGAATGACCCAAATCAATCGCTGTGATTTAACCTTTCTTCAGCAGACAATATTTTAGGTATGAATTACACTTGTTACTTCCCTGTCATTGTGTTTGTCCTAGATTTCTCTGAATATGCGTTCTCTGTTTTTGTGTTTGTTCATCCTCCCCAGCTTGTATTTGCTTCACTATGTGGCATTGGCAGAATTGTGATTACACATACATACATATAATCACGCCTTTATCCCTAATGGTTGGCAGAGCGTAAATGACCTAAACAAAGGATGTTCCTGACAAAGTTTTGACGGTCATTTGTAAAGATGAAATAGATTTGCGGGTATATTGCTTTAGTGATAGGTTGTCAGCCCATCGCCTAAATTACAATACACTGAAACCTTTGGATCCCTTAGCTGGTTTTTTCAGCATGCCCGGGAGGAAATGCAGCTGGCATATTCTTTATTTTTCTTTCGCTCACAGACTAGCATTGAAGATTCTTTCGCTTTAAGACCAGCATGGAAGATACAGACATTTAATCACGCTTTTATCTCTAATGGAATAGGCAGAGCGTAAACAACCTAAGGTTGTTCCGCCATGTTTGACAAAGTTTAATTACATAAAAGCCAATAATCAAGATTAACTTAATTTCCCTATCCAGCGACCAGATAGACAGCAACGAGTTAAGCAACGAGACAGACCTGTTTGCATGTGACAAGTCCACCAGCATTCCGAGCAGCGAACCGGAGCCGGAGCAAGCACCAACCGCTGACAAGTACATCAACAACAATAACATCAATATTGAGGAGCTGAAGAAGAAGCCGGTGGTCTGCAAGCGGCCGAAGAAGAGGTATGTGGTTTTTACTGCAGGAAAACACTTCATTCTTTCATTGATGATTGGTTGATAATGACTGATTGATTGGTCGATGAATGTTTGATTGATAATGACAGACTGATTGATGGTTGATTTATGCCGGATTGATGATTGAATGAGTTATGTTGAGCCAGACCCAGAGCAAGCTCCAACCGCTGACAAGTACATCAACAACAATAACATCAATATTGAGGAGCTGAAGAAGAAGCCGGTGGTCTGCAAGCGGCCTAAGAAGAGGTATGTGCTTTTTACTGCAGGAAAACTCTTCATTCTTTCATTGATGATTGGTTGATAATGACTGATTGATTGGTCGATGAATGTTTGATTGATAATGACTGACTGATTGATGGTTGATTTATGCCTGATTGATGTTGAGCCAGAGCCAGAGCAAGTGCTGACCGCTGACAAGTACATCAACAACAATAACATCAATATTGAGGAGCTGAAGATGAATAGACTCGGACTCGGGGGTTACAGTGTATTGTAATTTAGGCGACGGGCTGACAACCTGTCACTACAGCAATACACATTACAATCTAAAATTGCCCTCAATTTATGTCAGACGTGGCGAAAGCGCCTTTTAGGAGGCGTTTTACGCTCTGCCTACCCCGTAAGGGATAAAGGCATGATTTTATGTATGTATGTATGAAGATGAATCCGGTGGTCTGCAAGCGGCCGATGAAGAGGTATGTGGTTTTTACTGCAGGAAAACACTTCATTCTTTCTTTGATAATTGGTTAATAATGACTGATTGATTGGTCGATGAATGTTTGATTGATAATGACTGACTGATTGATGGTTGATTTATGCCTGATTGATGATTGATTGAGTGATGTTGAGCCAGACCCACAGCAAGCTCCAACCGCTGACAAGTACATCAACAACAATAACATCAATATTGAGGAGCTGAAGATGAATCCGGTGGTCTGCAAGCGGCCGAAGAAGAGGTATGTGGTTTTTACTGCAAGAAAACACTTCATTCTTTCATTGATGATTGGTTGATAATGACTGATTGATTGGTCGATGAATGTTTGATTGATAATGACTGACTGATTGATGGTTGATTTATGCCTGATTGACGATTGATTGAGTGATGTTGAGCCGGACCCAGAGCAAGCACCAACCAACTGACAAGTACATCAACAACAATAACATCAATATTGAGGAGCTAAAGAAGAATCCGGTGGTCTGCAAGCAGCCTAAGAAGAGGTATGTGGTTTTTACAGCAGGAAAACACTTCATTATTTTATTGATGATTGGCTGATAATGTCTGATTTATTGGTTGGCTGAGTAAATTAAATTATATTCCGAGCGAAGCAAGCGCGATACATCAGGGTATCGCGATATACATTCATTCATTCATTCATTAGTCCATTTATTACAGATACAAAAAAAATATTAATTACATATATTTTCAATTGAACATATAAACATAAATTATTTCATTTTAACATTATATAAATTATCACTTTATCACTCATCATTGTTTTTCTTTATACTTTTTTACCTTTTATATGCGCATCCTGGAGACGCATAGACCTCCCCCAGCTCTTTCCATCGTTCTCTGTCTCTTGTTAGTCTGGTCCAAAGGGCCCCAGCAATTTTTTTCAGGTCATCTGACCACCTTCTAAGAGGTCTATCGCGATATATACTCTCCAAATGATGATGGTATAAATTGTTCCCTAGGTTCAGGAAGCGCGTAAAGAAACGCCAGTCGAAGCCGCAGAGCGAGTCCGATGGTTCCAGCGACGAGGCTTTGCCGCTCAGCCGAGTAGTGGAGCTGGACCATGCAGCAGCATCACCGGATCACGCGGGCGTGCCGAACATACTCATACTCACTAAAGGTAGGAAGGAATACTTACAGCTGTCTTTAAAAAGAGAGTAAAACAGCATTCATTACCTTTCACTTTCCGTATAGTATTAGTATGTATATATATGTACTTATATATATTCATGTATATATAGTTATTATGAATTTAAGTTAGTAAGTAATTAGTTATTTATGTAATTTATAATATTCTGGTATTATTTTAATATTATGCTTTATTTGTGCACACCTAATTTGCCTCTCATTTTAAGTCTCACTTCCGTAGGTCAGCTGGAAGAAATTTCTTAGTAGAAATAAGCTGTACCTGTTTAGTCGGTATTCCTTGTGTATTGTCTTTCTCATGTTACTTATGTACAATAAACAGTAAATAAATAAATACTGAGGAAATTCTATTCACTGAAATAAAAAAGACTAATAGGGTAAAGATTTTAATAAAGGGCACTTACTTTGGAATATATGTCGCGTACTTTACGACATGTTTCGGGACATTCGGAGTCCCCTCATCAGGTTGAAAAGTGAGTGCCCGTTATCAAAATCTTTATTTAGAATGTCTTACTTAAGTTTAAATAGTTTCGAAAGGTTAGCCATTTTCTAGCATTACCCCATAAGATTGTACCATAACTAAGCTTATTTATTATAGAGCGGATCTGAACTAGCTATTATTGGAAAAGTATGGATATGACCAATCCATTTTGTACTCAGTAAAAAAAAAATGAATACATTTATGATGTTAATTTTAGATTTATAGTGTGGTGGCAAATCAAACATTAAACTTAAAGAACTAAAATGAACTATCAGTGCTATATAGTGTCGAACTTGAACACTGAAAATTGGGATACAGGCATTATCAGTTGTTTCAACTGGCTGCCTGTTCAAAATAATAATAATAATTTAATTGCGTCTCATAGCTTATGGGATGTTTCCGTATTAATGAAAGGGCACATAGAAAATTTTGAAAAATATAGACACTATTTAATAAAAAAAAAATTCTTCATAGTCTGTCCGAGTTTTGTTTGGGGAGGCAACATTTCTTTTTTGAAAGATTTTTCGAAACCTTTTATTATGTGTTCCTATCATTTCTTCCATGCCGGCCTGGGAGCAAGAGAAAAACATAGAATGTGCCAGCTGCATTTCCTCCCAAGCATGCTGTAAAAACCAGCTAAGGGATCCGAGGGTTTCGGTATTTTGTGATTTAGGCGATGGGCTGACAACCTGTCACTACAGCAATATACCTACAAATCTATCTTAAATAACCCTCAAAACTTTGTCAGACGTGGCGGAATGACCTTTGTTTAGGTCGTTTGCGCTCTGCCTACGCCATTAGGGATAAAGGCGTGATTTTATGTATGTATGTATGTATGTAAAATATATAGTTGTATCGTTTTTGAAAGACTAATTTAGATTTAATTTAATTTAATTGCGTGCCATAGTTGTATCGTTTTTGAAAGACTAAATTTAGTCTTTCAAAAACGATACAACTATACTAAATTTAGTCTTTCAAAAACGATACAACTATGGCACGCAATTAAATTAAATTAAATCTAAATTTTGTTATTTGAGTAACAAAATGGATTGGACATACCCATACTTATCCAACAACAGTTACTTCAGATCCGCTCCCTACATGAAAATAAATCTATGTTAGGATCGAAGCTATGATGGAAAGATGCTACTCTTTCAAACATGTAAAATAAACATATCTTCCATACTGGACTGGGAGAGAAAGAAAAACATAGAATGTTCCAGTTGCCCTTCCTCCCGGGCATGCTGTAGAAGTCAGCAAAAGGGATTCGACAATTACAGTGTATTGTAATTTAGGCGATGGGCTGACAACCTGTCACTACAGCAATACACATTACAATCTAAAATTGCCCTCAATTTATGTCAGACGTGGCGAAAGCGCCTTTTAGGAGGCGTTTTACGCTCTGCCTACCCCGTAAGGGATAAAGGCGTGATTTTATGTATGTATGTATGTATGTAAAATAAACAGAAATAGCATAATTTTTCAAAATATACTTCTGCTCATGATATACCATATTTCTCTAAGCGACGACGCTGTGTGTGATATAGACGTCTTGCTCACACGTTTTTAAGTAAGGTAGAATAGGGAAGCTGTAATGTTTTTAGTTTTGTTTTCATTTTAAAGAATTGCATGTAGAAGCCCACAAAAAAATTAAAACATTGCAATTTATCGGAAAAGATTTGGTTTTAAATTGACCGTGTAAATTTTCGCGCCAAAACGGAGTACATTAAATTCTTTAAAATGAAAATAAAAATATTGCATAACATTGCCTTATTTGCGAATCAAATTCTTGAACAATAAAAAATCGTCTCATTTTTGCCCCCAGACGTGAAACCAAAAATCCTGACCGACAAACCGGAAACCAAGAAATCCGCTGACCTGGAAGAAACCACCGGGCCTACTGATAACCCTGAAGATGCGAAGAAACCAGAGAAAGTCGTGGTAAAGTTTCCTGAAGGGAAGATTGAAGATAAAAGCCGGAGCGAGCTCAAGAGTTGCACCAAATGCAGTATGAGTTTCAAAGGGAATAGGGGACTTAAGTGAGTACATACACACATACATAACATCACGCCTTTATCCCTTATGGGGTAGGCAGAGCGTTAAACGACTCGCAAAAGGCGCTTTCGTCACGTTTGACAAAAATTGAGGGCAATTTTAGATTGAAAAGTGTATTGCGTATAGTGACAGGTTGTCATCCCATCGCCTAAATTACAATACACTGTAACCCCCGAGTCCCTTTTGCTGACTTTTACAGCATGCCCGGGCAGCTGGAACATTCTATGTTTTTCTATCTCTCCCAGTTCAGCATGGAAGTAAGTGAGTATCATAATAATAATAATAGTCCTCCCACCGATTTTCAATGATGGCGGCTAATCTCCCAGAGATCGGCTAGTTGGCAGATATGCTGGACTGGGAGCTTGAAAAAACATAAAATGTGCCAGCTGCATCTCCTCCCGGGCATGCTGTAAAAACCAGCTAAGGGATCCGAGGGTTTCAGTATATTGTAATTTAGGCGATGGGCTGACAACCTGTCACTACAGCAATAATTTGTAGGTAACAAATCTATCTTAAATAATCCTCAAAACTTTGTCAGACGTGGCGGAACGACCTTTGTTTGGGTCGTTTATGCTCTGCCTACCCCATTAGGGATAAAGGCGTGATTATATGTATGTATGTACGAAAGTGAAAAAAAATAATGATATACCTAAAATTTTACAGTCAATGCTACCGGAATGTGCATGTCGCGACGTCACAATAAAATAATAATAGTACTCCCCTCTCACCGATCTTTTTCTTAGCGAGTGGATTCTCGAGTCAAACGACCCCATGAACCCTGGTGTCAGAGTTTTGAAACTGCCTAGTAGCCTTTTAGGCCTCTAACGTGGTTTCAGTAACGACCACTATCAAAGACAGAGACCGGGATCGACGGTTTAACGTGCCCTCCGAAGCATGGAATCCTTTTTCTTTTCGGACAATCAGGTGATTCACTGCAATGTCCTAACCAAACTGGGGAAACCTTACAAAGTGATAAATTGACAAGGATCAACTTTGCGTTCCCCTCTCGGAATCGAACCCAGGACCTCCGGATCGTAAGCCTATGGCTCTGACCTCTAGACCACGGAGATAGCTAGTTTCGGTGTTAGCGACCAATCTCCCAGATATTGGCCAACTGCGCAGGACTGGTTTTTAGTGCCCAAGTGTTTGCGCTACACACAGGTGCACTCTCTATTCCTTCAATCTCTTATTCTGATGGGACAGATTGTCTGACACGACCAGATCAGGCCAACATGTCACTACAGCAATATACGTAAAAATCTATCTTAAATAACCCTTAAAACTTTGTCAGACGTGGCGGAACGACCTTTGTTTAGGTAGCTTACGCTCTGCCTACCCCATTAGGGATAAAGGCGTGATTGTATGTAAGAGCTATCAAATGTTCTATTTTGTTTACAGGCGCCACATGGCCATATCACACGTTATAGACGCAGAGGACACGTCGAGCCTAGCCGAAGTCAAACCGGCTTGAACCAGATAAGTAACTACATACGGGGTGTAAGGGACAGCGTCCCGCAAACTGATAGGGGTGGCTCAGTCAATGATATTGAACAACTTCCACCAGGAACTTTTTCAGGAAGTGAAAAAAAAGTTTAACTTTTCCATGCAAGGTGAACATTTTGTATGGAAAAACCAATTTATTTTTTACGAAGTTGTTCAGTATTTTTGGCTGAGCAGCCCCTATCAGTTTGCGGGACGCTGTCCCTTACACCCGGTATAATATAACCGCCGAGATATCACCTATTTCGCGGTTACTACAGTAATCGTCAGTAAATGTTGCACATCGACTATTAGGACAGTGTTGTCTTTGAACTTTGGCAAAATTATCGTCTAAAGGCAAAGCAAGCTAGTCTATAAAAATAAGTCCTTCGGAAAGAGAAGTTCGGCTAATATCAAAATAAAGAGGTCAAAAGTTTCACTCAGGTGGCATTCAAACCTGTACGATCTTCGGTGTACCGTGCCCAAGATCTAACCAACTAAGCCACGTTACTGGACCTGAAGAAACTAGTAACCTCTTTAAAGTTCTGTAGAGTTATCTTTATCTCTGTACTGCACATTACCACACCCTGGACACTCGTAACAAAATCTTCATTTTGGTCATACATCGACAGGCGGCATGTTGCACAGGCGCTGCGTTTGTGTGCGTGCTATAAGGGTTGACAACTTCTGTTACACCGGTCATAGTCATTTTCACATGAATAGAAAGAAAGAAAAAATATTTATTCAGTACAGAAAACCGTGAGTAAAATAATAAATAAAATATACAATAACACATGCAATATAACATCAAACTTACTTATAGCTAGACAACTATGCTATCCATATTGAAACGAATAAACTGGTACCTAAACAACGTGATTGGTACTTAGGCACTTACTTAATAAACAGTATGTGACATACTGACGCTCATCAATCACTACATAGTATAAAACAAAGTCGCTTTCACTGTCCCTATATCCCTATGTATGCTTAGATCTTTAAAACTACGCAACGGATTTTGATGCGGTTTCTTTTAATGGATAGAGTGATTCAAGAGGAAGGTTTATATGTATAATACATGCATAATATAGTAGAGAAACACTGATGATTTCCGTGCGGGGCGGGTCGCTAGTAAATAATAAATGGATCTTTTGCAAATTCGAACGAAAATGTCACATATTACTGTCACTAAGTAACGCGGAACAATCATGTTATACACACACATACTACCTATTTGAACAAGTGCGATAGAGATGAAGCACTAGGAAACCGAAATTAGTCGATCTCTTTCTAATGTTGATATGCAATATTCACAGAGTACTCTAATTTCATGGTCATAGGGTTCAATTTTGTATGTGACCTCTTTTTGTATGAATGTGAAATTGGTTAAATTGGTTATCTCGGTGGCTTTACTATAAACACGAAACTGATATTATGACAAAAGTTTATTGAAGATTTTAATAACGGGCACTCATTTTAGAATTTTTATATTCCAAAGTGAGAGCCCTTACTGACTCACTTAAGTTTAAATAGTTTAAAAGTGTATTGGTACATTACATTACATAAATTAGTTATACATTTGTAATATTTTAAAGTTTTTACACCCTAAAATTCGATTTACATATAAAGATTTATCATTTATCATCGAATTCAGGTATATTTAAATATTACTACATTGAATTTATGTTTTGTCATTTATCTTGTCATTGAATTTAAAAACGTTTGAATGTTACTTAAATTCATTTACATTGAATTATAAAACTGTCGAATTATTATCCAAAATATATTTTTATTTTGTATTTTAACTGGACAGTTCTAATTAATTTTACGTTCAGAATTTTCTCAAATTAAAAAACGAAAATTCTATAATATTACTTCTGTCGTAATATCAATTACTTAAGTTTTTAATATAGTGTTTTAAATGGTGTTTTTCGATGTCTCCCGTTAGTTAAATAAGGTTATAGTTAAAATACTTTTTGAATCTAAAAAAAACGTGTGATTGCGAAATGGAATTGGGAATGGTAATGACGTGCTGAAGTTGTTGCATTATAGCTATTTTTGTTTTTTATTTAAACTTTTTTGGAGTGGGCCAAACATACATACATACATACATAAAGTTAAACGCCTCGTAAAAGGCGCTTTCGCCGCGTCTGACAAAAATTGAGGGCAATTTTAGATTGTAATGTGTATTGCTAATGTGTAGTGACAGGTTGTCAGCCCATCGCCTAAATTACAATACACTGTAACCCTCGAGTCCCTTTTGCTGTCTTCTACAGCATGCCTGGGCTAAACATAAAAAGATAAAATGCAAAAAAGTAAGTCTAATGAAATTATGCAAAACGTCTTTAGTTGATTTGGTAATATTCTTTTTATTTAAATAATAGGGTCTCGTTTTTACCATTTGGGTACGGAACCCTAAAAAGAAATTGATCTTTATATTTTTTTTATATTATTAATCAAATGATTAGACGGTTAAAGTGGGAATACCTACAAAAAAAATAGTTGCTGATTTTAAAAAAATGCATTTGTTCGTTCTGTATTATAAATAATAATTTGTTTATGTTTTACATTCTAGTACGAAAAATATTAAATTGGAGGCCACAGATTTGAAGAAAAAAATCTAAAATAGTAGATCTTATGGCCTATTCTACTTATGTATAAGCTCTGTTGAGAATAAAATATACATGTCTTTTTTTATGTACAGAAAGGCAAAGTGAAATAATTTATTTCCAAATAGATACCTAAGAACACTTTTAGAAAGGAGCTTCTGCTGATGGAGATGATCTGCCTATGAAGGTAGGAACATAGTTCTAAATACGAAAATAAATGTTGGCTTCCCATAGTAATTGCGCTGATCAGCTGATGCATTGTGTGTGGGAGGTCCAAATTCTTTTCTTATTTCGGCCTATGTTCTTAGGGAAAAGGTGTTCAGATTTGTATAACATGCATCTTTAATCAAATATAGTTATAGATACACAAACGCCGTTAGAAAATGGCACCAAAAAAATCAAGGCATATGCCTTGTTTTTATGTCAGTCGCTTTTTTACAAATAGAACCTTATTGTATAAGCAGTAAGGTCCATATTGAAGCTTTAAGTTAACAGCTAAACAGCCTTTTTGCACATACTTGTCGCCTTCTTTTATGTCATTCGCTATTTGACAAATCAAACTTTATTTTAGAAGCAGTAAGGTCTATATTGAAGCTTTAAGTAAACCAATTTACGACCTTTTTGCACATAGTTGTCGCCTTATTTTATGTCATTCGCTATTTGACAAATCAAACTTTATTTTATAAGCAGTAAGGTCTATATTAAAGCTTTAAGTAAACCAATTTACGACCTTTTTGCACATAGTTGACGTGGTGCCACGATTTGAGTTTGATTCTGTATAGGACCGTGGATCTATAACTATATTTGATCTAAGACATGAATTCATAGTTTTCTGTTCTATTCTGTATGTTTTATAATTTGGCTATAATGCATCAACTACATTATGAGTGAAGCAGGGTCCAAAATCTGTGATGAAATGTCACTTTGTGATTGTAGGTTAGAAAGAGAAGGTAGATAAAAAAATGAAAGGGATGCGGCCGTTTTGAGTACAAAATTCTATTTTAAAATAAGTCATTTTAAAATCGGTAGTTTTATCTTAGGAGAGAGTTTTTGGAAAACGGTGTTTTTAATGTTGAAAATTTTGATGTGTAGAGATTGGTGTCGGTTATAATTGTAAAAAATGATTGAAAATAAGTGTTCAATTTAAAATGAATTTTGAATTCACGCTTAATGTTTTTTGGCTCTAAGAGTTTCTGCAAAATGAGGCTCTTTTATGATAATATCTTGTAAATATATGCAAAGCGGTGAAAAACGTTTTCTCTTTCATCTCTTTCGTGTAAAAACAGTTTAAAAATCGACAGTAAAGAAACCTTGATTATTCATAAAAGAACCTCAAAATTACATAAAAATAGAAATAATGCTTCGTCCAATCTTAGAGTTTGCATTTCGGTGAAATTTTGCAACTCAGTTCGGTGCTAAACGGGGTGTAAGGGACAGCGTCCCACAAACAGTTAGGGGTTGGTCAGTCAACACTGAACAACTTTCAATAAGAAATTCTTTCAGGAAGTGAAAAAAATGGCTTTTCCATACAAATTGTCTCATCGAAGTGGACTTTTTGTATGGAATAGCCAATTGTTATTCTCACTTACTGAAAGAATTTCTTGATGGAAGGTTTTCAGTATCGTTGACTGAGCAACCCCTATAATTTTGCGGGACGCTGTCCCTTACACCCGGTACAATTTGTTTGCAAATGTTATGTTATTTCGCTATGTATCATGTTTTTGAACTAGTCAAAATGAAATGACGATGCTGCGAAACATATCAATATATTGACATATATTTGTTGCTTTAAATATAAATTGTTCTACATATTTTAATAATTGCTACCACCTTTGAGTACTTGTTTGTACCTATATTTTTTTCTTTATAAAAACGCGACGGTCTTAGAATTAGACATTATTTTTTCAAAAACAATTTATAAAGGCTGTAAGCAGCTTCCCGCAAACTGATATGTAGCTCAGTTTATGAAACTGAACAAACTATCGAAAAGAAATAAAATACTTCCTCGTACAAAATGATCACCTCAGACAATTTGTATGGAAGCAAAAGACAAAGGATATTTAATTTACAGAAAGAATTCCTTCGTGAAAGTTGTTGTTCAGTTTCGTTGACTGAGCAACCCGTATCACTTTGCGGGAAGCTGTCCCATACACCACATATTCTTTAATTTCCTTGTTATGATCTCTAATTGTGTGTCATGAATCTTTCGGTGCAATTATGTGTGTTGCCATATTATTAATTATTACTTTAAAAACAATTATTATTATTATTAATAATTATTATTATTATGCACACTTCCCGCATTAGCGTGTTGTATGTTGTTTTGGTAACATAGAAAGTTGTTCCTTTTTACTATAGTATAATTAAATTCTAATAATTCAAAAATATTATTGTTTACGTTGTAGATTTAATCTAGAAATAATTGTTAGATGGCTGACTATGATTTCAGCGTGTTTTTTTTAATGTGGTAAATTGTTAATAAAATATTTCATTTTATTTCAACAACATTGAAATATTAAATATCATATCATTAAAATGTTCAATGCAAGATCATTTAAATGATCAAGTCAACATAATTTAAATATTTTAAATGTTTAAATCAATACAATTTAAAGTTAAATGTCATATCATCAACATTTAAAACCAAACATTTAAAAAAGTACAATGAATTTCTAGTCAGCCGATTTATGTATTGATTGGATTAAAATAAGATTTTACGTTTTGTTATGGAATTGAAGTATTTTTAAGTTTAAATTTTTTATTATATTTTTCTTTTAAAAACCGTGACTTTTTGATTGTCACATTAAGTATGATACCTACATATTTTACTACAAAAAAATATATAGCTCTGCCTGCCGCGTAAGGGAAAGGCGCGTGACCGTGTAATTATTTAAGAGTTTTTTTTTTTCACTGGACAGGATGTAAATCATTATTTTCAAAAGAATGCGGTCGTTTAAAATAAGATACTATACTATTAATTAACTATTGTAAGGTTACATGGTGTAATCTCCTTAGTCTATGAGAAGAAACGCGACATATGACGTCACGCTCGCGTGCTGTCAGTCGGAAGGCCAGTGCGGGTCGGCCATTTTGAATTGGTGTTTACGTTTTATTAGTAAACCTACGAAAAAATATATAAAAGGATAACTGTTTGTTGGAATTTACATTAAAATATTGTTGTTCAACCCCGCAAGCCGTTGTCTTAATATACTATCTATTTATTGTGTGAGATATGTAGGTAAATAATTTTATTGGTGATTTATTATTTCTAGTCTAAATTGTCTTGTTTGTATGTTTAGATATAAAATTATAAAATTGTATTAATTTTTCATGTAAACTCACGCATGCAATGCGAACAGACAGACAAAAAACAGGACAAATGCATTAATATGTGACTTTTCCTTTGACATTTTGCGAAAGGGTGTTTTGCTAAATATACGTTTTGCGAGCAAACTTCGATAAATAGTCAAATACAATAAACGAATTTGAATTTTCTATAAATATAACATCCCACAAAAAAATTGTGTGCAGAGAAAAAAATTATAGTATCTTCAACTCAAATTTAGAATAAAGGTAAACAATTTTTTATTTATCTTTATGTCTTTTTATTGAAAAACACATTTCAAAAATAAATTATACGTGTTGGCAAATTAGTTAAATTACTAAAACTACTATTTCATTATGACGTCATATCTAATAGCTATAACTTATTTTAGAAACAGATCTTACATTAAAAGACATGAAACTTTGTTTACCTTTATTCTAAATCCGAGCAGGAAATACTTTTAACGTGTTTTAGTCTGTCTGTTCACAACAGTATTCTTGTTATGTATATCACGACGCTCAATAGTGTAACATTTCGTGGGCATAATTTCCAATAGATAGATAATTTTGAAGTCTGTAGGTAGCATTTATTCCCAGTTGTCTATTTTGACAGTTTCTAGTGGGGTGTTTTTTGTTGATCATTTTGAAGGAACATACGAGTGACTAGTTAAACGAAACTGTCCTACTAGTTCCTTTAAAGAGAATAATGAATGGGCTATTTTGTCCCACTAGTTTCTTTTAAGTGACTAATAGTGGATCATTTTTGACCCACTAGTTCCTTTAAATAGACTAATAATGGGACATTTTTGTCCTACTGATTCCTTAAAACAGACTAATAATGGGTCATTTTTGACCCACTAGTTCCTTAAGAGACTAATAATCCGCCACTTTTGACCCACTAGTTCCTTTAAAAGGCCATTTTTGTCCCACTAGTTCCTTTTGTCTAATAATGGGTAATTTTTCTCCCACTAGTTCCTTTTAACTTTAAAGAAACTATTGGGACAAAAATGATACATTAACCCCTAAACTAATGGGACAGATTTGTTCCTGTTTTATTACAGTTTTGTCACATTAGTCCCTAAACTAATAGGTCAGATTTGTTCCACTAGTCTCATTTGTTCATTCAAATTGATTAACAAAAAATGCCCCATTAGTTCCTTTAAGGAACTGTCAAAAGAACCTTTTGGGAATAAACGGTAGGTAGTTCTCTTGCCATAGTAGTCCTAAGAAATCTGACGATCACATTGATTCTACAAATTTTTCCTTCTAATTTTTGTTTTATTCAGTTTCCGGCATAATAGAAAAACATAACAGTTTATAGCATAAAAATAAAATTCAAGAAAAACAAATGTTAGTTATCACTTTTTAAATCAGAATAATAAAAAGAATAGATTCCTTATTTTATAAAGTGTCAAGAATTATTAACTTAATTTTCATGTTTGAAAAACAAATTATTAGCTATAAAAATATTTACGTATAGCTCTGCCAGGGATTAAAAATACCTGATCTTACTTTATTACTTTGAATAATATACGAATTTAAATATTTTTATTTCTGTTTCTAACTGATCCTATATAGATTTTATAATTTCCGTTAATACCTTTCGATATGTAATCGTTTCCCAAGTTTTGCTCGTGGCAATGCGCAAACCGCGTCATGCAAAAAAAAAACCTGTCATAGAGGTACCATAGAGAAGGGCTTATAGGAAGTGCATAAGTCCCTCTCTTATTCTGTCTCTATTTTTCTCTATGACAAATATTTTAATTCCCAGCAGGGCTATATGAATCACCTCCAATGTATTTTGTTTTTATTTATCAATGTATTCGTCAGATGTAACTGTTAGCTAAGAACATTCGGCCAAGCCCAAAAACTCGTTGTAAATGAATTGATGTGCGGAAGTACATTATTTTGATTGTGATTCAAATAAAAAGCGGTTTCTGATATTTAAAAATAGTTTGTTTTATTTCGTCAATTTGTCACATTTATTACAGAGTCAATCTTAGGTTGCTTATTTATGTAACAATCAATAAAAATATTAACAAGATACGTGTAAAAACATAAACCTTTAGACAGACGAGTAAAAAATTAAATATAGCAATTTGTTTGTTCACAAAATCACTAAGTCTTTTTCTATCCTGCGGGGAAAGAAAGGGATGGCAATAATTTTAGCTCAGATTTAGTTAAGTTGTCTACGAATCGATAGCACTGTATAGTTATTAGTCCAGTTTTGTTAGTTCAAAAGTAGTAAAAGAAAGGTTTATGGATTTTTAGTCGCCTCATCCCGTATCTCTCGGGGTCAGCTACCTAATCTAGATGTTTTTACACAGTGCGAATCCTGGATTATGCTGGACTGGGAGCGAGAGAAAAACATAGAATGTGCCAGCTGCATTTCCTGCCGGGCATGCTGTAAAACCAGCTAAGGGATCTGAGGGTTTCAGTATATTGTAATTTAGGCAATGGGCTGACAATCTGTCACTACGGCAATATACCTACAAATCTATCATAAATAACCCTCAAAACTTTGTCAGACATGGCGGAACGACCTTTATTAAGGTCGATTACACTCTGCCTACCCCATTAGGAATAAAGGCGTATTCATGTACTAAAATTACAATAACTTAATTTAATTCTTAATCATACATAACATTACAAAACTGTCAATCATAACCAGTACACAAATAGCATCATTCCTCATCATCTTGGAATGTGATCTTGTTGGATTTAACTTTATGGAATATCTGGAAGAAGTCTGAAGTAGGACTCAAAGCTCCTTTAGTCACCCAGCTCTTGAGTGTCTTAGCCACGTCTTCACTTTTTAGTGTAACGGTGAGGCTGGAAGAAAAACATACTTCTTGGTGGCCGCACAATAATTTATTAATAATTTTTTTTATAAACATTTTTTTAAACTAAATACAATTGTTTTCTTAGCGAGTGTCAGAGTTTTCAAACCGCCTATAGTAGTATTTCCTACTCAGTTTTAGAAAAAAAGGTAAACAAGGTTTCATGAGTTTTGATCGAAAATCTTGTTTCAAAAATAAGTTTACGATATGACAATATAATGATATAGTAGTTTTAGTACTTTGACTAGTTAGCCAACACATATAATTTATTTTTGAAATGTGTTTTTCATTAAAAAGACATGAAACTTTGTTTACTTTTATTCTAAAACTGAGTTGGAAATACTATAGTTCTTCTTCTTCTGTCGATTGGGTATCGAGTCTATCGACCCGATGAACCCCGGTCTCAGAGTTTTTAAACCGCCTAGTAGCACAACTATCAGGCCTCTGACATGGTTTTGAGTAACGACCACTATCAAAGACAGCGACCGGGACCGACGGCTTAACGTGCCCTCCGAAGCAGGAAATCCTTTTCTTTTTCGGACAATCAGGTGATTCAGCCTGCAATGTCCTAACCAAACTGGGGAAAAGTTCTCAATTATCCACTTTGTGTTTCCCCCCTGGGAATCGAACCCAGGACTTCCGGATCAGGAGTCCATGGCACTAGCCACTAGACCACGGAGGCAGTTAAAAAGAAAGCTAAGTACATATTTGGGACACCGCATGCTCATAAATAAATAAATAAGTACTTAATACAAATACATATTTAATACAACTTTATTATTTAACAAAAATCAATTTGTATTTCATTTCGGGCATGCTGTAAAAACCAGGTAAGGGATCCGATGGTTTCAGTATATTGTAATTTAGGATGGGCTGACAACCTGTCACTATAGCAATATACCTACAAATCTATCTTAAATAACCCTCAAAACTTTGTCAGACGTGGCGAAACGATCTTTTGTTTAGGTTGTTTACGCTCTGCCTACCCCATTAGGTATAAAGGCATGATTATATGTATGTAAAAACAATCTTCTTCTTAGCGAGTGTCAAAGTTTCCAAACCGCCTATATTAGTATTTCCAACTCAGTTTTAGAAAAAAAGGTAAACAAGGTTTCATGAGTTTTAATCGAAAATCTTGTTTCAATAATTTGTTTTAGCTATTACATATGACAACATAATGGCATAGTAGTTTAACTAAGTAGGCAACACATATAATTTATTTATGAAATGTGGTTTTCATTAAAAAGACATGAAACTTTGTTTACCTTTATTTTAAAACTGAGTTGGAAATACTATAGTAGCACACACAGCTATTAGTTCTCTGGGCCTCTGACATGGTTTGGATAACAACCACTATCAAAGACAGCGACCGGGACCGACGGCTTAACGTGCCCTCCGAAGCACGGAATCATTTTTCTTTTCGGACAATCAGGTGATAAAGCCCGCAATGTCCTAACCAAACTGAGGACAACTTCAAAAAGTAATTAATTGACAAATATCAACTTTGTAAACGCTGGGAATCGAACCTAGGACATCTGGATCTGGAGCGCAAGTGTCAGACTACTTAACGCCGGATGCAGTTACAACAAAAAAAAACAATGAAATAAAACAAAAAAGATAATGGCGTCGATTCTCGCGACATAATCCTAATTCTAATTCTTAGTTAGCGCTGTCACTTTCTTAAGTTTGACATAAGATCAGGATAGCAAGTAAACACATGACTTTGACATTTCTTATTTGACGTAAGACGTTTTAAATAAGAACTGAGCATGCTTCCTTATTTTACGTCAAATAAGCAGTCTTATGTCAGATTAGGAATGTCAAAGTCATGTGTTTATTTGCTATCCTGATCCTATGTCAAACTTAAGAAAGTGACAGCGCTAGCTAAGAATTAGAATTATCTTCCATGCTGGACTGGGAGCGAGAGAAAAACATAGAATGTGCCAGCTGCGTTTCCTCCCGGGCATGCTGTAAAAAACCAGCTAAGGGATCCGAGGGCAGTATATTGCAACTTAGGCGATAGGCTAAATATAGGATAGGCCAAGCTCAAGTCCGATCGTGTATGGAGTATTGCTGCCACCTTTGGGACGGATCTGCCAAATACCAACTGGCAACCTTGGATTCTATTGAAAAACGCGCCAAGAAGCTCATCGCCGACCCGTCACTGGTAGAAGAAAAGCTGCAGAGCCTCGAACATCGTCGCAAAGTAGCTTGCTTGTCTGTATTCTACAGGATACATTTCGGAGAATGTGCAGCATCGCTTCATGACCTGATACCCCCCTCCCCATTCCATCTCCGGGGTACGAGACGCCGGTTGGGATTCCACCCTTATGTTGTCGACATTCCAAGTTTTCGCACAAAGCGGTACGCTTCTACATTTTGAATGCGAACGGCCAAAGTGTGGAACTCCCTGCCTGCGGATCTATTTCCGGAACGTTATAACCTGGGCCTTTTCAAGGCGAGAGTGAACAGGCATTTTCTAGGCAATCATGCTCCATCATAGTCTACATCATCATTTACCATCACGTGAGATGGCGGACAAATGATTGCCTCGGCAAAAAAAGGCTGACAACCTGTCACTATAGCAATCAGACGTGGCGAAACGGCCTTTATTTAGGTCATTTACGTTCTGTCTACCCCATTAGGGATAAAGGCGTGATTGTATGTATGTATTAGGATTATGTCGCGAGAGTTGACGCCAATATAAATGGGTCGTTCGACTCGAAAATCCACTCGGTAAGAAGAAGAAGAATAAAAAATACATACCTGATCTTCTTATTAAGCCTGGCCGGGTCAAAGAACGGTTTGGCCGAGGAGATCATGAGATCAGTGAGCAGCGGAGGGTCGGGTCCTAGGAGATCGTCCACGTACTGCTCGTCGTAAGCTTTGTTGGTGTAGTCTATTCCTGTGAAGGAATTAAAAACAAAATAGTTATACAACATTTTAAATGTAAATATGGTTCACGATAAGTAGTAGTAAATGTAAGCTTAATTTGTAAATTCTAGTTTAGTTTAGTTTCTAAGTTTTATTATATCCTGGAAGAGCGGTGCCTCCTAGCACAGGTTTTATTAAACTTAAAAGGAGGCTCCGGCCACTGTAAATCTATGTTTAAACTTGTCTAAAACAAATAAATTATTTTGTATTTTTTGTAAGTAGTACATACATATATACAGAACTTTGACTGGTGTAGTGGTCTGAGCCATGGGCTATCGACCCGGAGGTCCCGGGGTCGATTCCCGGCGGGGCACAACGACTTTGTATTGTTGTTTCTAGTTTGGTTAGGACATTGCAGGCTGATCACCTGATTGTCCGAAAAGTAAGATGATCCATGCTGTCGGATGGGCATGTAAACAGTCGGTCCTGCGCCTGAATTCTCTCTGGTCGTGTCAGTCAATCTGTCCCATCAGAATAAGAGATTGAAGGAATAGAGAGTGCACCTGTGTGTAGCGCAAACGCTTAGGCACTAAAAACTAGTCCTGCGCAGTTGGCATATCTCTGGGAGAATTGCCGCCATCACCGAAAATCGGTGGGGGGACTATTATTATTATTACAAACAAACATATAATCCCGCCTTTATCCCAAATGGGGTAGGCAGAGCGTAAACGACCTAAACAAAGGTCGTTCCGCCACGTCTGACAAAGTTTAGAGGGTTATCTAAGATAGATTTGAGGATATATTGTTGTAGTGACAGGTTGTCAGCCTATCTCCTAAATTGCAATATACAGAAACCCTCGGGTCCCTTAGCTGGTTTTTACAGCATGCCCGGGAGGAAATGCAGCTGGCATATTATATGTTTTTATCTCACTCCTAGTCCAGCATGGAAGTATAAGATTATAGGTGTTGAGGAGAGTCCTAAGTTTTTTTCCGTTTTTAGTCTACTTTTAAAATCTGTAGAGGGCGCTAACTTCCGGTTGTCTTTACACCGTCTGTTTTTCTCAGAATAAATTCCTTATAACTATTTATCCCGGTTGTTTCCACTGCTCTCCCCATACACCTTATCAATAGGTTTTGCACTGCTCCGTATTCGGTTCAAGAAAAAAAAAAAAAAAAAAAAAATGTGCCAGCTGCATTTTTCTCGGGCATGCTGTAAAACCAGCTAAGGGATCCAAGGGCTTTTGTACTTTTAAGATTTAGGCGATAGGCTGACAACCTGTTACTACAGCAATATATCTACAAATCTATCTTAAACAACCCTCAAAACTTTGTCAGACGTGGCGGAACGACCTTTGTTTAGGTTGTTTACGCTCCGCCCGCCCCATTAGGGATAAAGGCGTGATTATATCATCATTCGCTTGCCCTTATCCAATTTACTTGGGGTCGGCACAGTACTTTTTTTTTTCCATTCATCCCTGTCAGCCGTCAGTTCAACACTCACACCTATTTTAGACATATCATCTTTCACGCAGTCCATCCATCTTTTCTTTGTAATTATATATCATCATCTCCCTAGCCTTATCCCGTATCTCACGGGGTCGGCTTCCTAATCTAGGGGATTGAACGAGGGTACTGGTTTTTACACAGAGGGACTGCCATCTGACCTCCGCAACCCAGAAGGGAAACCAGACCCAATCCTAGAGTAGGTCAGAGTTTTCAAGCCGCCAATGCTTAGCACTGGCCTCTGATATGGCTTAGCGACTAATATCTACGGTATTAAACGATATTAACCGGGACCAACGGCTTAACGTGCCTTCCGAAGCACGGAAAAAGCACCGAATAAACGTACATATGAAATTCGAAAACCGAAAAAGACATTGGTACGTGGTGGGATTCGAACCACGGCCTCCCACTCAGGAGGCAGCGGCCCTATCCACTACACCATCGGGCTCTTTCTTTGTAATTATATATATGTATGTATAGTTACCTGTGGCAGTAAGTACAGGCACAGGGCTGTACTCGGGCACGTTAGCTAGATGGTACACATTCTCATCGTTGTTTCTGTCGTGTATGCGCAGTAGAGAGAGCACGTCGCGGCCGAATAGTTGCGCGTCCTCGTGCTTTCTGTAGCCCAGACCTGCAACGAAGGGAATTAAGCTTTATGCGGGGTGTAAGGGACAGCGTCCAGCAATCAGATATCGGTTACACAGTCAAAGAAACTGAACAAGTATCAACAGGAAATAATACTGTACTGGTCAAAATTAATATAAAAACGCCTAAACGATCGACACGACAAGAAGAAGCAGGAAATTCTTTCAAGAAAATAAAAAAATATTTGCTTTTCCGTACGAACTGTCTGATCGAATCGAGGTGATCATTTTGTATGGGAAAGTCAATATTTCTTTTCAACTCCTGAAAGAATTTCTTGGTGAATGTTATTCAGTATCGTTGAGTTAGCAACCCCTATCAGTTTGCGGGACGCTGTCCCTTACACCCTGTGTAGACAAACAGCACTTGCCAACCAGCTGCTGCCTGATTAACCTTAAACCCAAGTAACGGCTAGGCAACTGCCTAGGGGTCTCGCGTTAGTTATAGATGGCGCCACGCCTGTCTTTTTATTATTAAACTAGCGACCCGCCCCGGCTTCGCACGGAAAATATCAGTGTTTCATACATACATACATATAATCACGCCTTTATCCCTAATGGGGTAGGCAGAGCGTAAACGACCAAAACAAGGTCATTCCGCCACGTCTGACGAAGTTTTGAGGGTTATTTTAGATAGATTTAAAGGTATATTACTGTAGTGACAGGTTGTCAGCCCATCGCCTACATTGCAATATACTGAAACCCACGGATCCCTTAGCTGACTTTTACAGCATGCTCGGGAGGAAATGCAGCTGGCACATTCCAAGTTTTTCTCTCGCTCCCAGGCCAGCATGGAAGTTAAGTATGTTAAGTGTTTCTCTACTATATTATGCATGTATTATACACATAAACCTTGCTCTTGAATCACTCTATCCATTAAAAGAAACCGCATCAAAATCCGTTGCGTCGTTTTAAAGACTTATGCATACATAGGGATATAGGGACAGAGAAAGCGACTTTGTTTTATGCTATGTAGTGATACTTGCCCTATACGCCGCAGTTTCACCCGCGGCTTACTTAATGAGTTTTCCCGTGGGAATCAGATATTTTTTTGCGGTTAAAAGTAGCCTATGTTACTCAAGGTGAACATAGCTTTCTAATGGTGACAGAATTTTTGAAAGCGGCCCATTAGTTTTTGAGTTTATTCGTTTGTAACATACGCACAAAAATACAAATGTTTCCTCTTTATAATATTAGTGTAGATTTCATGTCTATATATTTTGGTGAAATTTTGCGCTCGCTCCGCTTTCATTACGCTGTATTTCATGTGTATATTCAGGTATAGGTAAATCGCTCACTTTGCTCGTGTAACATCAGCTACATATTTTTCGTGAAATGTCGAGCTTGCTACGCTCGCATAGCGAACTGATTAATCTTTCGTGAAATGTCGCGCTAGTAATGTATTAATCCCGCTTACCTCTACGCATTTTTCTTTTACCCAAAGGTTGCCTGGAAGAAATTGCTACCTTAGCAATAAGGCCGCCTATGTTGTAATTGATTTGTTTTCTTACGCGCAATAAAGTATTTTTATGTTATTTTAATTCTGCTTTCATTTTAGCTCACACAAGTTCTTTACTCGTTTTTATCATAAACCTGCGTCATATAGATGCAGTAAAAAGTTGCACAAAAAAAAACAAAATACCTTCAACGCAGCCTTTGAGCAGCGAGCTGGTCAGAGAGCTGACCAAAGCCACGGGATGTGACGGAGGAGTTGCCACGTACAGCACCGAGCCCTCCTTACTCTCTGACACCATTTGCACAGACATGTACAGCAGATCGCCTAGCAGGGCTGTTTGGACCTGAAGAAAATATCGTTCACAGATCTTCATTGTTTTACTGTTTATTTGGGCCGATGTGCCAAAAGGTCTACCATATTAATAGGGCAACAGTTCAAAAAAGTCTTTTCCCCAGTGAAAAGTGTGTCTCTGTGTGAGTGTGTCTATGTGAGTGTCTTGGTATGAGTGTGTTTCGGGTGTGTGAGTGTCTTGGTGTGTAAGTGTGTTGGTGTGAGTGTGTCTCTGCGTGAGTGTCTCTATGTGAGTGTCTTGGTGTGTTGGTGTGAGTGTGTTTCGGTGTGAGTGTCTTAGGTGTGTGAGTCTGTCTCTGTGTGAGTATCTTTATGTGAGTGTCTTGGGTGTGAGTGTGTTGGTGTGAGTGGGTCTCTGTGTGAGTCTCTATGTGATTGTCTTGGTGTGTAAGTGTGTTGGTGTGAGTGTTTCTCTGTGTGAGTGTCTCTATGTGAGTGTCTTGGGTGTGTGAGTGTGTTGGTGTGAGTGTGTCTCTGTGTGAATGTCTCTATGTGAGTGTCTTGGGTGTCTGAGTGTCTTGGGTGTGTGTGTCTCTATGTGAGTGTCTTGGGTATGTGAGTGTGTTGGTGTGAGTGTCTATGTGAGTGTCTTGGTGTGTAAGTGTGTTAGTGTGAGTGTGTCTCTGTGTGAGTGTCTTGGTGTGAGTGTCTTGGGTGTGTTAGTGTGGGGGTGTGAGTGTCTTGGGTGTGTTAGTGTGAGTGTGTGATTATGAAAATGATAACTAGGTATTAATATTAATTGGTTATACAATTTTACAGCCATCTTATTAGCTAAATCAATGCTCTTTACCTCTGGTCGCATAGTCCGGCCTCCGCGCGTTTTCTTCAAAGCTTGTGACACTCTGCTCGGTAAAGCTCTGATCAGATGAGCCACCGAGGTCTCCTCTTGTATTGGCTCCAGTAAATCTATCACAAACCACTTGCGTTCTTGAGTAGCCATCACTGGAAAATAACGGAATATTTATTGACAAAAGAGAATTATAAGTTTCAGCCTGCATTGGTCTAACCACACTGAGAACAATCACAAACTGATTCATACTAGTCTAGATATAGGCACAGGCACTTAAGCCTGTGGCTGCTGGCCTATTAATAAATAATAATAAACTATTTAATATCAATCAGGTGATTCAGCCTACATCTAAATAAAAAATTAAAAATATGTTTATTAACAAAAATTACACTTTTCTTTGTACATTTTGGTGTGACAACTATGTAAAGTTTAATCATGGTCCCCACACTAGGCAAGCCTGTATCTTCCTAACCTAACTACACTGGAAACAATCCAAACTGTTTAATATCAATCGGGTGATTTAACTTTAATACCAACATTTCAACCTCAACCTGGCCACAATATCGGCAACCTCTTCCTCAGGCAGTGACTTCGCATGTCGGCTCAGCACCCTTGCTACACTGCCAGGTACCATGGGTAGACGACAGTTGCGCACAGCACGCGCCACCTGGAATAGAATTAAATAGAATTTCCTATGTGTTTTTGCACTCATAGTGTTATTTCTAAAATATGAGAAAAAGTTAACAAATCAAAACATGTAACCTTGAAAATAATCATAAATTATTTTGGTGTAAGGTACAGCTTTCCATGAGCTTGGTAGGATATGCATAGAACTGAACAATTTGCATAAAGGAAGTAAAAAAATATTCTCATTTCTTTGTAAAAGCTGTTTACTTTTGTAGAGCAACCCCTATCAGTTCAAAGAAAGCTATCCCTTACACCCAATCAAAAAGTAAAAATATTAACAACTGCAGAACAACCTTAGATTAGGTTGTTTACGCTCTGCCAACCCCATTAGGGATAAATACTTGATTATAGTAAGTAAGTAAGTAAAAACACTTTATTGTACACAAAAAACAAGAAATACGAAAGTAAACTTAAATTAATGTGCCAAAATATATGTATGTATGTAAAATGTAAAAGTAATACCTCCCGCCAGCGCACTCTAAACTCAGGTAACACGGTAACACAGCACACTTCTAGAGGCATCTTGCTGATTATATGCTGCAGGTCTTGCAGCTCTGTGGTGGAGGAAGTAGAAGAAAATACAGAAGTACAGTTTGCTTTATTTCTACAAAACTCACAATATTTCTGAAATAGAAGGCTAGATAGTGGGTTCATTGTTACTATTATAGATAGTGGAAGAAGAGTGAACACATCTTGGCTAGATACTTGGCTTCATATGCAGCTAGGTGTTATTTATAGCATGAATTAATTGAGAAGAAAGAATTTGTTGGAGATTGAGTTTATCAACGAAATGTATAGAAATATACAATTGTAAAGGAAACAAGTTCTTACGGATAATACTTACTTTCTTTAGATGCCGCCTGCATTGTTAAGACTTATTAGTGACTTACAGTTCAATTTTTATGAATTTAATCGAAGATATTAATAGCACGATTTATACATTAAATTCAAAACAAAAATACACAAACCGAACGTTATTATTTAAATAAAGGCACGTTCCATTTGCTTGACATTCGGATTGGTAGCATTAATGAAATGGAACGCACCTAACCGGACCACCCGACGAACGAACGAACAACAACCCGACAAGACTCAAGGAAAGAGAGAGCTTGAAATGGAACTGGTTATTTATTATTTTCTAATAAAATACTTGTCATATTGAAAATGTCTGATGTTATTTTGTTCAATGATATAATACTTAGTCCGTTTATTATACTTATGTGTCGAAATAACAAATAAAGATCCTTAAAAAAAAAATAATGATTTCTAGCCGGTGGAAAAATAACCGGTTTCAGGTCCCGTTTCACTGCCGGAACCTACTGCTAACACCCAACAAACTATAAATTGAACGCAGCAATAAGAAAAAAGAAAGTAAAAAAAAATACTGTCAAAGTGCGTCGTTGTCGTTCTCCGCTGTTTGTCTGAATTCAATTTAAATTTTAGCTGAGCACTCAATGATCTTTGTAATAGTGACACGTGAACAAATGGCAAGAGATGGGCGCTAGGATTCCACCAAGCGATCGACCTCGCCGTGGCGGCATCAGTTGCGAGTTTTGCGGGCGAGCGGTGCCCTCATCCGCGGCGTTGGAATCGCACCAAGCTGCTTTGCATTCCCAAGCCTTAAAAGAAAAGGCTAGAGCAAAACCAGCTGCAACTAAACCTAAAGGCCAGAAGCCTGAACTACGTAAACTTAGTCTAACAACCATCAACGTAAAAGACAAAACAGAAAAAGATAAAATAGAAGCAGCTGTCACGAGGACGCCTCAGAAAAAGCTTTCTCTCGAGCTAAATACATCAAAAACACCAACTCCGAAGACTAAACCCGACGCTGCAAAGGCTAAAGCAGATAATATCAAACCTAAAACAATCACTACCAAGCCTAAAGTTGAGAAACCAGTAGCAAAACTTGAAGAAACTGTAAAATCTCCAGCTATGGAGAGTAAGAAGAAACCTGCTAATACCACGCCTTCAAAAAGGCGGAAAGTTGAATATAAATGTCCAAAATGTGAAAAGCTGTTTCCTGTATTATTTGTAGCACAGAAACACATTCAAAAATATCATTGTGTTAATGACAAAGATGAAAAAGTGTAAGTAGTTTGTTTTTAATTTAAATTGAATTATGATTGCTGTTTAGGCCATATCCATAGCTGGTGTGTGCGCAATTATTTTATAAAAACTCTTTTTTTTACTTATCATATTCTTGTGCATGTTTTAAATTTTATTATTAGTTAACCACTTGTCAAATCTATGTTTAAAAGTATTTGTGGAGGGAGCATCAACAATTTCTTAATAACTCTGTTGTTGAGGGTGTGGTAGCCAACATTCATATTGGATATTGTCCTTGCAAGTTGTGCATTATTATTATGCCTACTTCTGTGTACTTTATTTAATTTAATTGAATTACAATTCCTATTAAACCTACTGCCATCCTTAATAATTTTAGTCAAATGTTTTAATATTGCTACTTTAAACTTAAAAGCTGAATAAAATACCGTACTGTATAATTCCTAATACTTACCAAATATTTTCTTGCAGACCTCAAAACTCACTGGACATCATTCAGCCAATCCTTTTAGAGCTGTGCGTTTACTGCAACGAGAAGTTCTCAAAACCACACAAATGTCCAAATCGACCGGACTCTCTCCAAATGTCGTATGAATGCCTCGGTTGCTCGCATCAGTTCAATAATAATAAACTATTTGACTTACATGTTGCTAATGTACATGGAAACCAACTGCAATCATTCTTTTTCCCTAATGAAGAAGGTATGCTATTATTTTTAACCTTTCTTTAAGGGGATCCCTCCATCAGTTGAAAAATCAGAATTCACTAAGAACAAAATAAATAGAAATCTGGTCTAACAGACTCAAGTTAAGTTATAAAGATAATGTATAGATATGTAGATAATGCAAGACAAACCCTGCCGCTCGAGCGTCAGGACGCTTTTGTCTATACCCCCACATAAAACTGATTTCTACTCATACTCCTTCACAGTCCATGCAGCTAGGTTGTGGAATGCTCTCCCCACACTATTCGCGACAGCCCATCAATCGCTGTTTTCAAAAAGAGAATCAAAGAACATTATCTTTCTCTGCGTAATCCGTAGTATGTATTTATATATTGTATATATATGTATCTATGGTATGTATATATTTATTTATTTCAGTTATATTTATTTAGAGTATTTAATATATTTATAGGTATTATAATTTATTTACTTATTGTATGATCGTAGTATAGTATAATTAAGTAGGTATATCCTTATTTACTGTTCATGTACCTAATTTGTATTCATATTGTGCACGTCTTATCCGCTTTACGTTTTATGCTATCTCACTTCTTAGGTCTGCTGTAAGACATTTCATTTTAGAAATAAGCAGTACCTGTTGTGTCTTGATTCCTATTTAATTGTTCTGTGTATGTTTCTGTGTACAATAAACTGTTAAATAAATAAAATAAATATAGTTATAAAGTTCTTAGTTTGTTGTAGTACATACATACATATAATCAATCAGGTAGATAAATTGTGAATACCGGCCACCCACTGCAATTTTGCTTCGTTTTTCTACAACAAATTTAAACAACTTATTTTGGAAATGATGTATGAGATCCACAATATTTACCCATCGGTTTTTAGTATAAACATTTTAAATTTTTTAGCCAACACGCCTCATGTTTGATGATTTATTTGTAACTAAACTTATACAGATAAAAATAAATAATAAAACCTAGTTTGTCATTATTTGGAGTTGTAGGCAATAACAAATTGCTAAATACTTGGTAACACTTACTAAGCTATTATTTTTATTTAACTATTGCAGAATTTGTCACATGGAAAGAAGAAATGGAGTCTCAAACAGCTTGCAAGTTTGTTCTCATGGGCAAATACAACTCCAAGCAAATATACCAGTGCAGCGAATACACTGATAACACAGAACTTGCGTTGCTACTTTGTCCAGCGTCATTTGTCGTAACTAAGTATCCCAAAGGCTTTCAAATACATTTCTATCCATGCCACTATGAACATGAGTATCAGAAATATGAACTGAAAGAACAGTACAAAACTTACACGATTACTGATATAATAAATCAAGCGGGAATTGCTAACGGCAGTTCTGAAGAAGATCTCTATTTGCAATTTAAAACATTGATGGAAAGAATAGTATTAGATGCTGCTAAAATTAATATAGACACCCTAAAATCTCTTATGAGTAAAGCCAAGGATATGGAGGCCATTTTGCAAGATTACGATGAAGATAAAGAAGTTGAGATGGTGAAGGGACAGTTCACAATATCCCTAAGCACAAGAAATACAAGTAATTCAGATGATTCTCAATCTCCAGAAAGTTTACCAACGAGAAGTAGGAAAAGAGCGCTCGAGGAAAATGGTACCGAGTTGAAGAAACGCAAGACCACAGTAGAAACAAAGACTCTTATAAAATCTGTTGGTAAAAAGTCATTTTCATTAGCAGATGGCAAGGATTCTGATGAAATCCTAAAAGAATTGGACAGTGGAACTGCTAAAACAAGAGAAAATACGCTACAGTCACCATCTTTCACTGACGCTTATAAAGATTTCATTATGAATGCATCCAAGACAACTGGCAAGAAAAAAAATATAGTGAAAACTAAAATGGGCCAGTTCAAGGGACCATCTCCTAAAAAGATTGTTAAACGGCATAGTATTGGCTCAACAAAAGATATTGAATATGAAGTAAGAGAAAGAGATGAGGATTGTAATATCTTAGTTCTGAAGATCTAAATAAGCAATGTTAATGTACAATGAAGTATTTAAAGATGATATTTTAATATGTTTCAGCAGTCCTTACATTTGGAGGCTTTATGTCTGATTTATATCTGATTGATGATGACAAGAAAAGGCCAAATACTTGATAATAGTGGAATGGGCAGACAATTCACTTTTACTAAAAATACTTCCATTCAAGGTGACAACACAAGTGGCGCCGCCCCCATTAGTAAAATAAAAACAATTCACTAAAAGCGCAGTGAAATGAATTATGATTTTTTTGTACTAATGGGGTCGCCACTTGGCTAGTATCGTCAAATTAAATGGAAGTATTTTCAGTTAGAGTAAATTGTCTGCGTTGGCTAGTATCGTCACCTTAAATGTAAAATGCACTAGCTTAATTTTTCACTTAAATATACTTTGATTAAATTATGTTTTATGAAGCATAGTTTTAGTTATATTTATGCGTTGTGTGTATTGTATATGTTTTATTAAGCCTTGTGTTTTACTCATTGCTTATATAATATCTTCATACAAATAGAGAAAAAAATGTCATATCTAATATAGATATCAGATTCTTTGTTGATCGATTATAATTCTAGATAGCTATTTGCAACAGAACCTTAGCCACATACAATTTCTTTTTGTGACACCGTTCATAATAATAGTATGAATGAATATACTGAAAAATAAATAGATTGTAATTTTATCAGACAGCATTTTATGTAATTAAAATAGATAAGTTGTAGAATAAAGTTTTCCTAAAAGTTTCAAGTACTTTTTATGCCATCTGTCTAATATGTTTTTTATATCAAGCCATAAAAACTGTATGTATGATAAAAATAACTAAGTATTGTTTCAAGGAGAGGAGGTAGATCATCAAAATATGTAGTATATTTAGCACCTACCAGTGCTATTTTATTATTCTCAAATATTATGAATATTTATACATCATAATTCTTCATCACATACTTCTATGCAGGTCTGGAAGCGAGTAAAACATAGAATGTGCCAGCTGCATTTCCTTTCGGGCATGCTGTAAAAACCAGCTAAGGAATCCAAGGGTTTCAGTATATTGCAATTTAGGCAATGGGCTGACAACCTGTCACTACAGCAATATACCTACAAATCCACATAAATAACTCTCAACATTTTGTCAGATGTGGCGGAACATCCTTTGATCAGGTTGTTTATGCTCTGTCTACCCCATTAGGCATAAACGCGTGATTATATTACTGAAATGAAAATCCTAAATATACATTTATTTCATAATACCACAATTTCGTAACACAGTAATATCAAGCGTATTTTCATCAACAGTTTGATTCGGATGGTGAATTAAATGCAATAAAATTTTTGGCTTGCTGTTGGAAGCCCACGGACAAAGAGCACATTTAAACAGAGTTTTCAAGCCCTTTTCTTTAATTTCTATACCGTGTTCCTGTTTTAAATGAGTATTGTAAATGTTTCTAGAACAAGTCACATACGCACAGAGCTTACATTTTTTGTGTTGTTTATCGTGGTTCTTTTTTTGAGTTGCATTTGAAAATGTCCGTTCGCATGTTTTACAACTGTACGCTTTAACACCTTGTGGTTGATGTTCCTTTTTCCGATGACTTACAAATGATGTCTTATGCCACGCTATAAAGTCACAATCGGGGCATTTAAGTGGATTTTTCGAGCTGTGTCTCAATTCGTGTTTCTTTAAGTTTTTCTTTGACGCACTGCAGTGATCGCAATATGAGCATTTGAACGGTTTGAGTCCTTGATGGACGTTGACATGTTCTTCAAATACTATGCTGTTGTACGTAGAGTAATCGCATAAGTAGCATTGGAAGGGGTTTAGGCCGCGATGCTTGCGAATGTGACGCATCATTCTCTGTTCCGATTTACAAGTGAAGCGTTTACAAATACTGCACTTAAACCGTTCATTCTTTGTATTTAAACCAGTTATTGTGATGTCAATATTTTCGTTTTGTTTAGGTTGCGGTACGCTGTAAATAAATAAAAAAATATAGGCATATTATACTGATATTATGACAGACGTGTATTGTAACGAATTGTGCGTGAAATATGTTTACTTTTCAGTTTGTGGCTGTTCAACTGTCCCTGGTGCCTCTTTATTAGACGTGCTTGCATTCCCTTCAACAACTTGAACATCTGAATCATCCTCGCCCAATAATTGTGAGTACAATACAGGGAATTGCGGCTCGTCGGCGACGTCCACGAATATTGGCTCCCCGTCTAAGTTTATTTCTGCCATTATTTACATAGATTTGTGTTAGAATAGCGAAACACCGGAGAAAAATCACAGGAAAACAAACAAACGCCCACAGATTAAATAATGAGTGACAGTGACACAGTTGACATCTCATGATAAGGCTGCGTTCAGTAAATAGCAAAACTAAATCGATCGATTGTATTGTAAATTAAGACAAGGAAGGAATACATACGAGGAAGACCGAGGAAACGATGGCGTGATGACCTAGATTCTTTTGAAAAAGTCTGGCAAAACATAGCTGGAGATCGAGACCAGTGGAAAAAGAAAGGGGAGGCCTTTGCCCTGCAGTGGGACAATTCAGGCTAAGTAAAAAAAAAGGGTCGAATAACATTTTGCACCTAGATTGTAAATTGTGGTAAATATCCGCAACTGTTGCATAATGAGAGGTATTAAAATACGAGTGTCGCTTTACTTGCTATAATAACAACATGCTGTGTTCCGTCGGTGCGTGAGATTGCCAATGCCATAACAAGCATCTTCTGGGTGAGCTCGCTCCATCGGCGACTCTGTCACGGTCATCCCTGAGCTAGTGTCTAGAGTCAAAAGCGGATTGCATTACTAAAAAAAATAACATACCAACATATGTAAGGGATAGCATCCCGCAAACTGATGGGGTTGCTCAGTCGACGGAACTGAACAAAAGCTATCAGCAGGACAATTTTGTAGGAAATAAAAAAATAATTTGGTTTTCCATACAAATTGTCTGATCGAGGTTACAATATACTGCAATCCTGGGATCTCTTAGCTAGTTTTTACAGCATTCCCGGAAGGAAATGCAGCTGGTATATTCTATGTTTTTCTCTCGCTCCCAGTCCAGCATGGAAGAATAATAGTCGCTGAAAAACTTGTAAAACTCAATATTTTAATAAATGCAGCAAATAAAAAAAAAAGTGGATTTATTCGCATTTTATTCCATAATGCCACACTTTCGTAACACACTAATATCAATTTCTTCATTTACAGTTTGGTTTGGATGATGTATTAAGTGCAACAAAATTTTTGGTTTGCTTTTTGAAGACCATGTACAAAGAGCACATTTAAAAAGTGTTTTAAAATCCTGCTTGAAATCTTGTTTCATCTCCTTTTTTTTTGTTTTTGTACCCTTTTTTCCAGGTTTTATACCATGTTCTTGTAAATGTGTCTTGTAAGAAGATTCAGAACAAGTGACAAATTCACATAGCTCACATTGCTTCCGTAAACTGCTGTGATTTCTTTTTTGCGTTGCATTCCATAAGATGATTTTGCAAATATCACAACCAAATTCATTACTTTCTGTTTTCTTTCGTTTCTTGTCTCTGTGACTGTGAAGAGACTGTTGAGTCCTAAAAAAATACAATAATCACTATTTATTATGATTCCAAGAGCTGCGTATGGTCGCCGCGCTATACTCGAGCCGCCGAAAGTATCAGTGTTTATTTTTCATTTTATACATACATACATAAAATCACGCCTTTATCCCTAACGGGATAGGCAGAGCGTAAAATGCCTCGTTAAAGGCGCCTTCACGTCCGACAAAAATTGAGGGCAATTTTAGATTGTAATGTTTATTGCTGTAGAGACAGGTTGTCAGCCCTTCGCCTAAATTACAATACACTTTAACCCTCGAATCCCTTTTGCTGACTTCTACAGCATGCCCGGGAGGAAGGGCAACTGGAAAATTCTATGTTTTTTTATCTGTCTGGGAGAGATAAAAAAACATAGAATGTTCATGCTAGTGCATGGAAGATTTTATAGTATTTTTTATTATTATTATTAACAGCCTGAGGTGTCCCACTGCAGGGCATTCTTTTTATTATTATTTATTAATAGCCAAGCAGCACATTGCAGATGAGGCTATCTGTAGCTGATGTGTGCACTAATATTTTATTATAGGCTCCTTTTACGTTACTGAAACACCCCCCTAAGCTAAGCACAGAATATATAATAGTACTACATACCCTAAGCATAGAATATATAATAGTACTACATACCCTAAGCTAAGCTATGGCACGGCATTAAATTAACATTCTGTAAAGGCTTTTGTATAGGGTTCTTAAATTAAGTGCTAGGCAGTTGTTGATGGAGTAATCATCAACTTTCTCTGTCTTCTGCCCACAATTTCACTTCGGTACCTACTGTACATAATACAATTTATATTATGTTATTTACATGGGCGTACCCAGGTTTTGGGCCAGTTAGAAGATGAAAACAAAATTCAGGGGGGCAGCTGTACGCCTATGGTTATTTGCAGTACTACATACATACATATAATCACGAATTTATCCTTATGGGATATGCAGAGCGTAAACGACCTAAACAAAGGTCGTCCCGGTATTTACAGTACTAACATCCTGTAACACTATAATAACGAAATCAAAAAGAAAACCCAAGGTTATGTGATTGGGGATAATAATGTGTCAGTTTAATGCCTTTGAATAGCCTGATGAAGAAATACCTTAGGATAATTAATAATTCTGAACCATACTTACTTCTCCGATTGTGTGCAAGTTGCAATTGTGGTTGGATGAATGTCATATTTACTAACATTATTAACATCTGGGTCCTCTCTTAATAATTGAGAATACAATATATGAGATTCGTTTGCTACTACGTCCTCAAATATGGGCTCTCCACTCAAGTTTATTTCAGCCATAGTTATGTTGGTTATGGGCAAATTTCGTAAAGATTTCTTTTATTTACCTCGTATTCTCAAAAACAAAAATAAATAAAATTTGTTGAAAATTGAAATGACACTGACGGACGACAGACAGCTGATGGAAAGGCTGCGTTCATTAAAACAATTAAACATAATCGATCGACTATAACCGTCAAATAACATTTGTTGTAATCAAATTACATTTCTTGAAATCAAATTACATTTGTTGTAATTAGATTACATTTGTTACAATGTCAATAACAATTTGTTCTAGATATTTAGATTAGATGAGATTAGATTTATTTATTTCATATTATCAATTTCATAATTACATTGTAAAAATAATAAAAATGTCCAGGGATAATATGATTGTCAAAAATATAAAGTTAATTAAAAAAGAAAGTTATTAAAACATGTCACACAAAGTAATAAAATAAACCAAAATGTAGCAATAGCTAATGTCAAAATAATACACAATAATTTACAATGTCAAAACGAATGTAAAATGATAAAATGAAGCAATAGCTGAAAATGTCAATACAATTTAACCAATTAAATAACAATGTCAATGCAAATATAAATATGTCACTACAATACCTACTCATTGTAGTAATTTAAAATCATACAACATAAATTCATTTATGGAATAAAATTCACGATCCAGTAAAAGACTTTATAACTGGGTAGTAGTGTACTGTGGCGGTAAAATGCTTCGTCATTGGATACATTCCTCAGATGTTCAGGGAGTCGCTCGTAATAGGTTGGACCTATTACTCGTGGGTTTTTAGTGGACATTTCCAAACGATGGTGCACACTGGCCAGTCTTCCCACGTTTCGTAATGAATGACCTCCACCTAACATACATACATACATAACGTCACGCCTCCACCTAAACGGCGATTAAATTGCGTGATGTTCCTTCGGACATATGAAATCATTTCAAACAGGTACAGACTATACATAGTCATAGTACGATTTTTCGCAAAACGAGTCCTACACGTTTCACGACGCTTAATTCTTTCTATTATGCGAAGTGCCCGCTTTTGCAAAATAAATACTCGATTCGAATCTGTTGAATAGTTTAGTTGATCTCGTTGGTACAGCTGCAGCATTTGTATCAGGGTAGGTATATTGTAGGACGTTGTAGGCTAGAAAATATAGAAGTAAAATATTTCTTTATTAAAAAAAAAATTATTTTGGTATTGTTTTAATAGTAAAATAAATATTTATACAATACAATTAAATTCTTAACTGGAATTAGAAATTACTTAGTCTAACAATTCCATCATGATTTCTGGATTTAATGTCTTTAACAGATATATAGGAAAAGTGGTTAAAAAGAGTGCACCTTGGATTTATATGTTCAACAAAATAACATATTTGTCATCTGGCTGGGAAACCACAGACTGGTAACTTACCTAGTGTATTGCGACACGAAACTGTTGTCAAAAATGGTGGCGCCACTTTCTTCGTCCAGGCAGCTTTAATATGGCAACATATTGATTATTTTGTATGAAAATTTAGTGATGCCAGTTGAAATAATTTTAGTTCAGAATCACAATCAGAATCAGAACTTTATTTGTAGTTATGGGTACAATAGAAAATAACAGTTCCGTTTCAAGAATTGTGTACAGTGTAGCAGTGTACCGTAACAACCCTATCAATAGATTATATCTTGCTGGAAAGCTTCAAAATCCTCATAGCTTCCCTATGGCCAGTCTCCGAGGCTCCGTGAACAGTCGAGAAATGTACCAGCTCTGTCGCTTCCCCAGCAAACAGCACTCGCGGTCTCCCAGCCGCGTCGAGCAGAGGGGTAGACAGGTGTTTGCGGGCGTCCGGATAGTGCGCCGCGTGGATGCTGTCGAAGGAATAGCTGCCTCGCGTGTAGGGGTTGGAGAACCAGGTCGATCTAGATGTAGTCAACATTACATAGGTGTTAAAATGTGTATAGGTAATAGTATAGACTATATCAACATACATACATACATATAATCACGCCTTTATCCCTAATGGGGTAGGCAGAGCGTAAACGACCTAAACAAAGGTCATTCCGCCACGTCTGACAGTTTTGGGGGTTATTTAAGAAAGATTTGTAGGTATATTGCTGTAGTGACAGGTTGTCAGCCCATCGCCTAAATTACAATATACTGAAACCCTCGGATCCCTTAGCTGCTTTTTACAGCATGCCTGGGAGGAAATGCAGCTGGCACACTGGTACACATATAATCACGCCTTTATCCCTAATGGGGTAAGCAGAGCGTAAACGACCATAACAATGGTCGTTTCACTACGTCTGACAATCCCATCGAATAAATTGCAATATACTTCTTTTTCTGTCGAGTGGGTATCGAGTCTATGGACCCGATGAACCCTGGTGTCAGAGTTTTTAAACCGCCTAGTAGCACAACTATCAGGCCTTTGACATGGTTTGAGTAACGACCACTATCAAAGACAGCGACCGGGACCGACGGCAATATACTGAAACCCTCGGATCCCTCAGCTGATTTTTACAGCTTGGCCGGGAGGAAATGCAACTGGCACATTTTATGTTTTTCTTTCGCTCCCAGTCCAGCATGGAGCAGCGACATCACATACTGGTGAAAACATATTAATCTGATATCATGTGCCAAGCGAGTGCGTGATTTCACGTTTTGGGAGGCATATTAACAGGATTACTGGCTCGCAACAGCTCTCTCACTGAAGTCAGGCGCCAGCTTGTTGTGTTTAACAGGCATCTTCTGGGTGTCACGATCATCCCTGAGCTAGTGTCTTGAGTCAAGAGCAAACACAATTCTAATTAAAAAAATATGAGTATGTAAAATATGCTTACCGTTCTATAGCTATCGGCTCTGGAACAGTGAAATTGCTGCCACCCATGAATCGCTGCAGAATACCTCTGCATTTCCGTTTCACCTCGTCAATGGGCAGTGTTTCTACCTGTAAAATTTTATGCTTTTGAAAAATCTGTTCGTCCAACAATCAATTCATAGCATTATGTCCTATAGAATTTTGCTGTGGGGCCGCGCTGCTGACATTGATTCAATTTTTGTTTTGCAAAAACGGGCTATTAGAGCAATTTACAAACTCAGATGTCGTGATTCCCTAAGAGAATTGTTCAAAGAGATAAATATTTTAACTGTACCATGTCAATTTATATATGAAAATATTATGTATGCAAGGAAAAATATTCATAGTTTTACCAAAAATGGTGACAGGCATAACCGAAACCTTAGAAGCAAAAATAAAATTGACCAACCCCCGTTTAGGTTAGTTAAAGTTAAAAAATCATTTTTAGGTATAAGTATACAATACTATAACAAAATACCTGACCATATATTACAATTGTCAGAAAATCAATTTAAAGATACTAGTAAAAACATTATGTCGGAAAGCCTATTAGTTAGATGACTATACTAATGACAAATATGTCTGGAGCCGTATTTGTAATCAACTCTCATGAGTGACAGCGAGTTTGAGTCCGAATCAGAAATGTCATTTCTTGACTGTCATTTCTGACTTATCGTTTTGGCCTGTTTCATTTACCACAACCGCTGCATGAATAATCCAATTTACTTACCAATTTCCCTATTTCACCGCTAGTCCACAAAGTTAAAACATTCCTCGATCCCATTGGCCTAGAAGCAGCGAACACTTTAGTGGTCCAGGAGTCTTCTGCAGGGATTTGTTTTCTATCTTCTTCCTTCCAGAGGAAACCGAAGAAGACAGCGTCTAAAGGCCACCAGATGCTGTCGAAGACGAGGTCGATTTTGTCCATCACCCCCATTCTTATCGTGTCAATGGCTTTTATTTTCTCTTTTGGTAACTGCGGTTGGAACATGGCTGTGTGCCTGATAACAACATTAACAACATAAATAAAGTGTTACAATTCTTTTTTCTTCTTATCAATTGAGTTTTTCAAATCCTGGTGTCAGAGTTTTTAAACAGCCTCAAGCCGAGAGGCGAAGGGAAATGTTTGTGAAACACTCCCCCTCTACCCAATTCAATTCAATTTATTGCTTGTTTTCATGTACAGAGTTAAAGGTCTTAAATATAGGTATAACATGGCATAAGTACATGAACCGTATTTAATAGGGCATTACAAGTTGGTGGCATGCAAAGTTTTAACAATATAAATCGCGAAAATTTAATTGATAGAGGCATTATATATATTGAAATAAATCGCTATTAAAAATGTCAAATGCTGGTAATTATAAAACATAAAAAGTTTATTAAACATGCTTTTTTTTTCTTTTTAATGTGAAATGTTCTTAATGAAAAAAAATATATATACAAGTCTCTAGTTGTCATGCTTATTTCTATAGAGTAGATCGTGATGTAAATTTATGTTTTTACGTTATCTTTTAAGAAATATCCAGTAAATACACGTTTAAAGTTCATTTTAAGTCGCACTTACTGGAAAATCAACAACTTGCGTAAAACTACCTCCACAATTTTTATTATTTTCTTTTTTTATTTTTTCTTCTAATATTTATTTTATGATCTTGCACGTTTTTTTATGTTTGTTTTTTTGTTAATAATTTAAATATAACCTTTTGAAAGGTATTTATTATCTGTTGTAATTACTAATTTGTTGAAAAACTGTACATATTATACCAATATATAAAGCAGGCTGAAAAACAGCGTTGCAATGAGCTTTATGGTGCAACATTATGCTGAGCCAAAACCATTTCTTAGATAGTAAGTAACTGTTAAGTTTTGTATTGTTTTTATGTAATTAATTATGGTTTGTTTTTATTATTATTTCATTGTTTTGTCTGCCTGTTTTCTTTGTTTGTATTTTGTTTGCTTATTTTCTAAGAATAAATACATTTCTATTCTAAATCATCAACTGTATAATAACACTTAACTAAAAAGTACCCCCGCAGTGGTATGTTTCATGTTTTGTTTGAGAGCAGGAGTCACGGGTTTACTAGTTTGACATTGTTTGCGTAACGATCACTAATCACTATCAAATACAGGTGACCGGGACCGATGGCTTACCATGCCCCCCGAAGCACGGAATCTCTAACTTTTTTCTTACAGCAATCAGGTGATTTAGCCGCCATTGTCCGGGAAAATATCACAAAATGAGACATTGTCAAACATCAACTTTGTGTTCTCACCGCTGCTGGGATTCGAACCCACGACATCTGGATCAGGTGCCCATGGCTTAGACTACAAGACCACTGAGGCAGAGCTTTAATTAAATATGTAGACATAAAATGTGCGCAATAAAACTCATATTTCTTCCATGCTGGACTGGGAGCAAGGGAAAAATATAGAATGTTCCAGCTTTTCCTCCCGGGCATGATGTAAAAACCAGCTATGGTATCCGAGGGTGTTAGTATATTGTAATTTAGGCGATGGGCTGGCAACCTGTCACTACAGTAATAACCTACACATCATCATCTCCCTAGCCTTATCCCGTATGTCTCGGGTCGGCTACCTAATCTAGGGGATTGAACGAGGGTACTGGTTTTTACACAGAGCGACTGCCATCTGACCTCCGCAACCCAGAAGGGAAACCAGACCCAATCCTAGATTAGGTCAGAGTTTTCAAGCCGCCAGTGCTTAGCACTGGCCTCTGACATGGCTGAACGACTAATATCTACGGTATTAAACGATATTAACCGGGACCAACGGCTTAACGTGCCATCCGAAGCACGGAAAAAGCGCCGAATAAACGTACATATGAAATTCGTAAATCGAAAAACACATTGGTACGTGGTGGGATTCGAACCACGACCTCCCGCTCAGGAGGCAGCGGCCCTATCCACTACACCATCGGGCTCTACTACAGTAATAACCTACACATCTATCTTAAATAACCCTCAAAACTTTGTCAGACGTGGCGAAACGACCTTTGTTTAGGTCGCTTTCGCTCAGCCAACCCCATTAGGCATAAATACGTGACTATATGTATGTATGTAAAAAATTATGAAGAAAATACCTTTCTTTCAAAACTCCCAGAGAAACAGTAACAATAACCTGTGTGGCCTTATAAACCCTTCCTTTGGCGCAAGTGACCTTGACCTTCTCATTGGGATTCTGTGGCCATTCTATCTGAGACACTTCTGTGTTTAATTTGATTTCTAGTGTTGGGAAGCCGACGTCCTTGTTCTGTAAAAAATAAATAAATGGTAAATAATCTACATCCTAGCGGTATATCCTAGTCAACGGCACTAGATAATCCCATTCAGTTGAACTATAATATTATTTCATTACATACATAAACATTCTTCCTTGCTGGCCTGGGAGCGAGAAAAACATAGAATGTGCCAACTAAATTTCCTCCGGAACATGCTATAAAAGCTAGCTAAGGGATCCGAGGGTTTCAGTATATTGTCATTTAGGCGATGGGCGGACAATCTGCCAATACAGCAATATACCTACAAATCCTTCTTAAATAATCCTCTAAACTCTGTCAGACGTGGCGGAACAACCTTTGTTTATGTCGTTTACGCTCTGCCTGCCCCATTAGGGATAAACGCGTGAGTTTATGTATGTATGTATGTATCAAATGATGAATAGTCTTCAATAAAAAATAATAATATAATAATTAATCTTTTGACATAGATGTCATGTGAAGCCGGCCGCCTGGCAGCGCGACCTGGATTTGGGTGCCTTAAGGCGCGCCTTAAATTTGGACGCCTAACGGTATGCACTTTAGGGCACCTGACGGCACGCTCCGAGTTAGGGCGCCTGACGACACGCTCCGAATAAGGGCGCCTGACGGCACGCTCTGAATTTGGGCGCCTAATGGCGCGCCCTGAATTTTTGGGCATCTTAACCCTGCTTACCCCATCTACAAAGAATCCTGGTAACGCCCGTGGTATTACGAAATGTATTTTAGTTTTAATGTGAACTGAAAGTTTCAAATTCATAATTCATTATTAAATTTGGTTGCTTACCAACAGAAAGTCGAAAAATGTCTTATACCCGTGCTTATGCCAGCTCAGATGTTGGTGCCCCTCCAACTCCTCATATTTGGACTGCGAACTGACGTCGTTCCAGTCGTTGGAAGCATTGTAGTTGTTGGTCAGTTGGTTCATGAAGTCTAGCGTCATGTTGATCAGTTCTTGATTTTTGAGGAGGTCCGGGTGTTCGGCTTTGAGGTATTCCATTAGCCTGAAATGATAGAATGCTTCCATGCTGCACTGGGAGTGATAAAAAAAACATAGAATGTGCCAGCTGCATATCCTCCCGGGCATGCTGTAAAAGTCAGCTAAGGGATTGGAGGGTTTTAATATTGTAATTTAGGCGATGGGCTGACAACCTATCACTTTAGCAATATTAATAGTCATCTGCAATAACCCTCAAAACTTGTTAGACGTGGCAGAACGACCATAGTTTAGGTCGTTTACGCTCTGCCTACCCCAATAGGGATATAGGCGTGATTATATGTATGTATGAAATGATAGACCTGGGTGGGTGGATAGTAAAATGTAAAGATACTAAACTAAGTCTGTTCAAAAGTGTTGTGTAGTAAAACAGGACATTTTTACAAATATACGTACATAATATTACCGAAAACAGGCAAACAGTTTTTATAAATGTTTTAATAATTTTTAATTTATCATGATTCTACCACGACCATTCATGTGGTTAAAATTTTGTGATTCTGGTGTTTTATAGAGTTCTATTATTCTTAGCTTCTAAGTAGATTTAAATAGTAGGCAAGTTTTAGTTAATTTGATGAATTTGCGATTTGAGTACCTACCTATAACGCACTTGTAAAATTATACCTATAATGCAATATGTCACTAGCTTCCACTCTTGACGATGTAAGTCCCTGTTTTATTTATTTTATTTAAGTATATTGAGACTTATAGTACGTTTATAATATTTATTCATTTATTTACTATTTTATGTTGCATGCTAATTGCTTAATATTTGTTTGTTTTAGGTTAACAACTGATCATTTGTCAGTCAGTATCGTGTGTTCTTAAAAGGTGGTAACGTGTATTCTCCAACTTAGACACTGGCGGAATTGTCGTCAGTCGACAGAAGCCATTTTATACAAAAATTTAATTTAATTGACGATGTAAGAAACAACCAGTCCCTAATTTTGCCGCTCACGACAAGAAATGTAGTAGCCTAGTTGGTTGAGGCGTTGGGACGGTATTCCACAGACGAAGCTTCAAATCCTGTCTACGATTGAAATTGTAGATTTTTTCTATTTTGTTTGTCATATTTTGGCAATGCATTTGAGCCCAATGGTGTAGTAGATTGGGCCGCTAACTCCTGTGCAGGAGGTCGTGGTTCGAATCCCACCACGTACTAATATGTTATTCGGTTTTAAAATTCATATGTACGTTTTTTCAGCGCTTTTTCCGTTTTTCGAAAGGCACGTTAAGCCGTTGGTCTCGGTTAATATCGTTTAATAACGTAGATATTATTAATCGTTAAGCCATGTCAGATGCCAGTGCTAAGAATTGGCGGCTTAAAAACTCTGACCTAATCTAGTATTGGGTCTGGTTTCCCTTCTTGGTTGCGGAGGTCAGATGGCAGTCGCTCTGTGTAAAAACCAGTACCCTTGTTCAATCAACTAGATAAGGAAGCCGTCCCCATGAGGTACGGGATAAGGCTAGGGAGATGATGATATTTTGTTAATGCATTTGTCCTTAGACAATTTGATTTTCTTCCATGCTGGCCTGGGAGCGAGAGAAAAACATAGAATGTGCCAGCTGCATTTCCTCCCGGGCATGCTGTAAAAACCAGCTAAGGCTTTCAGTATATTGTAATTTAGGCGATGGGCTGACAACCTGTCACTAAGCAATATACCTTCTAATCTATCTTAAATAACCCTCGAAGTTTTGTCAGACGTGGCAATACTAACTTTGTTTAGGTCGTTTACGCTCTGTCTACCCCATTAGGGATAAAGGCGTGACTATATGTATGTATTTGTCCTTAGATCCTTACTTTCTCATAGTATACTGGCCGACAGGTTCCGGGTTATCAGCACCCCCCTCAGTGTGCACGAACATGAAGTCCACTAATCCTTTCACAGTATTCTGGTACTCCTCATCAGGTTTTATACCTGTGAATCATATATGGAAACGTGATCGAAACCAAATATTTCGCACAAGATGGATTGGCTAACTTGACTCGTGTCGTTAACATGTCGCGCTATTGCAAAAAAGACGTTTGAATTCAAACGAATAGAACCACTAATTTGGAAGCTAAGTGACGCCCCCAGCAGTAAAAATAACATAACTCACTAAAAACACAATGAATTAAAAATCCGATCCAACAGACTCAAGTAATAATTATGAAGATAATTTAGAATCTCATAAATTAGCGATTCATAATTCGTTGTAGTAACAGGAAGAAAATTTGTGAATAACGGCAACCAACGTGAATTTTTCATCCTGTGGGGGCGACACTTAGGCCATATCGCCACCTTAAGGTTGTGAATTCAAATCCCTTCAGTGCGAAATTATTGGTTCTAATTTTTTCAAGTTTTAAACACATTAACACTTGAAAATGTAAAAATAAAAATATATATTACATACCGTTGGAGTGGAACACTGTCAGGTCCAAGTCTTGGGGGATCAGGACGATGTTGTTTCTGACCGCCTCATCGTAAACCCGGCTGGGGCTGCTGCCGTGTACCCTGGAAAAAATAGTGCGATCAGCGAGAATCCTATAATTTATTTTTAAGCCTCGCGATCAAGATAGAAAAAGTAAGAATTTTCTAGCTGCTTCTCTTTGCGAACGTACTGTAAGAGTAGGTAGACGGAAATAAGGGGTTCAATGAATCATCCTGACAATAATTCACTGAACCCTTATTTCCGTCTACCTACTTTTAAAATACGTTCGCAAAGATATTTTGCCATTGCCATGATGAGTTTCAGAAGTAGAAAACTATGTGCACAGGTGGTCTAGCAAGGCAAGGGAGGCAGCTGTCGCAAGTCGTTACACAAACCATATCAGAAGCCTATCAGTTGATCTAGGCTTACCAAACGTCCCGGTTTGATGTACTGGTCCCGGCGTCTCGCCCGGTTTGGTATTTTGTCCCGGTTGTCCTAGTAAAACGTAACTTTGTCGTTCGTAAAAATTATAAAGAAATGAAGCCATAATGTCGTTCGTAATGTCGCTTTTTCCAGTAAGTAGACTATTGATAGCCTTTTCGTAGAAATATCGCGCTTGCTTCGCTCTCGTAATGTATTGATTCAACGCTCGCTTAACGTACAATGTTGATTCGTTCTTCTTTTGTGCAATTTACCGCTCGCTTTGCTCGCGTAACGTATTGATGTATCTGTCGTGGCGTAAGTATCAGTTCAATTTTAGAATGCCCATGTAAAAAACTTAATTACACCTATTCTGCCCTCAGAAGGAAAAAAACCATAACTGCATCCTACCATGTTGCGCATAAAATGCAAAAGACTTTCGACTATCATATCCTTTGGTTAAATAAACTTAAAGGTACAGGGTTTTTTTTCAATAAGAAGCATTTTATTTCTTTAATTTTTTGATATACATAGATTTCGCATATTTTTAATAGTTTTTAAGATTTCGCTAAAATCTGTAGTTATGGTTTTTTTCTTCTGAGGGCAGTATTAATGTCGGGATGTCTTACGATTTTTCTTCTGAACATGATGGCAGCCCCGCTTCTGTCTCGGTTTTGAGTGTAAGTTGAGCTATTAGGCGGTTTTAAAATCTCGGACACCTGGAAGCCAGGAAGCATGTAACTGCTTCGAAATATCGAGGTACCTCCTAATAATAAATGTAATCGCGGTAATCCCGTTCCCGTTCTAAATAACAATTTAATTGTCAAACACCAGGGTTCATTTACTCGACTGGATACTATTCTTCTATTCTTACCATTCAGCTCCAAGCTCAACAACTCCATCTCCAAGGGGCACAGTGTGCACCCTCCCCCCAACACGGTCCTGTGCCTCGAGACCGAGGACTCTTTTACCGGCCCGGCCAAGAGTCGAAGCCGCGGTCACCCCAGCCGCACCCAGCCCGATTATTATCGTGTCATAGGTTTGTGCAGGCATTCTGTAAACAAATGATTAATATAATGTATTTCGAACTCAGATTTAGAGTAAAGGCACATAAAAGTAAACAAAGATTCAGGTCTTTTTATTCAAAAACACATTTCAAAAATAAATGATACGTGTTGGCAAATTAGTTAAATTACTAAAACTACTATTTCATACATACATACATATAGTCACGCCTCCATCCCTAATGGGGTAGGCAGAGCGTAAACGACCCAAACAATGGTCGTTCCGCCACGACTGACAAAGTTTTGAGGGTTTTTTAAGATATATTTGTAGGTACATTGCTGTAATGACAGGTTGTCAGCCCATCGCCTAAATTGCAATATACTGAAACCCTCAAATCCCTTAGCTGGTTTTTACAGCATACCCGGGAGGAAATGCAGCTGGCACATTCTATGTTTTGGTCAGCTTGGAAGAAAAAAAGAAACTATTTCATTATGTTGTCATATCTTATAGCTAAAACTTATCTTAGCAACAAGATCGTCGATTTAAAGACATGAAACTTTGTTTACCTTTATTCTACAAGTGAGTTGGATATAGGTACTATAGGTGAAGATTTATCATCGCATCACTTCGTCCAAGCATCACACACAACACAAACACATTGAGTGTGTTGTTTAGTGAACTTACATGTTTCTTTAGGGATTGTGATTGGATAGTATGAGCTAGATTATTGTTTTTGCTAAGTTTTGCCATTTTATGAAAGAAGATTATTTTATACGCATGATTTGTTTATAATATTAATATTATTAATAATATTATTTACAACTTTACTAGTAATTTTGAAGACGTCTATCAAATTGAATTTTTAGCTCAGAGTTTGTTATGGTTCGATACCATAGAGCAAGTTAAAATCATTAAAGGAGATTAGAATGCATAAAAAATTCTTAGGGTAAAACTCCATTGATAAGTAATTATACCATACGTTTTTTTTCATATTTGGTTTAAGTAATAAACAAATATATGATATTTTTTAAAATTAAACATTGTTTTTAAAATATACAATCATCATCTCTCAGGGTCGGCTACCTAATCCAGGTGATAGAACGAGGGTACTGATTTTTACACAGAGCGACTGCCATCTGACTACCGCAACCCAGAAGGGAAACCAGTCCCAATCCTAGATTAGGTCAGTTTTTAAGCCGCTAATGCTTATCACTGACCTCTGACATGGCTTAACGACTAACATCTTGGATATTAAACGATATTAACCGGGACCAACTGCTTAACGTGCCTTCTAAAGCACGAAAACCTTTTTAAATATACAAATAGGTACAATTTTAAATTAAATTGTTAGTACCTACGTATTGTGCAGATGACACGTTAAGAGTTGATAAGTTGTTGGTATTATATCGTATTATAATTATTTGATTATGTTTTGAGCATACGTATAGATAGGTGTAGATACTTACTTTAATATTGTCCTCCGGATTCTTTTGAAAAGCAAAATTTTATCACTAGTAATTTTACAATTATGTCAGGTATGTTTATCTTCAACTAAATCGTAGTTAAATTTACGATGCTCGTTCACCGGGTAGTGTTAATATATGAACGACAACAATCTTATCAGTTATTTCTATTTAGAATAGTATTATACCTTGTATTATTTGATAACAGAGATAAACATATTTAGTAAATCTTGGGTTTTTTTAAATTGGTTAATATGGTGAAATCAAAATGATAGATAATATAGATATTGAAAGTAAACAGAACACCTTAAATTTAACTAATTACAACCTTAAAAACCTATCAGCTGTTTCTGTATTGTATTGGGTGAAAGAGAAGGAAACAGTGAAATGTTTGATCAGCTGATATTATTTTTATTTCAGGTTACGGATGCGTTCAGTTCAGACATAAACAACTACAGCAGACAACCTCAAGGTAAAATAAAATAGGTATAATAATAAATATTAAAACAGTAACGTCAGAATAGAACTTTGTAACTATTACTTTTTTAAAGTATGTATTTTGACGATAATGTATTTTATGACAATGGAAATTCAGAATCGCAAGCAGTCTGTAAAATTGTAATAAACACGTTTTTTTTGTTATATCAGAAATTAGAAATGTTTATTTGCCAGAATACATGTGTAAGTATACAAATACACAAAGATTAAAAAAAATACAGCTTCAATATATTTGACTGATTACATTTGTTACATTCGGTGTGCAAAATTTTGTTATGACGTCATGTAGAGATGACCATAAATGTAATCAATTTGAAAATAAAAAGTGCACAATAATATCAAAACATGAATAAAATAACTGATTTTAAGGTATTTTAATACAAACTAAAAACTATTCGTTTATTATATTTTATAATAAGTAATAAAAAACTTTACAAATCAATTCAATACTAACTTATATTTTGCTAATACTTTTCAACACCCTCTTAGCCTCTCTGATACCCGTATCTGCAGCCCCGTGCACAGTAGAAAAGTGAGTCTCATGCGTCGCTTCGCCAGCAAACAAAACCCGTGGTTTTCCTGATGCGTCCAACAGGGGCGCAGCTAGGTCAGTTCTGGCGTGGCGGTAAGCAGCACACGCCGTACTGTCAAATGTGTAGCTGCCTCGGGTGAAGGGATTCGAATACCATGTTGATCTGTTTATTATGGCAAAAGATTTTGAAATTGAAATCACAAAAAAACGTAATTAATGTATTGACTAAACATATTTAAATCTTTTAAAAAAGTAAGAGAATCAGAATATAAAATTACAAACCTGATGATGCCAGTAGGTTCTTGTATGATCGTGTTAGCGCCCATGAATCTTTGAAGTAGCTCTCGGCATTTCATTTTCACTTCTTCTACTGGAATCGTCTCGATCTACAATTATTTATAAAATAGTAGCATTACATTCTGAGTAACATTTGTATTCTTTTTAATATTATGATAAGCTTACCGCCTTGCCGACTTCACCACTAGTCCACAAAGTCAAAACATTTTTAGATCCCATTGGCCTGCTAGCTGCAAATATCCTTGTCGTCCAATAATCTTCTTTTGCAAGCTTTTTCTTATCTTCTCCTCTCCATAGAAAACCAAAAAAAGCCGTATCTAAAGGCCACCAGACTTTATCAAAAGATAACAGGATTTTGTCCATGACGCCCATTGCTATTTTATTTATTGCTTCTATTTTATCTTCTGGTAATTTTGGTTTGAATAATATTTGATGTCTGTAATAAAGTAATTCTGATAAAATAATAAACCCTGATTACGTAAAATTATACCAATTTTGAACTAGTTTTCAGAAATATTGATAATTTATTGACCTTTCTTTTAGAACTCCAAGTGAGATGGTCACTATAACATTCTCACAATAGTAAAGGGTACTATCATCACAGATAACTTTCACAGGCTCTACCGGATTTTGTGGCCATTCTATCTGAGCTACTTCAGTATTTAATTTTATATCCAAAGTTGGTAATCCGATATCGTGGTTATGCTTATTCTGAAATAAAATATATAAAACTTTTTGTCGCTGATGAAGTATATTCGACGCTATTTATTAAATGATTGCTTACCAGTAATATATCAAAGAAAGTTTTGTATCCATATTTGTGCCAGCTCAAGTACAAGTTCCCCTCCAAAGCTAAATATTGGTCATGTGCATCTACATCGTTCCAATCGTTTGAAGCGTTGTGATTGTTGACTAGAAGGTTCATAAAGTCCAGAAGTTGTTCCATGAAGTCATTTTCTTGTAACAGTTCTGGATTGTTATCTCGTATGTATTGTATTATACTAAAAAAAGTAATCAATCAACGGAAAACTATTTAAAATATTGGATAATTCGATTTTACTAGATATGACAATGACTTTTACGTACTGCTCAGAAACGAACTGCCCAAATGCCCCAGGTTCATCTGGCAAAACCATCTCATCGCATTGTTGTTGTTCTACCAGCTTATTGATCAAGTTCTGAATATCGGGGCCAGGTTTGCTGCCATTTGATCTGTAGGTGAACAGATCAACTCCTTGAGGAATCACTTTTATGTTGTGTTTAACTGCTTGCTCGTATACGGTGTTGTCTTTTTCCCCATGAATCCTGCAATTATATTATTTCTTACCTTACCTTCCTTTTCATGACAAGGTGCCAACAAAACTTTTAAAAGTTTAGTATTTTTTATTACATTTGTAAGATTTAGTTATCACACTTTCATCATAATGAAAGTTGAATACAAATTATTCATAAAAATATAAATGTATCTACCACTCAGCTCCTAGTTCAACCACGCCATCTCCGAAAGGTACTGACTGTACCCTGCCTCCCACATAGTTCTGTGCTTCCAAAGCCAAGACCCGTCTGCCAGCAGAAGCTAAGGTTGCAGCTGCAGCAGTCCCAGCAGCTCCCAGTCCAACGATGATCGTTTCGTAGTGGTTGTGAGACGCGGAAGACATCGAGTTAAGAGTATTGGAAGACAAAGTTACAGCGCTGTCTATGGTATTATTACAGCAACTAAAAAAGAAAACTTAAATACAATATCACCATAATTGGGTAATGTACATACATACATAAAATCATGCCTTTATCCCTAATGGGTAATGTATAATGATTAATATATGCATTAAATCTATGCTTAATTGGTTTCTAATTATGTGTTTGATTAAGTATATTAGTAGCCCTTCCTAGCCACGACCCTGGATAAATAAAAATGTTAGGTTATAAAACATGCCTGAAGTCTACGCTTATACTTCAGTTACATTTTAAATTTTGTAACAGATAATGCTTAAGTAATACACATAGGGTTAACTTCTTGTAAACTTCATATTTTATTTGTAAAATTATGGTAAACATGTTAGCAAAAAATAAACTTACCTCCTATAGCTGCGTTCAGATTTTGCGGTTTATTATCAAGGTCGAAAATGGTTTCGGATCTAGTCCCGTTTTTACAAAACAGCAGCAGCGTTATCGGTCACTTGATCAATTTAAAAAAATAAATCCAATAAATTACCTTTTGTGTTTACAAAATCCACTAATGATGATTTTGCTTCACCAAAAAGCATTTCGCCTTTTTCAACGTTATACCTATTAAAATTTAATGCTTACCTACATTGAAAATATTTTCTTTTGTTTAAATATATTTTTATTTATTAATTAATTAAATCAAGTAAATCTTTATTAACAGAATTTCGTTTCGTGTCCTTATTTTTTACGGACTTCAATAGATTTGCAACTTGTTCGTGGTACTCTTCATAATCTGGTGATTGAGCGAAAGCGTATAATTTCCCTTTACTCTCACGAATCTTCTTGGTGTCAATATTCACGTCGTCTTGAGTTTTACTCTTTTTGCCACCATCAGTTTTTTCCTCATCGTTATCATCTTTACTTTTTTCGTCAGATTCATCTTGTCCCTCTTTATTTTTGCCTTTTTCATCTTTCTGTGCCTTAAATCTTATTGCTTTTAACAAGTGGTCATCAATTTTACCCGAATCGACAATATTTGAGACTTTGTTTTCGTCACTCTCTTGTGAATTGTCAGAATCAGCATATCCAAATGCGACTGTGGATATGAGTTTTTCTTTGAAGGACGGTGAAGTAGTAGTTCCAACACTTTCAACGTCACTTTTTGCAGAGTAATTTTTTTCAACAGCCTTGTCTTCTGTTTTTATAAAACTTTCCAAAGCTTTTAATTGTAAAATTGAAGCTCTAGATTTTGCTTCTTTTTCATTTGAGTCTGAATTACTGGTATCATTTTGAGATTCGCTGGATTCCGATTCAATTTTCTTATATTCTTGCAATTTCTCTACCTTACTCTTATCCCCTATTATCTTTTCCTCACTATCAGTCGACTCCGATTCACCTTTCTGATCTCCTTGCATTTTGTATATAATCTCATTTTTGCTAGTGATTTCTGTTTCTTTAGTCTCGGTCAACTTTCGATCTTTCTCTTCGTCAGTGGTATCATCTGATTCTTCGCTTTCTATTTTATCACCGGATTCTGCTTGGGAGTCCAATTGAAGGAAAGGTTGTGCTCTTTGAAGTACTTCATATACATCATCTAGTTTTGTTTTGCTCGTATCTTTCCTCTGTGATTTTTCGATTTTATCTTTTTTTATTTTCTCTTTCTTCTGTTCTTTTGTAGATTTTGAAGTCTTTAAAGGTTCTCGGGTTGTAAAGTGTTTGAAATTTAAACTTAAGTCCGCGACGGGGAATTCAGAAATCTTTTTGATAGCTGCAATCGGGTCAATTTTAGGTTTTTTTGAAAGGTCTTCCTGATCATCTGAATCTGATTTATCTTCCTTAGAAGATTTTTTACCATCTTCATTTTCTTGTGTTTCGTTATCGGACTCATCTTCCTTCTCTTTCTTTTTGTCTTTACTTTTTTTAGTTTTCTTAGTGGTTGTAATGGTTGTCTGCGGGGTGACATCGTCTCTAGCTCTATCTGCATACTTTGGAGAATTTTGTAAGGACACAATCTTATCAGCAGCTTTCTCAGCGATTTTGTCAGCCAGTTGCTCAAATTTTTCTGATTTTAGGAGCTGGGTTATGAATTCTTCAATATCTGGCTTTTTGGGGACCTTTTCATCGTCTTTCAATGGAACTGCTGCAATGGTACTGATGAGAGTTGTTATGCCTGTTTAAATAAAACGGTGATCTATATCTTATTTATTAGATTCATTTTTAATTAATGTGACACAGTAAATAATAAAACGTTCAATAGTGTGATCCTAGCACAGGTTTTATTAAACCTAAAAGGAGGCCCCGGCCACTGTAAATCTATGTATAAACTTCTCTAAAACAAATAAATTATATTTGTATTTTTTGTGATCAGTTAAAACTTCGGAAGGCACGTTAAGCCGCTGGTCTCGGTTATAATTGTTTGATACCGTAGATATTAATCGTTAAGCCATGTCAAAGGCCAGTGCTAAGTATTAACGGCTTGAAAACTCTGACCTAATCTAGAATTGTGTCTGGTTTCCCTTGGTTGCGGAGGTCAGATGGCAGTCACTCTGTCTAAAAACCAGTATCCTCGTCCAATCCCCTAGATTAGGTACCCAACCCCGTGATATACGGGAAAAGGCTAGGGAGATGATGATAATGTGATCAGTTTAAATATTGCGATAGCTCTGTCGTAAATGTATTTTTTTTTAGGACGCTGATCCAAGCGCAGGTCACGCCAAAATAATTAATGATACCTATACCTACCTATTTAATTTATTTTTTAGTATGTCAGTTAATTATCACTTTTGGACATGTAAAATATATGTAAAAACTATAATTTAGTACAATTAATTTATTTATAATGGCTAAGTTACTTACATATCAAATTAAAGAAATTCATTGCTCGGGTGAAATCTTTGTTATAAGTTATAATACAGTGCACTTCAAGATATTTCGTGGAATATATTTTATTATCGAATTTATTAGTGGTACTATTATAGGTACCTATTCGTAATATTGAAATATCTTTATTGCTTTATTTTATAGGCATTTTTAAGTGGGTTGTACTAGGCGGTTTAAAAACTCTGACATCCACTCGACAGAAGAAGAAGAAGTGGGTGGTACCAGTATGAAATATTGTTTTTATTGAGCCGCCCGAAAAACACAATAAATTCACGGATTCACGATCAAATGGAGTTTGACCCTTAATGAAAATTTTGTAATGAATCGATCGATTATCCACTTGGACGTCACTGGCTGTCGTCGTCATGTCAATTTTCGAAATTTTATTTACCCTCCCAAATAAACTTATTTGTGTAGTCGCCGTATTTTTTAGCTAACTAACTTAACTAGTTATTCCTTGAAGATTATCGTGTTGTAAAGAAAGAAAAATGGAATTACCGGCTCTAAGGCAGCCAAGATTTGTAAAGTCTTCCAGTGAAAACATTCAAAACGTAAAGAAACCGGTTATTGTCGATATCAACTATGTAATCTTGACTCTAAAAAACGATACCAAACTCGTGGTCTCTTCCGATTCTTACAACGGCATCATAACTGAAGAAGAAATGTACAGATGCGTGTTTTGCGCGACTTCCATGGAAGTTGAGAGGAAATATTTAGAGATACACAAAAGTTCATCGAAACATAAAACTATGATGGCTGATATTCCTTACATTGAGAATTTTGATGATCATCTTATGAGACAGGTTAGTAGTCATTTCTTTATAGCGAGAGCAAAACATAGAATGTGCCAGCCCAGGAGGAAATCCTCCTCGCGGGCATGTTGTAAAAACCAGCTAAGGGATCCAAGGGTTTCTGTATATTGCAATTTAGGCGATGGGCTGACAACCTGTCACTACAGCAATATCTATAAATCTATCTTAAATAACCCTCAAAACTTTGTCAGGCATGGCGGAACAATCTTCGTTTAGATAGTTTACGCTCTGCATACCCCATTAGGGTTAAAGGCGTGGTTATATGTATGTATATAAATGCTTCCAGATTAGATATTTATTATGTAGCCGACCCTAAGAGATACGGGATAAGGCAACGGGAGGTGAGAGTAGATATTAATACAATGTTAAAGAAATACAAGTTTCTTTAGTTATGAATAGTGCTAAGTAAACCTGTCCTTTATATGATTTTCATACATACATATATTCAGGCCTTTATCCCTAATGGGGTAGGCAGAGCGTATACAACCCAAGCAAAGCTCATTCCATCACTGACAAAGTTTTGAGGGTTATTTAAGATAGATTTATAGGTATAATGCTATAGTGACAGGTTGTCAGCCTATCGCTCGCCATTGAAATATACAGAACCCCTTGGATTCATGCAGCAGGCACATTCTGTTTTTCTCTGGCTCCTAGTCCAGCATGGAAGAATATGATAGTATATATAATAATAGACAATATGATTTTCAGCTTACCAAAATGGAGAGCTACTGTACTATTTGCAACGTAATTTTGCCAACGCACACAGTGGCCCGTCACATCGGGACAGAAACGCATCGCCAAGAATTTAACAAAGCTACAGCTAGGGGATTAGAATATAAGCCGTATCATTAGATTTTAAGGAATACCTTTGTTGTTTGCATATTTCTTAATTTCATTTTTTCTTGTATTTTAGTTATTTGGCATTATAAAAAAATATTTAAAGAATGCTTCTTGGATTACAGTAATTATTTATAGCTTGTGTCTTAAATTTTATAATTCAAAAGCAATGCACCTTATAAATATTAGGGTCATTTTGTTTGATATAATGTAACCTTTTCTAGATTTGGACTCAATTTTCAGTTTTTCTTCTAATTTTTGGGTCTTTATAAAGTTAAGTCAACTGAAGTAATTACACTTACATTACTATATTATTTTTAAGTTATGGGATGAGATGTTGTGAAAAAATCTTTATGATATTTGTTGTATTTTTTAGTGTAAAATTTGTTTTAATAAAGATGATATTTTTAAAATGCAGTTTTTAATTAGGTATGTATTTTGAACTAGTACAATCTTCAAGATTCAGGCAAAAAATACTGAGAATGAATCTCGTGTAATAAATCCTTTTCTGCAACAAAATAATAATTACACAACATTATTGAAATAAAAGACATTGCTTTTTCTATAGATTTGTAATTGAACAAAAAAACTAGCGTCTTCGCTTTTTTGACCTTTTCTTTACGTTTTTCTTGCCGATCTTGTTCATTTTTGCAATTTTTCTTTTGTGGAGCCAAACAGGGTACTGTCCATTTTGGTCTTTTAGGGTTTTTGAACTATACACCCTCTTCTTTCCATCTTCCCCTTCAACTTCCACTTTCTCGTCGTCTGAACTCATCTCGACATCTTCTTCTTCTTCCGGGACGGGCTTCTTTTCTTTCTTTTTGCCTTTTTTGTTCTTTTTCAAGTCGTTAACGTCCAGAACAATAACTTGGTCAGATTCCATAACCTCACTTTCTGCTGGTTTGTCCTCTTCCTTTATTCCGAGCATTTTCTTCAACCTGGACAGTTCTTTTACGGCGTACCGTTCGCGCTTGATGGCTCTGCATTTTCGCTTCCATTTGCTGCGTATAGATTTTGCCATTGTGAATCAAAATACAAGAATAGCGTGCAAAATAACACGCGCCTCGCAGAAAAGAAAAATATTTTGAACTGTCAATGTCAATAACAGAAGTGATTCTTACACATTTATTTAACAATAGTTGGATAACGCAAAAAAGTAAACATTGTGTTTTTTGTATAGCGCTATCTCTCTTTTGCATTACATTAGAGATTTAATAATACCAGTTAAAAAGCGCGACCCGACATGTCGGGCGCGTTTAACTGAACGCAGCCGTATGCGCTTTTTTTATTGACAGAGATAGCTATTTATAAAATACGAAACAAAGACGAAAAATAATAAAGATGTAAAGCGTTGTCTCTTTCTTGAATATTTCTATTGTTTATTTTTATGGTAAAGAGCTGCAATGTTTATATTTTTGTTTTTGACATTGACGAAATCTTATTTTTAGGTTAGAATAGATTCAGTCGAATTTTGAACAAAAATGACTGAATTATCAGAAATAACTACTCTAAAATGCAAGCAGCAAGTTATACGCGCCGTCCGGTTCAACGTAGACGGCACATATTGTTTGACTTGTGGAGCGGACAAGAAAATCAAACTATGGAATCCTCATCGGCAACTATTGTTAAAAACCTACGGAGGACACGCGAACGAAGTGCTCGATGTTGCCGGTTCCTGCGACAGCAGCCAAATTATATCATGCAGTAGTGATAAATCCGTAATTTTATGGGATGTGACTACTGCACAACCTTTAAGAAGGTATCGAGGACATGCCAGTTCCGTAACCTGTATAAAATTCAACGAAGAGTCGACGATGGCTGTTTCAGGGTCTGTAGATAACACGGTGTCATTTTGGGACATCGCCAGTCGAAGACAAGAGCCTGTGCAAGTATTAAAAGATGCCAAAGACACTATCACATCCATTCAAGTGACTAATAATGAAATCTTGACTTGTTCCGTTGATTGTCACGTAAGACTATACGATATAAGAGTTGGAAAGATGACTTCGGACTATATTGGTCATATAGTGACGTATGGAAGTCTTACGCATGATGGCCAATGTTATATATTAAGTTGTAATGATAATACAATAAAATTATTTGATAAAGATTCTGGGGAATTACTGAATACATTTTCAGGACACGAAAGTAAGGACTTTTTGTTAGAAAATGCAGTAAATGCTAAAGACAGTCATATTCTGTCTGGCTCGGCGACCGGAGAAATATTTTGCTGGGACTTAATATCAACGAAAGTGACTCAGAAACTTATTCACACTAAGGCCAAGCCAATCGTTTCTTTAAGCTATCATCCAACTGAAGATTTTCTTTTGACGGCATGTGAAGATGAAATTAAACTATGGGGTGTTCATAAGATGGAGGAATGAAAAAAAAGAAAGATTGTAATGGAAAATCAAATGTTGACTAAATCCTCTGAGATTTAGCTAACAAAATCAGAATGATCATGCTAAAAGATTCAGGATTATAAAATCAGACTTGGTTTTTCTGGATAGACAGGGGCTAAGATAATAAATGACATTCAATAAATATTCTATGAAATCTAAGTACATTATTTCAATGGATGATACAGATTGCAGTGTTATGACCACCTTTGTAATTATTATTACTATTTATTAATAGCCAAGCAGCAGAATTGCTGATGAGGCTGTATCCATAGCTGGTGTGTGCCCTTATATTTTATTTAACTCCATTATATTTTGCACTACAAGTAAATTACGTGTAGTGCACAAAACATGTCATTTCTATCTAAGATTTTGAGCTGATATTAAATAGAGGATAAAAATGGTTTTGTGCTCGAGTTTTAAACTCTGCTTTTTACATTGATTGTGAGGAAATTTAAGAAATTCCACAAATATATTGTAAAATTACCGCCATTAAATTTTTTAAATCTATACTACACAGTATTTACCTACACAGCCTACTATTAAATTAATTTTGTAGTAATAAATTAAATAAACTCTCATACTTGGATTTAAATTTTAATAATTATCATTTAATGTCATAAGAACCCAAAATCCAAATAAGAGTTAGTAGTTAAGTAAATATGATAAAACTAGCGACCCGCCCCGGCTTCGCACGGAAATTATCAGTGTTTCTCTACTAAATTATGCATGTATTATACATATAAACCTTCCTCTTTAATCACTCTATCCATCATAAAATCTGTTGCGTAGTTTTAAAGATTTATGCATACATAGGGATATAGGGACCGAGAAAGCGACTTTCTTTTATACTATGTAGTGATAACTAGTTCTATCTATGAACTTCTTATTATGTTTGGCTGTATGGCTTAATTTTGTTTGCCTTAGAAAAAAATAATTTATGAGTAGATACATTCTTGCCCTTTGCACAAAATTCACCTACAGCCTGCACAAAATAGCACTTTCAGAGCATAAGAAGTGAAAGTAAGATTTTTATGTAATGTAGGTATTTGATTTTAAGCAATAGTGAATATTATTTTTCTAGAGTTTGTATTTATTGTAATATCTAGCATGATTTAGCTAGCTGCAATATTAAAACGTATTTCATAACATCTCAACCAAACAGAAAACATGCATATTGTACGCTCTACAAACACACACACACACACACACACACACACACACACACACACACACACACACACACACACACACACACTCATAGTGTTATTATTTTAATTTTAGTATGTTTTCTAGAAATCTTTAAGTTCTTTTAATTTTAATAAGAGAAAAATTGTTTAATTCACTATTTAACTCTTATGTGAACACTGAATTGGCTATGGAAGAGCGAAACCTCCTGGCACAGGTATTCCTATACTTAAAAGGAGGTTTCAGCCTTTGGTATTAATTATGTACAATTTTTAATTTGAAATATAAGATTTATTATTATTATTAAACGATTTATTATTATTACAGTTAATTCCCTCAATAAGATATCATAGCTGAAAATGTGCAAAATCACTACGTAGTATAAAACAAAGTCGCTTTCTCTGTCCCTATTATTAAGTTTATTAGCAGAGCTTGCGCAGAATACCGGTACCAACTATTTCTTAATAAAAGCATAATCAAACAGTTTTATCGTTTTATTATTTCCTAGGACCAATTATTTAGTTTTTACAAAAACATTCACATGACATAAACTGAACAAACAAGAGTATCCTAGCGACGAAATATATGGCAAAACAATAATAAGTTTCAAGAATGCCTAATAAAAACTCAAACCAAACACCTATATCCCTATGTATGCATAAATATTTAAAACTACGCAACGGATTTTGATGCGGTTTCTTTTAATGGATAGAGTGATTCAAGAGGAAGGTTTATATGTATAATACATGCAGAATATAGTAGAGAAACCCTGATGATTTCCGTGCGAAGCCGGGGCGGGTCGCTAGTATTAAGATATAATAAATAATCATCTTCAAGTCGTAGCATTCTGCTACGGTTCCACAGACCTCTACTACGTCGTAGTATGATCATAGGCGCCGGCGTAGCCCGTAGCACGCATATAGCAACATACTACGATCGAGCTTATCGTACAAACATCATCTCCCTAGCCTTAACCTGTATCTCAAAGGGTCGGCTACCTAATCTAGGTGACTGAACGAGGGTACTGGTTTTTACAGAGAGCGACTGCTATTCTGACCTCCGCAACCCAATCCTAGATTAGGTCAGTCTTTCTAGCCGCCTCTGACATGGCTTAACGACTAATATTTATGGTATTAAACGATATTAACCGTGACCAACGGCTAATGTGCCTTCCGAAGCACAGAACAAGCGCCGAATAAACGTCCATATGAAATTCGAAATCCGAAAAATACATTGGTATTCGAACCACGGCCTCCCGCTCAGGAGGCAGCGGCCCTATTCACTACGCCATCGAGCGTAGTGTACAAACAATAAATTCAATACATACATACATAATATAATCACGCCTTTATCCCTAATGGGGTAGGCAGACCTAATCAACGGTAGTTCCGCCGTGTGTGACAAAGTTTTGAGGATTATTTAAGATTTGTAGGTGTGTTGCTTTAGGTTGTCAGCCCATCGCCTAAATTATAATATACTGAAACCCTCAGATCCCTTAGCTGGTTTTTACAGCATGCCCGGAAGAAAATGCAGGTAGCACATTCTATGTTTACTCTCGCCCCCAGGCCAGCATGAAAGTAATAATTAAATAACCGGATTAAATACTTATTATAGTGGTCACGTCTGTATTCCTCATGGGGATTGCAGAGCGTCAACGAAAAATATTCTTTATTGTGTGCAAAAAGTTTACAATAAATAAACAACAGGACTTTCGGATCGTGAGCCCGTGGCTCTGACCACTAGACCACGGTGGCAGTTGAAACAGATGGAACATTTTCTATCACTCCCAGTCCCAGTCGAACAAATTAACTAAAAAAAATATATTCGGCGTTATTTTAACTATATTGTAATATGGAACTTCCATGCTGGCATTATTTGCTGCATATATTAAAAAAATCTCAAAACTTTGTCAGACGTGGCGGAACGACCTTTGTTTGGGTCGTTTACGCTCTGCCTACCCCATTAGGGATAAAGGCGTGATTATATGTATTAAAAAAATGAGTTTTACAAATTTTTCAGCGACTATTATTTTTCCATGCTGGACTGGGAGCAAGAGAAAAACGTAGAATGTGCCAGTTGAAAAAAAACCAGCAGTCATTTCCTCCCGGGCAAGCTATAAAAACCAGCTAAGGAATCCCAGGGCTTCAGTGTATTGCACTTTAGGCGATTGGCTGGCATCATGTCACTACAGCAATATACCTACAAATCTATCTTGAATAACCCTCAAAACTTTGTCAGACGTGGCGAAACGACATTTGTTTCGGTCGTTTACGCTCTGCCTATCCCCTAGGGATAAAGGCGTGTGTGTATTTTAATATAGTTTAGATTTGAACTAGGTAAATCGTCAGCATTTGCAATGTTTTCTTTATAATAAATCTATCAATCTTATCAAAAACCTAACTTTTATCATACTTGCTGTCAATTTTGATAATAAAATATTCGAATGTGTAGGTACTTCCCAGTCTTAGAATTAGATTATTTTAATTTTCATTGTAAGTTATAAATATGTCAATTTATTAGATAATAAATACACATGCTAGATAAGATTATTGGTGGCAATTTAATAAAAGAATTTAATATGACATTGTCCAGTTTCTAGTATTTCTTATAAGTGAGAATGGCAAAAAAATTGGCATTATTTTTTTTGGGATTGGCTGTAGTATCAGGTACGAATTTAAATAACTTTACTTAGTAATTAGGTTAGAGTCAAGTGAGAAACTTCCTAACGTACCATAGTTTCCGACAAACTTTTTTATACTCCGTTTTTTAAGATTGCGTTACTGATACAAACTTGTTTTGCGGCCCATAACCTGTTTTTTATTTAGGTACAACTTAAAAGAAAGACAACCGCAAAATATATGTTTGTGACAAGGTTGTCGTCTGCGGTTCCAAATTTTGAACCTCTGCTAAGTTGCAAATGATAAGCAGTTTATGGGTCGCAAAACACGTTGGTATCGATAACTCAACGTTAAAAATACGAACTATAAATAGGATGGGTAGTGTAGGAAAGTTTTTGCATCTAAGAGTATTATTAGTATGTCCAGGGTCAATACAATACCTACTTACTGTAAGGGACAGCGTACTAGACACTTAGTCAACGAAAAGGAAATTCTTTCTGGAAATAAAAAAAACAAACGGCTTTTCCATACATCTGATCGAGGCGGTTATTTTGTACGGAAAAGTCTTATTTTTTTGTTTCCGTAAATAATTTTCTAGTGAAATTTATTCAGTTTCGTTGACTGAGTAGCCCCTATCAGTTTCTGGTACGCTGTCTCTACAACCTGAAGAGTTTTACATACATACATATAATCAAGCCTTTATCCCTAATGGGGTAGGCAGGGCGTAAACGACCTAAATAAAGGTCGTTCTGCCACGTCTGACAAAGTTTTGAGGATTATTTAAGGTAGATTTGTAGGTATATTGCTTCAGTGACCGGCTATCAGCCCATCGCCTAAATTGCAATATACTGAAACCCTCGGATTCCTTAGCTGGTTTTTACAGCATGCCGGAAGTAAATGCAGCTGGCACATTCTATGTCTTTTTCTCGCTCCCAGTCCAGCATGGAAGAACTTTAAGAGTTCTACAATGCGCATCTATGCCCGTGATTCGGAAGGCACGGTTTTCATATCGTAGATATTATCTAGTTGTAAAACCATGTCAGAGGCCATTGCTAAAATTGGTGGCGTGAAAACTCTGAGCTTGAAAACCTGGCAAAAGCCTAATTTAGGATTGAGACTGGTTCCCTTTTGGGTTGCGGAGGTCAGTCGCTCTGTGTAAAAACCAGTACCTACCCTCGTTCAATCGCCTAGATGAGCTGCCTGGCCCCGTAGGGACGGGTACGGGATAAATCTAGAGAGATGATGATCCATGTATATGTCCAATATGTGTTCCGGAAACTGTACGGCATGTAAGGGACAGCGTCCCGCAAACTGATAGGCGTTGCTCAGTCAACGAAACTGAACAACTATCACCAGGATTATGACCTTCCCAAACAAAAAGACCGCCTCGATAACACAATTTGTATGGAAAAGTAATATTTTTTTCACTTCCTGCAAAAAAATCCTGCTGATAGTAGTTCAGTTTCATTGACTGAGCAACCCCTACCAGTTTGCGGGACGCTGTCCCTTACACCCGGTATATATTATACCTATTCATCTCTAGTTTTTACTATCTACCCTATAAAAGGTCATTTTAAATCAAGTGTCCATGCTGGACTTGAGATAGAAAAACATAGAATGTTCCAGCTGCCCTTCCTCCCGGGCATGCTGTTGAAGTCAGCAAAAGGGACTCGAGGGTTACAGTGTATTGTAATTTAGGCGATGGGCTGACAACCTGTTACTAAAGCAATACATATTACAATCTAAAATTGCCCTAAATTTTTGTCAGACGTGGCGAAAGCGCCTTTTACGAGACGTTAAACGCTCTGCCTACCCCGTAAGGGATAAAGGCGTGATTTATGTATGTATGTATGTAAATCAAGTGCAAATATTGAAACGTGTGAATCTACCCATGAAACTGAACAACTTTCCCTAAGGAACATATGCTTAAAATATGAAAAACAAAAATTTACTTCCCATACTAAGTGCGCTATCAGCTGGTGCATTTTGTATGGAAGGTTTAATTCTTTAATTCGTTTTTCGACCTATGTTCCTTAGGGAAAGCTGTTTCAGTTTCATGGGTAGATTTACACGTTTTAATATTTGCTTTTGATTTAAAATGACCTTATATAGGGTAGATAGTAAAAACTAGAGATGAATAGGTATAATTTATACCGGGTGTAAGGGACAGCGTCCCGCAAACTGGGAGGGCTTGCTCAGTCAATGAAACTGAACTACAATCTATAATTGCAGCCTTACATACATACATATAATCACGCCTTTATCCCCAATGGGGTAGGCAGAGCGTAAACGACCTAAACAAAGGTCGATCCGCCACGTCTGACAAAGTTTTGAGGGTTATTTAAGATAGATTTGTAGGTATATTGCTGGTGACAGGTTGTCAGCCCATCGCCTAAATTACAATATACTGAAACCCTCAGATACCTTAGCTGGCTTTTAGAGTATACCTAAGAGGAAATACAACTGGCACTTTCTATGTTTTTCTATCGCTCCCAATCCAGCATGGAAGAAATATTTTCACTTGATTTAAAATGACCTTATATAATTGTTGTACAGCCTTCCCTACACAAAATGGCGGCGGTGTGTCGCAAACAGCCAGGTTCAACCCTGACCTGGAGAATGAGTACCATCTGTTTACCATGTAAGTAACCGTGGTCTAGTGGCTAGTGCCATGGACTCCCGATCCGGAGGTCCTGGGTTCGATTCCCAGGGGGAAACACAAAATTGCTATTTGAGAATTTATCACTTTGTGCATTTTTTCCCAATTTGGTTAGGATGATATTACAGGCTGAATCACCTGATTGTCCGAAAAAGAAAAAGATTTCGTGCTTCGGAGGGCACGTTAAGCCGTCGGTCCCGGTCGCTGTCTTTGATAGTGGTCGTTACTCAAACCATGGCAGAGGCCTGATAGTTTTCCTATTAGGCGATTTAAAAACTCTGACACCAGGGTTCATCGGGTCGATAGACTCGATACCCACTCGACAGACCAGGAGATTATTTATTCTAATGTTCCACTAGCGACCCGCAGCGGCTTCACACGGAAATTATCAGTGTTTCTCTACTATATTATGCATGTATTATACATAAACCTTCCTCTTGAATCACTCTATCCATTAAAAGAAACAGGATCAAAATCAGTTGCGTAGTTTTAAAGATTTACGGATACATAGGGATATAGGGATAGAGAAAGCGACTTTGTTTTATACTATGTAGTGATGTAGCAAAATTAACAAGACCCGTATTTGTAATCAACACTCGAGACTGAGAGCAAGTTTGAGTTCGCATCAGAAATGTCATTTCAGATCAAAATGGCCTGTCAAATATCGCTCTTAATGTTGAGAGCGCTGTATAAATAGGATCCTAAGTTTATTTTTTTATTCAAGAAAGTATCAAGTAGGTAGTTTGCTGCGATTGAAAATGACGAATATGCAATCTTTTTGAAACGAACGAAAGTAAATAAAACTAATAAACTGAATTCATTTTAAAATAAGTAAGTATATCAAGCTGGCCACTGACTGGGTGCCGAAAGAACGTCGGCCTAGAGGGAGACCAAAGAAGCGATGGCGGGGTCATCCATCACAGCGTTTGATAAAGACTGGTCAGAAACAGCCAAGAATCGGGAAGCATGGAAAAAGAAAGGGGAGGCCTTTGCCCAGCAGTGGGACAGTTTAGGCTAGTATAATTATAATAAATATCAATGTTACGTGGAATCATTAAAATCCGAGATTAAAATCAACGCCCTGTCACAGAATTACAGAATATAATTTTTTTTATTATTAAATAATAATAATAAAAAAAAATATGGTACATTTTTATGTTAAGATTTATATTTCACGACACAAAATACATACATAAAGTCACGCTTTCATCCCTAATGGGGTAGGCAGAGCGTAAACGACCTAAACATAGGTCGTTTCGCCACTTCTGACAAAGTTTATAGGGTTATTTAAGATTGATTTGTAGGTATATTGTTGTAGTGACAGGTTGTCAGCCTATCGCCTAAATTGCAATATACTGAAACCCTCAGATCTTTTAGCTGATTTTTACAGCATGCGCCGGAGGAAATACAGCTGGCATGTTCTATGTTTTTCTCTCACTTCCAGTCCAGCATGGAAGAAGTTTGACAGATACATACATACAATCACGCCTTTATCCCTAATGGGGTAGGCAGAGCGTAAAAGTTTGACAGATAGATGCGGTATATTTACGATAGTGCGGTGGCATGCTGCGGGGGCATCTATTCTCTTAAAAATATTTTACTTTCTTCCATGCTGTACTGGGAGCGAAAGAAAAACATAGAATGTGCCAGCTGCATTTCGTCCCGGGTATGCTTTAAAAACCAGCTAAGGGATCCGAGGGTTTCAGTATATTGCAATTTAGGCGATGGGCTGACCACCTGTCACTACGGTTACATATTACAATGTCAGAAAACATAATGCCTTTACTTAAAATGCATGAGCCCAAAATACCCGAAATCGAAATACTTTATGTTCAAAATGACAAGTATGTAGAATACCAATGATTTAAAGTACCTTACGGTCGAATAACCGAAACCCAAAAATTAAATGTACTAAATACTTAACCCTAAAATATTTAACCATAAAAGACTAAACTTGAAGTTAGGGGGGGCTCGGGGGGCGCAGCCCCCCGCAATAAAAAATAAAAACATTCTACTCAGATCCGACTCAGTAGGTTAGGTTAGGTTAGAGTAGTGACCCTTTGGAGCGAACGAAGTGAGCGACCGAGCCGCAGGGTGTGAGATCGTTCTCTTCCATGTCCGCTTTTACGACGTCAAGCCAGCGATAGATGTAAACGATACGATGAGTAACTGACAGAATTCTTAATATAAGTAAATCAAATATAATATCAACTATGACATTGACACATCATGTATTATTATTTTTTTCTTTTTGGTTTTGTAATTTAAGGATAATTGAAAATTTGATAAATTACACATTCGGAATTTTGAAAACTGAGATAATAATTATTAGTATTTAAAAATTCGGAATTGTACAGTAAGATGTACTGGATTAAGGTATTATGAATAATACGGTATTAAGATTTCGGGTATTTTGGGCCCATGCATTTTAAGTAAAGGCATTATGTTTTCTGACATTGTAATATGTAACCGTCACTACAGCAATATACATACATACATATAATCACGCCTTTATCCCTAATGGGGTAGTCAGAGCGTAAACAACCTAAACAAAGGTCGTTTCGCCACGTCTGTCAATGTTTTTGAGGATTATTTAGGATAGATTTGTAGGTATATTGCTGTAGTGATAGGTTGTCAGCCCATCGCCTAAATTACAATATACTGAAACCCTCGGATCCCTTAGCTGGTTTTTTACAGCATGCTCGGGAGGATATACAGCTGGCACATTCTATGTTTTTCTCTCGCTCCCAGGTCAGCATGGAAGATACAGCAATATACCTACAAATATATCTTACATAACCCTCAAAACTTTGTAAGACGTGGCGGAACGACCTTTGTTTAGGTCGTTTACGCTCTGCCTACCCCATTAGATACAAAGGCGTGATTATATGTATGTATGTATGTATGTATCAACTGACTTTTTAGTAAATAGAATGTCTGCCATTTTTAAAATTAGACTAAATGAATCATTATACGTACTTTATTTCTATCTTATACAGAAACTCCCTTAAACAGTGTAGACCCCATTAGAGGCAAAGGCGTGATATGTGTATGTATGTATATTTTACTTGCCACAGACAGAACCCGTCCACCAGCCAGCCCCTCCTGCCGAACAACCCTGGCCTGCTGGCCAGCACCAACTTCAACGCCAACAGACGCACCGTGGTCATCATCCACGGCTGGCTCAACACGGTCCTTGGCACCGTCAATACCGTCTTAGTGCCAGGTAGGATTTTTTATTATTTTCCATTCGATTCCATTCGATTCCATTCGATTCCATTCGATTCCATTCGATTCCATTCGATTCCATTCGATTCCATTCGATTCCATTCGATTCCATTCGATTCCATTCGATTCCATTCGATTCCATTCGATTCCATTCGATTCCATTCGATTCCATTCGATTCCATTCGATTCCATTCGATTCCATTCGATTCCATTCGATTCCATTCGATTCCATTCGATTCCATTCGATTCCATTCGATTCCATTCGATTCCATTCGATTCCATTCGATTCCATTCGATTCCATTCGATTCCATTCGATTCCATTCGATTCCATTCGATTCCATTCGATTCCATTCGATTCCATTCGATTCCATTCGATTCCATTCGATTCCATTCGATTCCATTCGATTCCATTCGATTCCATTCGATTCCATTCGATTCCATTCGATTCCATTCGATTCCATTCGATTCCATTCGATTCCATTCGATTCCATTCCATTCTTAATCAATTATTTAAAAAACGTGTTTATTGTTCAGCGTTCCTGCAGGGAGCTGACGTGAACGTGATTGTGGTCGACTGGTCCGCGGGCGCCAGCAACCCTGACTACGATGTTGCTGTGCAAAACACCGTCACTTCCGGTGAGGATACAAACTATTGTCGACCTGCCTCCGTGGTCTACTGGTCTGAGTTATGGGCTCACGATCAGCTCGCTGATCCTTGGTTCGATTCCTATTAACACAAAGGTGAACAGGTGATATGGCTTCATTGTCCTTACATAACATAGGAAAATCTCATAAAGTGATAAATTAACGATAATACACTAAAACGAAAATCTTATAAAGTGTTATCTTAGCTAGATATATTTAAGAGAGATTCACATATATGAGATTTTTCAATGTTTGGTTAGGACAATGGAGACTTATCACCTGATTGACTAAAAAGGTTTTCGTATTTTGGAGAGTACGTTAAGCCGTAGGTCCCGGTCGCTGTCTTTGATTGTAGTTGGAACACAAACCATGCCAGGGGCATTTTAAAAATTCTGGCACCAGGGTTTCATCGGGTCGTTCGACTCGAAAACCCAAAAAGAAGAATAAGCACCACATAGCAATACGACTGTTTAACATACAAACATACATACTATCACGCCTGTATCCCTAATGGGGTAGGCAGAGCGTCAACGACGACGACGACTGTTCAAAAATATATATTTTCTGTGTTTTATCAGCTGTTTCATGTTTTCAGGCCAAAGCGTGGCGCGTTTCCTGGACTGGCTGATCTCTTCCAGTGGCCAGAGCCCGGTGAACCTCCACATCATAGGACACAGCTTAGGAGGGCATCAAGCCGGCATCGTGGCCCGAAATATGCAGGAAAAACCAGGTTACGTTACCGGTAGGTTTAAGATCAAGCTAACCTAATCTAACCTAACCCCTAATAGCCGATAATGGCGAACTGCCTCCGTGGTCTAGTGGCTAGTGCCATGGAGTCCTGATCCGGAGGTTCTGGGTTCGATTCCCAGGGGGGAAACACAAAGTTGATATTTGATAATTTATCACTTTGTGAATTTTTCCCCAGTTTGGTTAGGACATTACAGGCTGAATCACCTGATTGTCCGAAAAAGAAAAAGATTTCGTGCTTCGGAGGGCACGTTAAGCCGTCGGTCCCGGTCGCTTTCTTTGATAGTGGCCGTTACTCAAACCATGTCAGAGGCCTGATAGTTGTGCTACTAGGCGGTTTAAAAACTCTGACACCAGGGTTCATCGGGTAGATACCCACTCGACAGAAGAAGAGGAAGAAGGCGCCACAAGAAACAAAAGTTCTGAAACGTGCTTTCCAAATTTTCTCTTGACTTTGGCCCCCACGTCTGATTATAGGTGGGTTTATCACTCGTCCAACTGGCCTCAACATTAACTCCTAAAGGTCCTGAACCTCCACATCATAGGATACAGATAAGAAAGGCATCAAGCTGTCATCGTGGCCTGCAATATGAAGGAAAGCCTGGTTACGTCACCGTAGGTTTAAGATCAAGACAGAAAAACACAGATTGTGTCAGCTACATTGCCTGCCGGGCAAGCTGTATAAATCAGCTAAGAGATCATAGGGTTTCTGTATATTGCAATTTAGGCGTACTGATAGGCTGATAACCTATCACTACAGAAATATATCTACAAATGTATCTTAATTTGTCAGACGTGGAGGAGCAAGCTTTGTTTAGGTCGTTTACGCTCTGCCTACCCCATTAGGAATAAAGGCATGATAATATGTATGTGTGTAACCTACCCTAACCCTTATGTAGCCAGTGGCGTAGTAGGTGACCAAGGGCCCTGGGGCATAACAAAATCTGGAGCACTTACCACCTTCAATATATAGGATTTATTAATATACCTATAGTTGATAGGTGATACGTATTTTAAAACGCAATGCTACTTACAAATAAAAATCAGTTTATTTCCACAAAACACATTACAAAAAATAAAAACACACAATCAAGAATAACATAACAAACAGGACAGGTAGGCATATAGATATTTAACAGAAGTGGAAAAAAGTGTGGACACGGCTTGGCTGTTTTTAAGTCTACCCTACGTCAGGTGTACAGAAGAGGATAAATAGCACAGAACAACTTAAACTACAATTTGACAAATCTTTGTAATATATATATTTTAATAGCAACAATATTAGGCACATATAGCGTTTATTTATGAGCAAACTTAGAAAAAAAACAAATAGTAACAGTAATAGGCACATTTTTCAAAAGTAAAGGTAAAGGTACATAACATTAAAATAATGTTAATCCATCAGCTCTTTATCGTATAGAACGTGAGTAAAGCGAGGTTTATTATTGCGAGTATTATATGAACACACTTGCGACTTATTACGAAAAAAAACATATCTACCCGAGCGAAACGTGCCCAATGTTTTACGAAAGAACATAGTAAAATGTAGATCTAAATAGTAGAAGTGAAGACCATTGCATTTTCACTTGTTCTGTAAGGGACTTGCTAACCAGGCTTTGGGGGCCCTGGGGCACTTCCCCACCTTGCCCCTTAGTAGCTACGCCACTGTATGTAGCCCATTATGGCGTCACAAGAAACACAAGTTCTGAAACGTGATTTCAGAGTTTTCTCTTGACTTTGATCTCCTGGTCACAACATCCGACCAGGTGGGCCCTTTTCCCACCCGTCATCACTCGTCCAACTGGCCTCATCATTAACTCCTAAAGGTCCTGAACCTCCATATCATAGGATACAGATAAGAAAGGCATCTAGCTGTCATCGTGGCCTGCAATATGCAGGATAGCCTGGTTGCGTCAACGGTAGGTTTAAGATCAAGCTTACCTAACAAACCAAATTCTTCTTTGCTGGACTGGGAGCGAGAGAAAAACACAGAACGTGCCAGCTGCATTTCAAGCCGTGCATGCTAAAAAATTAGCTAAGGGATTATAATGTTTCTGTATATTGAAATTTAGGCGGTAGGCTAACAACCTGTCACTACAGCAATATATCTACAAATCTATCTTAAATGACCCTCAAAACTTTGTCAGACGTGGCAGAACGACCTTTCTTTAGGTCGTTTACGTTCTGTCTACCCTATCAGGAATAAAGTTGTGATTATATGTATGTATGTAATCTAGCGTAACTCTTATGTAGCCTATAATGGCGCCACAAGAAACACAACTTCATGAAACGTGATTTCATGATTACGCAACTTCCATTCTGGACTGGGAGCGAAATAAAAACATAGAATGTGCCAGCTGCATTTCCTCCCGGGCATGCTGTAAAAACCAGCTAAGGGATTTGAGGGTTTCAGTATATTGCAATTTAGGCGATGGGCTGACAACCTGTCACTACAGCAATATACGTACAAATCCATCTTGAATAACCCTCAAAACTTTGTCAGACGTGGCGGAACAGGCATTTTCTAGGCAATCATGCTCCATCATAGTCTACATCATCACTTACCATCACGTGAGATGGCGGACAAATGATTGCCTATCAAATATAAAAAAAAAAAAGAGAAAAGGAACGATCTTTGTTTAGGTCTTTTACGCTCTGCCTATCCCATTAGGGATGAAGGCGTGATTATAGTATGTATGTCAAGTTCAAAAGCGGATATCTTTGTCCCACTTTGGGTACACCCGCCCACGTAGCCATCAACATCATAAATTTAAGAGCTTTGCTCTTGTCGGTGGATTAATCGCCAGTATTAATCCTGTGCATATTACTCCTTTTTAGGGAAATTTTGTTTGGTGGTTTCCCTCTTGCCTTCCACAACGCAGTATATGAAGCGAAGCTAGTCAGCATCATATAGTCTGGATACGAGCCCTTTCAGAATCGGTCTCCTGCCATTACTATGCTGTACCTGTTGTGCTATTGTTTTTTTATGTTTATGTCCTCTGTATGTTCATGTGTGTGCAATACATTGTTAAATTAATAATAAATAAATACTGGTGCCACCGCTGCCTGACACCAGGGGAATGCTTATTTAGTGGCGGCATTGACTCGCTAAATCGCTTGGAAATTTGTGCCATTTATTAGGGAAGTCTATCCCACTGGACTCCCTACCACATCCTGATGATCTCCCACGTAGCCCGTACTTTTAAATTACTTTTCCTTACAACTCTTCCATCTTTCAGCGTTGGATCCCGCCGGCCCTGGTTGGTTCAACAACCCTAACAGATTTAGCTCCAACGACGGGGTTTACACAGAAGTGATCTACACGAACGCTGGAGAACTGGCCCATACTGAAGCCCTGGGCATGGCCACGTTCTACCCCAACGGCGGGACTCATATGCCAGGCTGCGGGAATGACGGCGCTTGCAATCACGATCGGTGAGTAAATACACTATTACACACACGCACACATACATTCACACACACAAACATACACACACACACCCACCCACCCACACACACACACACACACACACATACAGGTGTAAGGGACAGCTTCCCGCAAACTGACTGAGGTTGCTCACTCAACAAAAATGTTTCTTTTTTTACTTAACTATACAAAATTACCTCCTGGATCAGTATTTTTTTTGTTTGAGATATTTTTTTTGTGCAAGTTGTTCAGTTTTCTTGACTGAGCATTTCAGCAATCCCTATCAGTTTGCGGTACGCTGTCCCTGACTTCCTTAAAGTTGTTTATAAATAAAATATATTTCAACTCTTTATGGCCGACTTCAGTTCAGTTCACAAAATGGCGTCGCTTAATATTCCAGGGCTTTCTGGTACATGTCAGAATCATTAACTAGCGGTGGCTTCATGGGTGTTCAATGTGCTAATGTGGAGGCAGCCTTAGCCGGCAACTGCAATCTGCCCGGACGATTGATAATGGGCGGACCCAATCCAAAGACTGGGTAAGTAATGACATATTAGAAATAACAAATCAAAAGTTCAACCGCAAACAGGATTTGAACCCGCGGTTTTGGAAAACCCTCCCAACGCTCTGAACTAACTGAACTACTGCCGCCAATCCTGAGCGGCGTCTTAGCGATCTGCTATTTATTTATTTACACGAGTGGACGCTAGCGACATCTGTTGTATACCTAATATTATAACTATACTTTTAAGAGAATATGCATTTTGACTAGGTGGCTAAAAAACCATACCTTGATGCTTAAATCTGATGGCAAAAAGTACCGTGGATCTCTTTCATCATTAAAAAAAAAATTCACATTAGGATTTAGTAATTCCTTCCCTCCTATTGTTGTCCAATAAGATAGCATAGGAGCGTCATTGCCCACTATTTTCATGTAGCCGTACAAACGTACTGCACGTACGTTTTCGTTCAAAAAAGCGTTTTTGACATTTCATAAAAAGTTGCTGAAATCAATAAAATCAAAATCAAATGACGTTTAGTTAAATAGCTTATTCAAGTCAATGAATCTTTGCTCTTCCTCACATTTCAGAAATATAATAGCACTGTGAGTGCAAAAAACTATTAGAAAAGTGTTGAATAGTATTATAAATGTTACGCTCAATCCTCGATCTCTCATTGCACGAAAAATAGGGATATTTCGCGGACTGTGCATTGCAATACGATCACTTCAGACGTACAAATTCCGAATTCAAGTTCTGGTTTTGATTCACCTGACAATGACAAATAACGAGAATATCGGGTTAAAAGGGGAAGTAGCATAGGCTATTTTTTATCGAGAAAAAATACTCCATTGTCATTCATTAAAACTGGATGAAAGGCCAGTGCAATAAAAAAGTTGTACCATACAATGGCTCTGTCCATGGGTAAAACTGATCCGGCGGGAAAATTACCAGTCACTGTAAAAACAGAAAAAGTAAATACTATACCCTTTTCTTTTTTTAAAGTTATTTTAAGAAAATTTTAGGTGTAGTGTTTATACTTAGAGACCCCGATGGTGTAGTGGATAGGGCCGCTGCCTCCTGAGCGGGAGGTCGTGGTTAGAACCACGTACCAATGTGTTTTTCGATTTTCGAATTTCATATGTACGTTTATTCGGTGCTTTTTCCGTGCTTCGAAGGCACGTTAAGCCGTTGGTCCCGGTTAATATCGTTTAATACCGTAGATATTAGTCGTTAAGCCATATCAGAGGCCAGTGCTTAGCATTGGCGGCTTGAAAACTCTGACCTAATCTAGGATTGGGTCTGGTTTCCCTCCTGGGTTGCGGAGGTCAGATGGCAGTCGCTCTGTGTAAAAACCAGTACCCTCGTTCAATCCCCTAGATTAGGAAGCCGACCCCGTGAGATACGGGATAAGGCTAGGGAGATGATGATGAGTGTTTATACTTAAAATAAGACGCTTAAATGTAAAACCTGAAAAGCGAATGAGATCGTGCTCGCCACATTATACATTGATTTATGAATCACTACATAGTATAAAACAAAGTCGCTTTCTCTGTCCCTATATCCCTATGTATGCTTAGATCTTTAAAACTACGCAGCGGATTTTGATGCGGTTTCTTTTAATGGATAGAGTGATTCAAGAGGAAGGTTTATATGTATAATAGTAGAGAAACACTGATGATTTCCGTGCGAAGCCGGGGTGGGTCGCTAGTAAATAAATAAGAGGCAAAAAAAATAACTCCATTAAATATAATAAATTTTCTTCCATACTGGACTGGGAGAGATAGAAAAACATAGAATGTTCCAGCTGCCCTTCCTCCCGGGCATGCTGTTGAAGTCAGCAAAAGGGACTCGAGGGTTACAGTGTATTGTAATTTAGGCGATGGGCTGACAACCTGTTATAAAGCAATACATATTACAATCTAAAATTGCTCTCAATTTTTGTCAGACGTGGCGAAAGCGCCTTTTACGAGGCGTTAAACGCTCTGCCTACCCCGTAAGGGATAAAGGCGTGATTTATGTATGTATGTAAAAAAATAACTAACATCAAGATAGATTTTTTAGTATTACTTTCCATTTCTTCATGTTACATACATAGCACATGACATAGCATGAGCTATATGAGCATCCGGAAACATGTCAAACGCATACATTTTTAGACAGTTGTATTGTAAAAAACACTCTCTAAACATCCAACTGAACATACTAAAGCTTTGGTATTGTGAAGTAGGTAGGTATATTTGTATTCTTTTCCATTTATTGTAGTTAAATTTGTTATTTTCTTCAACATATTAATGTGGTAAGGAAGAGCGGTGTCTCTCAACACAGGTGTTAAGCTTAAAGAGGGACATCGGCATATTTGTCAAATTTAAATGTTTTAGAGGGAAATAAACATTTTTTTTTTATTAATTTTTTTAATTTTTTTTAAAAGGATCTCTTTCTCACCTGTGATGTTTTTATATTTCCTACCTGCTGTCAGGAGACTCTTCTTCTTCTTCAAATTAAACAGCAGGGCTCTTGTCTGTGAAGGAGACTCACGCTATCTGAAAAATACTATAAGGGCGCTATCCGAATCCGTAACTGAATATTTTCTGATCCGAATTGGCCTTCCTAGTAAATGTATAACAGCTTACACACCCATCCCTGTCAGTTTTATATGGAAATTTCACGGTTACGAACCGAATACGGAGCAGTGCAAAACCGCCCTTAGTGTGCCGTAGTATTTTGCTACGACGTAGCAGAGGTGATCTGTAGCAAAATGCTACGACTATTTTGACACAAATGTCATAAGGGCGTATTTAACCGTATCCAATCCGATTTTATGCACCCATATATGGATGTTACGGATATACTGGATACGGATCGGATACGGATTAGTGCACAAATGGCCTCCTAATGAAGTCGTATTTATATAGGTCTATTTTACATACATACATAAAATCACGCCTTTATCCCTTACGGGGTAGGCAGAGCGTTAAACGCCTTGTAAAAGGCGCTTTCGCCACGTCTGACAAAAATTGAGGGCATTTTTAGATGTTAATGTGTATTGCTATAGTGACAGGTTGTCAGGCTATCGCCTAAATTACAATACACTGTAACCCTCGAGTCCCTTTTGCTGACTTCTACAGCATGCCCGGGAGGAAGGGCAGCTGGAACATGCTATGTTTTTCTATCTCTCCCAGTCCAGCATGGAAGAAAGGTCTATTTTAATACGATATTATTCTTTTTCAGAGCGTCTGGCATTTTCTACGTCGAGACCAACGCCTCTCCGCCGTTCTCAAAAGCAGACTAAAATACAAAAAAAATATTAATTAGTCTAATTCCCACTACAAGTATTTTCTAATTACTATTGGGAAGCCCCGACAACTTTTGTGTTTATGTACTTTTTTGAAATAACGATAGATTTTTTTTATTCAATATAATCTAAAATTGTCCTCAATTTTTGTCAGACGTGGCGAAAGCGCCTTTTAAGAGGCGTTAAACGCTCTGCCTACCCCGTAAGGGATAAAGGCGTAATTTATGTATGTATGTATTTTTTATTATTTTTATTTATTTAAATTAGCGCTTCTAACATCCATTAGTAGTAATAACTACACTAGAAGTAACGATAGTAGCTTACTACGCTACTACAAAACACGTCGAGGCTACATATATATAATCACGCCTTTATCCCTAATGGGGTAGGCAGAGAATAAACGACCTAAAAAAAGCCGTTCCGTCACGTCTGACAAAGTTTCGAGGGTTATTTAAGATAGATTTGTAGGCATATTGCTCTAGTGACAGGTTGTCAGCCCATCGCCTAAATTGTAATATACAGAAACCTTCGGATCCCTTAGCTTGTTTTTACAGCATGCCCGGGAGGAAAGCAGCTGGCACATTCTATGTTTATCTCTTCAGCATGAAAGTCAAAAATACAAGGGAATAAATAAATAATCGAAATATTTAATGTTTTGTTTTATTGATCAATTTCAATCACCCTATTTTACAGGAGGCAAAATGGACCTACATAAATAACTAGTTAACCTAAACTTAAAAAATCTTATAGGCTTCCCTAAATCCGTTCAAGTCTTATAGCCGTGCTCTGATCCAATTGGCGAATGAGGTGACCCTGGCGAACCCTGCCGGGAACCCTCGCTGGCAGCCAGAAGTAGATCCAAATGATGTGATGCCAATCTGCATAATACAAACATAACGTTTATTAATATTTATTTCGGGCATGTTTGCGGAGGAGAATGTAGCTGGTTTCGCGGCTATAATGCGCTCGCGGTGGCCCGCCTCCGCGGCAGCCCCAACACCATCCTGGGCGTGTTCGCGGCGCGGTGGGACTCCCCCATGTTCCGAAGGTGGATGCAGCTTCATAGCGCTAAGTTGTGAGGTTTCATCTACCTTTGGAACATACGTAATTCTGTAGTTTTAGGTACTTGCTTGTTTTTATGTCACTAACATTTATTAAGATTTTTTTTACTAACCCTACTGCAACATCAATATGCTGTTGGTCTGAAATTAATGTCTTATTATATTATTATACTAGCAGCCCGTGCCGGCTTCGCACGGGGTAGACATTTTTGTTTTTTTAATAATTAGAATAAAAGCAGAGTCGAATAAAATATATACAGTCTAAATTAAACGTTGACAACTTTCAACTAAAAATGTATCTACCTATACATCTAGGTATTTCAAAGAATTTTTTGTTCGTGTCAATAGAAACTTGCCTATCATTATTTAGTATTATCCTTTGTTGATGTATTTGCAAATATACTAAATTGCTTCGACGGAATGAAAAAAGTTGTTGTAGTGACATAACTACAATAGTTGGACATATGCTACCGCGGAGTTTTTTGTAGACATTATGATGTTCTTCAATATTGTTGTACATTATTTTGTTCTATCGCTAATAGTTTCGGCAGCGCATTCGCCAAATGACATTTTAAGACTCATTTTTCTACACCTTCGGTTACATTGTTCAAATTTTACCAAGGATCCCTAATTTTTTTCAAAATGAAATGTAGCCTATGTCAAATTGGAAGGATGTAGCATTCTATTGGTGAAAGAATTTTTTAAATCGGCCCAGTACTTTTTGAGCCTATTCATTACAAACATACAAAAATAGGTACAAATCTTTCCTCTTTATAATATTAGTGTAGATTAATACACCTTTGCTATTTTTATTTCCACAATGGGCTCGATTCTAGATTCCACCGGCTAGAACTAAAATCTATCTGTTATTTTCAGAATGATAAAATTGAAAAAGGACTTAATTTATACTCTATGGTTTTACACTTTGTCCGCTAGATTTTGACGCGCTTTTGCACGTTTCCCCAGTATTTCTGTAAATTTTATCCGCCATATCATAAGATGGCGGATTAAAATGACAAACAACGCATAAAACCACCGACTATAAATCAAAAACCGGAGAGAATAGATCTCCTGTCCTTATTCTATATTTTAAGTCTGAAAGTGACAAATAGATTTTAATTTTAGTTTTAGCTGGCAAATCTGGAATTATCATATCTCTAGCCTTGTCCGAAATTATGGAGATCGATATTTGATACTGGTTTTTAATCAAAGCGACTGCTATCTGACAACAGCATAATAAAAAAATAGACTACGGGTATGGACGGATTAATAACTGCTTCCGTAGTCTAGTGGTCAGAGCCATGGGCTCATGATCCGGAGGCCCTAGGTTCGATTCACAGGTTCTCTGGGTTTGATTCAGATTTGATATTTGTCAATTTATTACTTTGTGAGATTTTTTCCAGTTTGGTTAGGACATTGCAGGCAGAATCACCTGATTGTCCGAAAAGAAAAAAATATTCCGTGCTTCGAAAGGCACGTTAAGCCGTCGGTCCCGGTTGCTGGCTTATAAAGTACTTGTTACTCAAAACATGTCAGAGGCCTAATAGCTGTGCTACATGGCGGTCTGAATACTTTGACACCAGGGTACATAGGGTCGTTTGACTCGAGAATCCACTCGCTAAAAAGAAGAATAAAAAAATTATACCAACCAACACAGGTGTCCCATTGCTGTTAATAGCCAAAGGTCCACCAGAGTCGCCTCCGCAAGTTGATCGTCCTTGAGAGCCGTCTGTGCACAGAGTGGAACCCACTATGAGCCCTCCGAAGGTCCTATGGCAGACCGAGTTGGCGATGACTTGCAGCGATGTGTGGTGGAGGGTTTGCGAAGGGGAGATTCCGAGATCTGTGGAGTGAAAGTTTTGAAATAGAATAGTTTCATGATATGCATTTTCTGGGGTAGGACTATGTGTTTAAATTATACAGTTTTCAATTTAGTACATCTGATTCTAATCAGACTGGGGTTGCTCAGTCAAAGAAACAGAACAAGTTTCACCGGGAAATTCTTTCAGGAGATGATCAAAAATTTTGACCTTCCGATACAAAATTATCACTTCGATCAGACAAATTGTATGGATAAACCAAATATTTCTTTTTACTTCCTGATAAAAAAATCCTGCTGATAGTAGTTCAGTGTCGTTGACTAAGCAACCCCTATAAATTTGCGAGACGCTGTCCCTTACACCTGGTATATACATAGTTATAGGTCGATTCACACTCTATGGTTTTACACTTTGTCCGCTAGTTTTTGACGCAAATTTGCACATTTCCCCAGTTTTTCTGTAAATTTTAGTAGCCATATCATATGACGGCGGATAAAATGACAGATAACGCATAAAACCACCGGCTATAAATCTAAAACCGGAGAGAATAGATCTTCTGTCATTTTCCAATGTTTTTAGTCTAAAAGTGACATATAGATTTTAATTTTAGGTCTAGCCGGTTGAATCTAGAATTAATCTCGCTCTCACGTCGCAGTCGCTTAACACGGAGTCTTCCACCATTTGGGTGGAATCGTTCAGTCTGAGTTTTCCAAACGCGGAAGCATTGCTAAGGGTCGTATTTGTAATCAGCTCTCAGATATTGAGTTCGTATCAGAAATGTCATTGCAGTAAAAACTGGCCTGTCAAATGTCAATGTTTGTACTTTTTTTTTTCTTTATGTCAGTGTTTTCTTTGAACCGTGACTTTGGCAGAATAATCGTCTAATAACGATAGAAGCCAATATCTTTAAAAAAAAAACAAATCCATTCTTAACAATATTGCTCTCAAGTTTCATATCACTTCATAAATAACAAGCCTAAGTGCACGGGTGGACTGCTAAGACACAGATTACTTATACTTCAGCGAGCGCTTTGTTGCTAAGAGATATCCTATTCCACCACTTTCGATTTTTAAATCTTGACTTACTGTCTCTTTGAGCACCAAAGCCAGCAGCTTGCGCCAAGGATCCGGCGAAACTGGAGGTTGATAATGAGCCGCTGGGCAGGGCTATGTTGCGGATTGAATCTGCAAAAAAGTTTTGTCACAGTCAATACAACTAACTCACATAACCATTTCCACGTCAGAGTCGATCAAAGTTCTTCATACAAAAAAACCCTTGTTTGGCAACTATCTTGAAAAATCGTGGATTTGAATAAGAAGCTATAAATATCGAACCAGTACTTCAATGACCCAAATTTTCAGCCTGATTGTAGCATTTTTTTAATAATCGCCATTTTGGATCCGCTATCTTGAATTTTCATGATCACCGGAAGTTGTCCACTATCACCTCTATGACATTTATTCGAACACTCCCCATCTATCTCTCATCGTTTAGGAGATATTCAACTTTTTATTTTGTATGGCGGCCATCTTGTTTTCTGCTATTTTTTCACAGCGATGTGAATTGAACCAGGGTGTGCTCCAAAGTTGTTTCGAGCACTACTCCAATGTCAGTGAAATGCTCATATGGTAAACGAACCGACCCTGCCTGCACTCCAAGGAAGCGTACCCACCAGGGCAACACTTCTTAAAAGTTACCTTAGGTTGTGTAAAACCAGTGTCAGACCCATTCAAACTCCTGCTCCGGCGGTCGAGAGTCTCATGCTCATAGGAGGAATTCCAAGTTGATATTTCACAATTTAACACTTTACGAGATTTTCCGCAGTTTGGACATAGGGCAATGCAGGCTAACTCTCCTGATTGAAAAACCGTCGATCCCGCTCACTGTAATTTATAGTGGTCGCTACACAAACCAGTCACACGCCTATTAGCTGTTACTTATAGGCGGTTTTAAAACTCTGACACCAGGGTTCATCGACTCGTTCGTCTCGAAAACTCACTCGCTATTGTTACTGGAGTAGTAACTGTAGGCACTTACTGGAGTAATTAGTAGCCACGTAGTTGGTTAAATTGCGGGGCGTCCTCTGTTTTTTTTTATTTGAAATGCTCTTGAGCCCAGTCTAGGTCGGGAGCGACTAAAAACGGAATCGACGATGGAGCGAGCTCACCCAGAAGATGCTTGTTCACTCTTTGAAGTGTTGGGGGTTGAATGCATTTGGAAACACAGACGCAGGTAGAGAGTTCCATTCTTTTGCCGTGCGTATTATGAATAAGTGGAATATATATATTGGTGAAATATCAACCAGGTATGGATGGTATCCTGCGGTGCGTCTAGATGTTTGATGGTAGAAGGAAACTGACGGGATAAGTTCGTGGAGCTCTTGAGCACACTCAACCGAAGTACAGCCTGTAGAAGACCGACAAGCAGGCAACCTTACGGCGGTCAAGGCTGTAAAACTTGTTTTCTAAAAGTTTTTTGTCGCCAATGAGCCTCTTGGCTCTGCGTTCCACCGAATCGAATGCGACAAGTTGGTATTTGGTTGAGCCGTCAAAGAGGTAACTGCAATACTCCATGCAGGATCAGACTTATGCTTTGTACAGGGTTAAAAGCTGTCCAGTAGTGAAGTATCGCTTCACTCTATTCAGAATACCCAGTTTCTTGGCCGCTGCTTGTTTGCTGGCTGTGGGAATACGATTGTCTGTCAATATCAACTATTGTTACTACAGTAGTAACTGTAGCTACTGGAGTAGTTGGCCCGGCTGATGGTGATGATGGCCACTTCGTCAAAGTGCGAGGCGTCCATTGCTCGTGGGTGCGAACACTGCTTGTGGGAATGCGGGTGCCTGTCAATATCAACTATTGTTACTGGAGTAGTAACTGTAGTTACTTACTGGAGTAGTTGACCCTGTGTTGATGGCTACTTCGTCAAAGTGCGAGGCGTCCATTGCTCGTGGGTGCGAACACTGCTTGTGGGAATGCGGGTGCCTGTCAATATCAACTATTGTTACTGGAGTAGTAACTGTAGTTACTTACTGGAGTAGTTGACCCTGTGTTGATGGCTACTTCGTCAAAGTGCGAGGCGTCCATTGCTCGTGGGTGCGAACACTGCTTGTGGGAATGCGGGTGCCTGTCAATATCAACTATTGTTACTGGAGTAGTAACTGTAGTTACTTACTGGAGTAGTTGACCCTGTGTTGATGGCTACTTCGTCAAAGTGCGAGGCGTCCATTGCTCGTGGGTGCGAACACTGCTTGTGGGAATGCGGGTGCCTGTCAATATCAACTATTGTTACTGGAGTAGTAACTGTAGTTACTTACTGGAGTAGTTGACCCTGTGTTGATGGCTACTTCGTCAAAGTGCGAGGCGTCCATTGCTCGTGGGTGCGAACACTGCTTGTGGGAATGCGGGTGCCTGTCAATATCAACTATTGTTACTGGAGTAGTAACTGTAGTTACTTACTGGAGTAGTTGACCCGGTTGATAGTGATGATGGCCACTTCGTCAAAGTGCGAGGCGTCCATTGCTCGTGGATGCGAACACTGCTTGTGGGAATACGGGTGCCAGTTAATATCAACTATTGTTACTGGAGTAGTACGAACGGTGCGAACGGCTAAGGAGTGGAACTCCCTGCCGGCGGATCTGTTTCCGGAACAATATAACCTGGGCCTTTTCAAGGCGAGAGTGAATAGGCACTACATAGGTGAGTATGCTTCAACATAGTCCGCATCGTCACTTTCCACCAGGTGAGATGGCGGACAAATGCTCGCCTATATATATTAAAAAAGAAAAAAAAAACTGTAGTTACTTACTGGAGTAGTTGACCCGGCTGATGGTGATGATGGCTACGTCGTTCGTCAAAGTGCGAACACTGCTTGTGGGAATGCGGGTGCCAGTTAATATCAACTATTGTTACTTCAGTAGTAACTGTAGTTACTTACTGAAGTAGTTGACCCGGTTGATGGTGATGATGGCCACGTCGTTCGTCAAAGTGCGAGGCGTCCATTGCTCGTGGGTGCGAACACTGATTGTGGGAATAAGGGTGCCTGTCAATATCAACTATTGATACTGGAGTAGTAACTGTAGTTACTTACTGGAGTAGTTGACCCGGCTGATGGTGATGATGGCCACGTCGTTCGTCAAAGTGCGAGGCGTCCATTGCTCGTGGGTGCAAACACTGCTTGTGGGAATGCGGGTGCCAGTTAATATCATCTATTGTTACTACAGTAGTAACTGTACCTAGTTACTTACTGAAGTAGTTGACCCGGTAGATGGTGATGATAGCCACGTCGTTCGTCAAAGTGCGAGGCGTCCATTGCTCGTGGGTGCGAACACTGATTGTGGGAATACGGGTGCCTGTCAATATCAACTATTGATACTGGAGTAGTAACTGTAGTTACTTACTGGAGTAGTTGACCCGGTTGATGGTGATGACGGCCACGTCGTTCGTCAAAGTGCGAGGCGTCCACTGCTCGTGGGTGCGAACACTGCTTGTGGGAATGCGGGTGCCAGTTAATATCAACTATTGTTACTACAGTAGTAATTGTAGTTACTTACTGGAATAGTTGACCCGGTTGATGGTGATGACGGCCACGTCGTTCGTCAAAGTGCGAGGCGTCCACTGCTCGTGGGTGCGAACACTGCTTGTGGGAATTCGGGTGCCTGTCAATATCAATACTTAATCAGAATATTGATGATGGATAAGAGCACAGATCATGAGGGTTTCTGCATATTGCAATTTAGGCGATGGGCTGACAACCTGTGTTGATCAGGAAAGCTGTTACTATTACTAATCGTGTGTTGTTCAGGAGAGCAGTTACTGTTACTAATCGTGTGTTGGTCAGGAGAGCTGTGACTGTTACTAACCGTGTGTTGGTCAAGAGAGCTGTTACTAATCGTGTGTGACCAAGACAGTACTGTTACTATAATAATGGTAACAAGAATTACCTCCTGAGAAGAGTCTAGTAGACCCCAACACGACGACAAACTGCCTCGCCTGGCTCCTGCCGTCGAACCAACAATGTGCTGCTGTTACTAGACGTGTGTTGGTCAGGAGTGAGGACCCGCAGACTGAGGTGGCGCCGGAAGTCAGTGTGATCACTAGGCCACCCTAAAAACAAAATTGTTTAACATATTAAAAAAGAGAGAGGGGAAGACCTTTTCCCCAGCAGTGTTTAGGCAGATATAACAATAATAATAACCCGTCGTATAACCCGTTTCCATTCCATTTCTTACATCATCTGTAACATTGCTTCCATGCTGGACTGGGAGTGATAGAAAAACATAGAATGTGTCAGCTGCATCTCCTCCCGGGCATGCTGTATAAGCCAGCTAAGGGATTCGTGGGTGTATTGCAATTTTAGGCGATGGGCTGACAACCTGTCACTATAGCAATATAGTACATCATAATCAGATGCTTACTCTGTAGTAATCTGTATGTAACCCTCAAAACTTGTCAGACGTGGCGGAACGACCTTTATTTGGGTCGTTTTTGCTCTGCCTACCCCATTAGGGATAAAGGCGTGATTTTTTCTATGTATGTATGTATCTGTAACATCAACCCTAAACACAGACCCCATCCCACTTGGCTAAGGTCCGTGAGATGTAATATATTACTGTAATGACATTTCTGATACGAACTCAAACTCGCTGTCAGTCACGAGAGCTGATTACAAATACGGCCCTCAGTTTGCGAGACGCTGTCCCTTCTTCTTCTTCTGTCGAGTGGGTATCGAGTCTATCGACCCGATGAACCCTGGTGTCAGAGTTTTTAAACCGCCTAGTAGCACAACTATCAGGCCTCTGACATGGTTTGAGTAACGACCACTATCATAGACAGCGACCGGGACCGACGGCTTAACGTGCCCTCCGAAGCACGAAATCTTTTCTTTTTCGGACAATAAGGTGATACAGCCTACAATGTCCTAACCAAACTGCGGAAGAATTCACAAAGTGATAAATTCTCAAATATCAACTTTGTGTTTCCCCCCTGAGAATCGAACCCAGGACCTCCGGATCAGGAGTCCATGGCAATAACCACTAGACCACGGAGGCTGTCCCTTACACCCCGTAAAGGACTATTAACAAATCTAAAGTTCTCACCAGATATGGGTACTGGCCGAGCGCAGCTGCTGAGCCACCGACGATCCTGGAGGTGTCCAAATTTGATGCTTCTGATTCCTGGATCTTGGATGCTTCTCCGATACCTGATGGTTTACGTAACAAAATGGTTTTAGGCTAAATCTAACATACATACATATAGTCACGCCTATATCCTTAATGAGGGAGGCAGAGCGTAAACGACCTAAACAAAGGTCGTTCCGCCACGTCTGACAAAGTTTTGAGGGTTATTTAAGATAGATTTGTGGGTATATTGCTGTAGTGAGAGGTTGTCAGCCCATCGTCTAAATTACAATATACTGAAACCCTCGGAGCCCTTAGCTGTTTTTTACAGCATGCCCGGGAGGAAATGCAGCTGGCACATCCGATGTTTTTCTCTCGCTCCCAGGCCAGCATGGAAGGAACCTCTAACTATAATTAATTAAATAATAATAATAATCCTTCCACCGATTTTTCGGTGATGGCGGCCAATCTCCCAGAGATCGGCCAACTGCGCGGGACTAGTTTTTACTGCGCAGCCTGTGTTTGCGATACGCACACCTGTCTCCATTCCTTCAATCTCTTAATCTGATGGGACAGATTGACTGACATGACCAGAGAAATCAGGGGCAGGACTCACTATTCATGCCCATCCGACAGCTTGGATCATCTTACTTTTCGGACAATCAGGTGTTCGGCCTGCAATGTCCTAACCAAACTAGAAACAACAACACAAAGTCATTGTCCCCTGCCGGGAATCGAACCCAGAACCTACGAGTTGAGAGCCCATGGCTAATACCGCTAGACCACGGAGGCAGTTAAGCTATGATTATGCAGGGAATTAAAATAATCTAATAATAATATAATAATCTAATCTAGGATTGGGTCTGGTTTCCCTTCTGGGTTGCAGAGGTCAGATGGCAGTCGCTCTGTGTAAAAACCAGTACTCTCGTTCAATCCCCTAGATTAGGTAGCCGACGCCGTAAGATACGAGATAAGGCTAGAGAGATGATGATGATTAGTTGACCGAACTTTAGGGTATGAATCTACCCATGAAACTGAACAACTTTTCCGAAAGAACATAGGTCGAAATATAGAATAGGTAGATGCTTGAGTCATTTAGTACGGGAGCCCAATGCTTTTATTTCATATTTGACCTACTTTCCCTTGGAAAAGTTGATCTGATCAGTTTCGTGGGTAGATTTACTTTCTCCCCTTTATTATTACATACATACATACATACATACATACATATAATCACGCCTTTATCCCTAATGGGGTAGGCAGAGCGTAAACGACCTAAACAAAGGTCGTTCCGCCACATTTGACAAAGTTTAGAGGGATATTTAAATTTGTAGGCATATTGCTGTAGTGATAGGTTGTCAGCCCATCGCCTAAATTGCAATATACTGAAACCCTCGGATCCCTTAGCTGGTTTTTACAGCATGCCCGGGAGGAAAAGCAGCTGGCACATTCTATGTTTTTCTCTCGCTCCCAGGCCAGCATGGAAGTATTATATATAGTTTATTATTACACCCTGTACCTATACGGGGTGTAAGGGACAGCGTCCCACAAACTGATAGGGATTGCTCAGTCAATGACACTGAATAACTTTCATCAGGAAACTCTTTCAGGAAGTAAATATTGTTTTGGCTTTTCCACAAAAATCTGATCAAGGTGGACATTTTGTATGGAAGAGCAAAAACAAATTCTCTTTCTGAAAGAATTTCGTTAAAGTTGTTGAGTGACGTAGCAAGAACAACCCCTATCGATGTGCGTTTTTCCACTAGCCGGCACGGCGACGGTGCCGTCACGATGCCGTGGCTCTGTTTTTCCACTAGATGGCACGGAAACGATAAAGTCCACCTAGATCCATTCTGAGCGCACTCACATACGCGCATGCTTCGTACAAATACAAAACACATGCAGTTTAGCAGGCCGCCGGCGACGGTATCGCTGGGTATCAATGCCGTGCCGTTGCCATGCCGGTAAGTTGAAAAGCGCTTCATATAATTTTATTTATTTTCATAATTTATCTTTTCCACGGCATTCGCCGTTGCAGTCGCCGTTGCCGTCTAGTCGAAAAACGCCCAATATTTTAGACGCTTCTTCCATGCTGGACTGGGAGAGATAGAAAAACATAGCATGTTTCAGCTGCCCTTCCTCCCGGGAATGCTGTAGAAGTCAGCAAAAGGGACTCGAGGGTTACAGTGTATTGTAATTTAGGCGATGGGCTGACAACCTGTCACTATACCCAATACACATTACAATCTAAAATTGCCCTCAATTTTTGTCAGATGCGGCGAAAGAACCTTTTACGAGGCGTTTTTGCTCTGCCTACCCCGTAAGGGATAAAGGCGTGATTTTATGTATGTATGTATGTATTTTAGACGCTGTCCCTTACACCCGGTATACTCACCGATAGCTTCATGGTAATACAACGTCGCAGGTACAAATTCATTTTCCACGGCAGGGAAACCGAGAGAAAAGCCAAGAAAACTCAAAAATAATAGACACTGCATTTTCACTAAATAATCGACTTTAATCAACTAATTACGACTGTTGTATTGAGCTAGGATTTTTGTGTCTGTATTTATATATGTTACGGTAGTTAGTAATATTTAATCCGATTAAAATCAAGGTAATTCTTCATTAGTTCTAGCTGGACTTGAAGCGATAGTAACAACATACTTGACTAAACTCGAAAAACTTAAGGGTCTGCCGGAGTAGTGAAATCCTTATACAAACGTACTCTCGCTTTTATTCCTAAACAGTAAAAAAAAAAATGTTTATTTAATTCTAATACATTTAAATTTGACAAATATGCCGATGTTCCTCTTTAAGCTTAACACCTGTTTTGATTGACACCGCTCTTCCTTACCACATCAATATGTTGAAGAAAACAACAAATTTAACTACAATAAATGAAAAGAATACAAAAATACCTACTTACATCACAATACCAAAGCTTTAGTATGTTTAGTTGGATGTTTAGAGAGTGTGTGTGTGTGTGTGTGTGTGTGTGTGTGTGTGTGTGTGTGTGTGTGTGCGTGTATGTACAACACAACAGTATACAGTAAAACTAAACTTAACCAAACTCCGTACACTTAGGCAATTTTATGTAGTACTATTATATATATAGCTTCCATGCTGGACTGGGAGCGATAGAAGAACCTAGAATGTGCCAGCTGCATCTCCTCCCGGGTATGCTGTAAAAACCAGCTAAGGGATTCGAGGGTATATTGTTATTTAGGCGATGGGCTGACAACCTGTCACTACAGCAATATCCAGTTCTATCTGAAACAACCCTCAAAACTTGTCAGACGTGGCGGAACGACCTTTGTTTGGGTTGTTCACTCTCTGCCTACCCCATTAGGGATACAGGCGTGATAGTATGTATGTATGTACTATTATATATATTCTGTGGCAATATCGCCATCTTAAAATGGTAGCTGCGACAGATGCCCTTCAGAAGGAAAACAAAAAAATATACTAGCGCAAGTTAACTAAATCTTGACTAAAATTATTGGCGTCTCTTTCTGTTTTCTCATGACAGAAAATTACAGGTAAAGACTTATATTAACTATATATTACTTCATTACTTATATTACTTCCATGGAGCAAGAGAAAAACATAGAATGTGCCAGCTGCATTTCCTCCCGGGCATGCTGTAAAAACCAGCTAAGGGATCCGAGGATTTCTGTATATTGCAATTTCGGCGATAGGCTGACAACCTGTCACTACAGCAATATACCTACAAATCTATCTTAAACAACCCTCAAAACTTTGTCAGACGTGGCGGAACGACCTTTGTTTAGGTCGTTTACGCTCTGCCTACCCCATTTGGGATAAAGGCGTGATTATATGTATGTATGTACACTTTTATTAGTTAAGTCGTGATTTTTGCAACTACTAATTGGTATGTATCTCAAATCCATAGGAAATGCACCTGTCACAGCTACAATCTTACAGTTCTTCGAGAACTTATCTTATCTATAGAAGCTGCTTTTCTTCCCGGGCATTGGGCATTTTTACACTAGACGGCACGGCGACGGTACCGTCACGATGCCGTGGCTCTGATTTTTCACTAGACTGTACGGCAACGTCCCGATAACGTCCACCTAGTTCCAATCTGTGCGCACACACACACACGCATCATCATCATCTCCCTAGCCTTATCCCGTATTTCACAGGGTCGGCTACCTAATCTAAGTGATTGAACGAGGGTACTGGTTTTTACACAGAGCGACTGCCACCTGATCTCCGCTACCCAGAAGGGAAAGCAGACCCAATCCTGGATTAGGTCAGAGTTTTCAAGCTGCCAATGCTTGGCACTGGCCTCTGATATGGCTTAACGACTAATATCTACACACACACGCATGTTCGTACGAATACTAAACACATGCAGTTTGGCAGGCCATTTGGCCGCCTGTTGCCGTGCCGTTGCCGTCGCCGTGCCGTCTAGTCGAAATTCGCCTATTCTATTAAAACCAGTAAAGGTCCTCCATGGTCTAGTGGTCTTAACCATGAGCTCTCGGTCCGGAGTTCCTGGACTCGATTCCCAGTAGAGGGACAACAAACTTGATATTTGCTCATTTATCGCATTGTGAGGTTTTCTCCAGTTTCGTTAGGACAATGCAGGCTGTATCGCCTGATTGACTGTAAGAAAAAGGATGCCGTGCTTTAGAAGGCACTTAGCTGTCCGTCCTGGTCGCTGTTTTTGATAGGTGGATGTTACAAAAACTATGTCAGAGGCCTATATGTGTTACTAGGTACCCGCCCCGGCTTCGCACGGAAATTATCAGTGTTTCTCTACTATATTATGCATGTATTATACATATAAACCTTCCTCTTGAATCACTCTATCCATTAAAAGAAACCGCATCAAAATCTGTTGTGTAGTTTTAAAGATGTATGGAATATCGAAAGCGACTTTGTTTTGTACTATGTAGTGATTAGGCGGTTTTAAAACTCTAACACCAGAGTTAATCAGGTCAGTCGACTCGAAACCCTTACGACAAGAAGACTGCAGCAAAATTTTCTATTTCAAAGTTTGCCAGAAGTGCCGCAAACGCCTTCAGCTTAGTCGTTTACGCTGTGCCGAATCCGTAAAGGATACCTTAGTATCCTTAGTGGCCTTAGCCCGTAATTATAAATATGACTTGAGACTGACAGCTGGTTTGAGTCCGTATCAGAAATGTCATTTCAGTACAAAAGAACCTGTCAAATCCATACTTAATATTACTTACTCTCAATCTTGAGATAGATTTATAAATACGAGCTTAAGTGATTGTTTAATTGTCCCTGACCTAGTGGTCGATTGGACTGCAAAGGACATCTGATAATCAATTATCTAGTCAAATATGGGAAGTAGATACGGAATTATACTTATTTAACCTTAAAGGAACTAATAATGATAACAAAAGGGAAATGATAAACTACGTATCTACTGTAATTTTGCGGCCAAGGTCGTGACCCTCAGATCCCTTTTCTGGTTTTAACAGTATGTCCAGGAAGAGAAGCTGGAGCTATATTTTGTTTTGAGGGACACGGAAGCATATACAGTATGTGTATAAGCATACTTCCATGTTGGACTGGGAGCGAGAAAAAAACATAGAGTGTGCCAGCTGCATTTCCTTCTGGGCATGATGTAGAAATCAGCTAAGGGATCCAAAGGTTACTCTGTATTGCAATTTAGGCGATGGGCTGACAACCTGTCGCTACAGCAATATACCTACAAATCTATCTTAAATAACCCTCAAAACTTTGTCAGACGTGGCGAACGACATTTGTTTAGGTCGTTTACGCTTTGCCTACCCCATTATATAAGGGATAAAGGCGTAATTATATGTATGTATCCCTATTAGGGCAATTGATAAAGGCGTGATTGTATGTATACGTATGTATAACCAGAGGTGGCCAAACTTTGTATGAATGCGGTCTTAATTTCACCATCACCATCTTGTTAGCGTCTACCCACCACCGGCAAAACTAAAATTAAAATCTATCTGTCACTTTCAAAATATTAAATATAATTTCTTCCATGCTGGACTGGGAGAGATAGAAAAACATAAAATGTTCCAGCTGTCCTTCCTCCCGGGCATGCTGTTGAAGTCAGCAAAAGGGACTCGAGGGTTACAGTGTATTGTAATTTAGGCGATGGGCTGACAACATGTCACTAAAGCAATACATATTACAATCTAAAATTGCCCTCAATTTTTGTCAGACGTGGCGAAAGTGCCTTTTACGAGGCGTTAAAGGCTCTGCCTACCCCGTAAGGGATAAAGGCGTGATTTATGTATGTATGTATGTACTTTCAAAATAATAAAATTGAAAAAGAACTGGCGATTTATACTCTATGGTTTTACACTTTGTCCGCTAGATTTTGACGTGATTTTGCACGTTTTCCAAGTATTTCTGTCAATTTTATCCGCCATATCATATGACAGCGGATAAAAATGACAGATAACAAAACCACCGACTATAAATCAAAAACCGGAGAGAATAGATCTCCTGTCCTTTTCCTTTAAGATTTTAATTTTGGTTTTTGCCGAAAAATCTAGAATCTAGCCCATTATGTATATATATATAAAAAAATCTAATATAATCTAATCATGTCAGATTTATGATTAAACGTAAACATAATAAAAAGCTACGGGTGATGAAAATAAAACTCAAAATACCTTTATAAAATCTTTAATTGCTATAATATTTATGTTATACAAAACAATAATTTTTATATTAATATTAGCCGAAATACACCTAATATTTATTGTTTGAAAATAATGAAAGTAAGTTAACTCTTATACAAAGTTCGATCAGAAACTTCAAATAAAATAAAATTAAAATATATAAAAAAAAACAATAAGTATGAATTCTATATTGTAGACTAGATATCCATATCAATTCAAATTATACTAATTTTGCTACGATTACTAAAATATAAAACGATATATTTATTTTAAATTAATAAGTGGGTAATTAAATCTTTATATAATGCCATAACCGTAAAATAGTTACTTAATATTTGAAAGAAACTTCTCATTTCAAAAATATAGCACACATAAATGTGCATAAAATTAAAACCATATGCAATTAAAATACCTATATTTCTGATCAAACTCGAACGAGAAATCTACAAGTTCCATTGTCAAATAACATCATCCATATACCTACGTCTTTCATATAACATAATCAACTAAGCAATCATTCCATGGTAATGCTCTCCTTGGGTAGATCCTTGATGGGGACCAAGCGAGGCGCGTGGTTGCTGTCACAAGTGCAGAAGCAGTTTTTCCCGTGGGGGCCGTTGGGGAGAATGAGCAGCTTCAGGTTCAGACCTGCCTGGAGGCCGCGGGTGATTTCTGCGAAAGATAAAACAGTATTCAAATGGTTGGCTATTTTTCGTGTATTTGGGAATTGCTTCCATGCTGGTCTGGTACTCCCGGTCAATGCAAATGGACTTGAAGCGATAATAACAACATAGGGTTCGACACTAGATACCACCGGCTAAAACGAAAATTAAAATTAATCTGACACTTTCTTTATAATAAAAATGAAAAAGGACAGGCGATTTATCTCTATGGTTTTACACTTTGTCTGCTAGATTTTGACGCGCTTTTGCACGTTTCCGTAGTATTTCTGTCAATTTTATCCGCCATCTTCTTCTATTTCACTTCCACGCTGGACTGGAAGTGATAGAAAAATATAGAATGTGCCAGCTGCATCTCCTTCCAGGCATGCTGCATAAACTAGCTAAGAAATTCGAGGGTTATAGTGTATTGCAAATGTTCAGACAATTAGTATGAAAAGCCATATTATTTTACACTTCCTGAAAAAGATCCTGCTCATAGTTGTTCAGTATCCTTGACTAAGCAACCCCTATCAGCGGGACGCTGTCCCTTACACCTGGTATGAAAACAGAAGTTTAAAAAACTCACCTCGTCCCTTTTGTACAATAGCCTGCTTGCCTCCAACTCCTGGTTGTTCAGCAGCTGAATCTGGCTGTGGTTGAGGTTGTGGGTTTCCACCAACTCCTGGACGTGGCGTTTTACTCTCTGAACTGAACTGCGTCTCCTTTTCAATATGAGATTCTGTTTGACTTTTAGAACTCTGCTCTACTGTTTTGCTTGACTGTTGAGTAGTCTCGCTTGATTGTTGAGTTTCCTTGCTTGACTGTTGAGAAGTCTCGCTTGATTGTTGAGTTTCCTTGCTTGATTGTTGAGACTGTTGGTTGGTAGTTTGACTGGTTTGTTTGCTAGATTGTTGGTTGGTGACAGTACTGGATTGCGAAGTCTTTTGGCTAGTAGAGCTTTCACTAGACTGGCTCGAGGATTTTTCCACCTTTTTACCATAGTTCTGAGACGCCAGTTGTTGTAGAATTATAGTTTCGAATAAATCTCGGTCCTCAATTTGTTGGTTGATTGTTTCTCTTTGTCCTTCGTTGCCTGGCTGTCCTTGGTTGCCTGGCTTATCTTGGTTGCCTGGTTGTCCTTGGTTGCCTGGTTGTCCTTGGTTGCCTGGTTGTCCTTGGTTGCCTGGTTGTCCTTGGTTGCCTGGTTGTCCTTGGTTGCCTGGTTGTCCTTGGTTGCCTGGTTGTCCTTGGTTGCCTGGTTGTCCTTGGTTGCCTGGCTTATCTTGGTTGCCTGGTTGTCCTTGGTTGCCTGGCTTATCTTGGTTGCCTGGTTGTCCTTGGTTGCCTGGTTGTCCTTGGTCGCCTGGTTGTCCTTGGTCACCTGGTTGTCCTTGGTTGCCTGGTTGTCCTTGGTTGCCTGGTTGTCCTTGGTTGCCTGGTTGTCCTTGGTTGCCTGGTTGTCCTTGGTTGCCTGGTTTATCTTGGTTGCCTGGTTGTCCTTGGTTGCCTGGTTTATCTTGGTTGCCTGGTTTATCTTGGTTGCCTGGTTGTCCTTGGTTGCCTGGTTGTCCTTGGTTGCCTGGTTGTCCTTGGTTGCCTGGTTGTCCTTGGTTGCCTGGTTGTCCTTGGTCGCCTGGTTGTCCTTGGTCGCCTGGTTGTCCTTGGTCGCCTGGTTGTCCTTGGTCGCCTGGTTGTCCTTGGTCGCCTGGTTGTCCTTGGCTGCCTGGCTGTCCTTGGTTGCCTGGTTGTCCTTGGTTGCCTGGTTGTCCTTGGTTGCCTGGTTGTCCTTGGTTGCCTGGTTGTCCTTGGTTGCCTGGTTGTCCTTGGTCGCCTGGTTGTCCTTGGTTGCCTGGTTTTCCTTGGTTGCCTGGTGTATCTTGGTTGCCTGGTTGTCCTTGGTTGCCTGGTTGTCCTTGGTTGCCTGGTTGTCCTTGGTTGCCTGGTTGTCCTTGGTTGCCTGGTTGTCCTTGGTTGCCTGGTTGTCCTTGGTCGCCTGGTTGTCCTTGGTCGCCTGGTTGTCCTTGGTCGCCTGGTTGTCCTTTGTCGCCTGGTTGTCCTTGGTCGCCTGGTTGTCCTTGGTCGCCTGGTTGTCCTTGGTCGCCTGGTTGTCCTTGGTCGCCTGGTTGTCCTTGGTCGCCTGGTTGTCCTTGGTCGCCTGGTTGTCCTTGGTCGCCTGGTTGTCCTTGGTCGCCTGGTTGTCCTTGGTCGCCTGTTTGTCCTTGGTCGCCTGGTTGTCCTTGGTTGCCTGGTTGTCCTTGGTTGCCTGGTTTATCTTGGTTGCCTGGTTTATCTTGGTTGCCTGGTTTATCTTGGTTGCCTGGTTTATCTTGGTTGCCTGGTTGTCCTTGGTTGTCTGGCTGTCCTTGGTTGCCTGGCTTATCTTGGTTGCCTGGTTGTCCTTGGTTGCCTGGTTGTCCTTGGTTGCCTGGTTGTCCTTGGTTGCCCGGTTGTCCTTGGTTGCCTGGCTGTCCTTGGTTGTCTGGCTTATCTTGGTTGCCTGGTTTATCTTGGTTGCCTGGTTGTCCTTGGTCGCCTGGCTGTCCTTGGTTGCCTGGTTTATCTTGGTTGCCTGGTTGTCCTTGGTTGCCTGGCTGTCCTTGGTTGCCTGGCTTATCTTGGTTGCCTGGTTGTCCTTGGCTGCCTGGCTTATCTTGGTTGCCTGGTTGTCCTTGGTTGCCTGGTTGTCCTTGGTTGCCTGGTTGTCCTTGGTTGCCTGGCTGTCCTTGGTTGCCTGGCTGTCCTTGGTTGCCTGGTTGTCCTTGGTTGCCTGGTTGTCCTTGGTTGCCTGGTTGTCCTTGGTTGCCTGGCTGTCCTTGGTTGTCTGGTTGTTCTTGGTTTCCTGGTTGACCTTGGTTTCCTGGTTGACTTTGACCTTGCGGCTGATCCGCCTGATTGTCTGAAAACGAGGTATTCTTAGTCTTGTGGCTTTCTTTTTGTTTTCTAAGTTCGGACTGCTTTGTTATAGTAATGACGTGTCTGTGTGGTTTCTTTTTGAACCCATGCGAATGGGAATTTACGGATTCTGTCGTACTTGTTATTTGCGTCTTTGTTTTAGTTGTTTGAGAACTTGAGGTTTGTGATTTACTCTGTTGTGATTGCGATGTTTGGGATGATATCACCGTTTGGTCACTTTGTTCGCTTTGGTCTGACTGTCCTTGGTCAGGTGACTGTGATTGACTTTGGTCTCCTTGGTTTGGTTGTTGGTTTTGGTTACCTGGTTGATCTTGACTTGGTTGTTCAGATGAGTCTGGTTGATCAGTAGCTTTTCTTGGTTTGCCTTCTCGAATGTAGATCAGGGCGTCGATTACATCTGGAAAAATATGAATTAATGAAAAATAGAAAAATAAAAAAAATGCAGTCAAAAACTTGTAAGTATCCTCCAAACCGATAGGGGCTTCATTGCTCAGTTAACGAAACTGAACACACAAGAAAATTCTGGAATAAATCTTCCCGATGCAAAAAAAATTACATCTTAATCAGATAATTTTGTATTTTATTTATCACATTCTAAAATAATATGGTAAATTGTTTATTTGCATTCAATAAGCAATCCTACACCCTACTTATGTATTACTATTTTTTTATTTTTATTTCCGAGCTGGCCGCTAACATTTAAATGTATGTGCATAAATTTATTTGTTATCTTACCTGAACATTCTGTAGCTTGTTTGATTTTCTTCAAGGAGTCAATGAATGCTAGAAACAAAGTCGAAGAATCAGTAAGTAAGTTTTTTATTTAACAAAGGTTCTAAAAAAAATGGGATTTGGATTATAAATTATAATTTTATTTCAAAGTCCATTCTATTTTTATTGATTGCTATATATATTTTAAAATAGCGGGATAGTCACTTACTTGATTCTTTAGTGAATTTTTCGATGACCTCAATGATTTGGTAGAAATCTGAAATAATCAAACATAAGATATTTTATTATAATCACAGAACTACTATTATACTAGCGTATATGGAACAGACATTACCACAGATAACTGTTTATTTCCCAGCCTAACAAAGTTTTGAGGGTTAATTAAGATAGACTTGTAGGTATATTGCTGTAGTGACAAGTTGTCAGCCCATCGCCTAAATTACAATATACAGATACCCTTGGATTCCTTAGCTTTTTACAGAATGCCTGGGAGGAAATTCAGCTGGCACATTCTATGTTTTTCAGTGATTATGATGTGAGCAAATATAATAGATCTACTTATAATGGATAAAGAGGCTTACCGTTGATTTTAAAGGTCTCCATTGTTTTGAAAATTTTGACAACATCTGGAAAATAATAATGTACAGGATTATAAATAAGATAAGTAAATCATAAACTAAATTTAAATTCAACAAATCTAATAAGCCCGTATTTATAAAGCACTCTTAAGATTGAAAGCAGTATTAACTATTGATTTGACAGTTCATAATGTACTGAAATGACATTTCTGATAGAACTCAAACTCTGTGTCAGTCTCAAGTGCTGATTACAAATACGGGCCTTATATAACCCTAAACATGACATTGCGAAGAATTGACTTTAAAGTTTAACTTTAAAATAATGTTGTTCTTACCTTCCTTGGCGACTTTGTAAATGACCTCATAAGCTTGAAGAATGTCTGAAAACATATTAAAAAGGCATTATGTTTCGACTATTGAAACATTTATTCAAGTTACTCATTATCATTTGGTAATTTCAATTAATTTTACGCTTGATTTAAAGACATACTAATTTAATATATTGACTGACTTTAATGAATTTTTGACTGTATAAAATTATTATTTTTTGTTTACATTATTGCTATCATAAATATGTTTTTAACATATTTATTAATATGTTTTTGACATATTTATTCATTTCAATCTTACTTTTTATTTTTTTATTCAATTTAATGACAGTCCTCAATTTGCAGTGCCCTCGACAGGGCGTCATATGTAATACTTTCTGTAATATTAGATCTTAAGACACCATGTCACAACAAATAAATGAAGTATGAATTAAGTTTATTTAGAGAAAGGTTCATAGGGTCTCTCGAAACGAATGAAGTGTTAATATACAAATGATTAAACTGCATTGCACAAGTATAGTAATGAAAATACATAAATTATTTGCATACCGGGTGTAAGGGAAAGGATCCTGCAATCTGCTAAGAGTTGCTCAGTCAACGATACTGAACAACTTCCACCAGAAAATTCTTTAGGGCAGTAAAAAAAAATGGCATACAAAATGTTTATCTCGATCAGACAGATTGTATGGAAAAGCTAATACTTCCTGAAAAAAAACCCTGCAGATAATTGTTATGCGTCATTGACTCAGCCACCTCTATCAGTTAGCGGGACGCTGTCCTTTACACCTGGTTTAGGAGGTAGCTATACTCACTCTCTGTGTTGGTGATTTGGCAGATCTTCTTGCTGGCTTCCTGCAAGGTTTTGGAGCGAGTGGCCTTGATGACAATATCGCAGACTTGTATGACGTCCTTGTAAGAGGTGTATTTGGCCAGTTGTTGGAAAATAACGAAGAGATCTGAAGGAAAAGATAGAAATTGGGCATGTTTTGTCACTACATAGTATAAAACAAAGTCGCTTTCTCTGTCCCTATATCCCTATGTATCTTTAAAACTACGCAACTGATTTTGGTCCGGTTTCTTTAATTGGATAGAGTGATTCAAGAGGAAGGTTTATATGTATTACACATGCATAATATAGTAGAGAAACACGGAAAGTTTAAGTGCGAAGCCGGGGCGGGTCGCTAGTAAATAAATATAATAATTAATATTGTGGTGCTGTACTGGGAGTGAGAAAAAAACAAAGAACCTCCCGAGCATGCTTTAAAAACCAGTTAAGCGATCCGAGGGTTTCACTATATTGAAATTTGGGCGATAGGCTGACTACAGCAGTGTCCTTCAAATCCATATTCAATAACCCTCGAAACTTGGTTTGCCGTGGCGGAACGACCTTTGTTTAGGTCTTTTACGCTCTGCCTACCCCATTAGGGTTTTTTTTTAAATCTTTATTTAAGGAAATTTGTCAGAATACACGACAATGCCACTCCATTAGAAAACATAACATATTGCAATTATTATAAAAAACTTAGATACTATCTAAAAGATAAAAGAAAACAAATATTGAATGAAAAGCTTCCGACAGACATGTTACTCCCTCCGTCGAATGCCCACCAAGACAAGCTTTTATTAGACAAGCCTTGGCCTCTTCCGTCACCGGGCAAGTCAAGATACTATTCACACTTCCGACTTGATTAAAGTTAAGTTTACAAAATTTTTGAAGCATGAGAGACCTCTCATCTTCGTTCCGAACACACTCCATCGTAATATGAACCACATCCACAACCCCATTAGGGATAACGGCGTGGTTATGTATGTGTGTATTATTAACATATATTATTTTTCACTCACCTTGTTCGCCAGTAATCTTTCTCAGGATTTGGAAGGCTTCGCTTAGATCTGTAATACAAAATATTTGATTAAAATTACAGCATGCTGTGTTCCGTCGGTGCGTGAGATTGCAAGCGCCATAACAGGCATCTTCTAGGTGAGCTCGCTCGATCGTCAACTCCTTTACCGTCATCTCTCTGACTTAGTGTCTAGAGTAAAGAGCAAACTAATTTCTAATAAAAAAAACACAACATACCGGGTGGAAGGGACAGCGTCCCGCAAACTGATGAGGGTTGCTCAGTCAACGATACGGAATATTTTCCACAAGAAATTATTTCAAGAAGTCGTAATAAAAATTGGCTCTCCATACAAAATGCCCACCTCAAAATTTGTATAGAAAAGCTGAATTCTTTTTTTACTTCCTGCAAAAATTTCTTAGTGGTAGTTCAGTGTCGTTGACTGAGCAACCCATATCAGTTTGTGGGACGCTGTCCCTTACACCCCGTACATTTCACTTCTTCTATGTCGTATACTTGCATGCAAGCACTTGCAGAATAGAATCGCAGGTTTACAAGCCCGATAGTGTAGTGGATAGGGCTACTGCCTCCTGAGCGGGAGGACGTGGTTCAAATCCCACCACGCACCAATGTGTTTTTCGGTTTCAAATTTCGTTGTTTTTGTTGGTCCCGGTTAATATCGTTTAATACCGTAGATATTAGTCGTCAAGCCATATCAGAGACCAGTGCTAAGCATTGGCGGCTTGAAAACTCTGACCTAATCTAGGACTGGGTCTGGTTTCTCTTCTGGGTTGCGGAGGTCAGATGGCAGTCGCTCTGTGTAAAAACCAGTACCTTCGTCAAATCACCTAGATTAGGTAGCCGACCCCGTGAAATACGGATAATGATGAGTTTTACAGGTAAAGTACTTACTCTTTTTAGTATGTTGAGCAAATTTTATGTAGAAGTCCTTCAAGTCGCGACCGCAGGTTTTTGCTGTTTTTTGCAATACTTCAATAAATGTCACTGAAAAAGAAAAACAACATTGTTTAAAGTTCTTCTTAAATTTAAGTGTTAGGCACTTGTCAGTGGAGTAATCGCCAACTTTCTCTGTCTTCTGCCAACGATTTCACTTCTTGATCTACCTTCTCTTTAATTTGTTCAATGTAACTACGTCTCGCTCTTCCTCTTCCTCCCTCCCTTTCTATTTCCCCCTATTTTAAGTAACATAACCAATTACGACGGCAAATCTCAAGTTCGGTTCGTGACCTTATAAAATAAAAAACACTACCCCATACAAAATGATCACCTTGTTCAGACATGACAATGATCAAGAACGAAAAATTTACCGTGGTTTTCCATTTCTGTATGAGTGTCCGATATTTCAACACAGTTTCATGCGTTATGATCACGGAGCGACTGACTGTTTGTTTGTGTGAGCAAGTAGAAGAAATTTAATTTACTAGTATAGCTGTTATTGTAAACGTTTTTTCAGTTTCGTTGTCAGACTAAACACTAAACCCTTTTAATTTGTGCACTGTCACAGTTTATGAAGACACTAACCTGGGAAGTAAGACTCTATACAGGGTGTAAAAAAAAGTACTGAGTTCCTTTAAACCATGTAATGTATTAGTGACATACAACAACAAACTACACATTAATAAAATGAATTAAAATGTTTAAATTAGAAAAAGTAGGCTAACTGAAGTCATGTAAACTACGCCGGGCGAGGCGACAAGGCGGTAGAGTACCTGTGTGATGAACGCCGTAGAGCTTGTGACTACGGTTAGCTTACTTGTTTTTATTTTACGAATGAAATAAAATTTCAATTTAATATTTTTATTAATTTTATTTAATGTGTGCTTTGTATTGTGCATCACGAATACATAACGTGGTTTAAGAGAACGCAGTACTTTTTTGTTACATCCTGTATACTACAAGCAGAGTTACTCAGAAAAACAAAAAGGGCTCTATTCTGAGAGCTTTGTTAGAAAAATCTGTATGCCGTCGTATTCCGTCTTAAATTAATATAAAAAATACTAACGTTCCTCTGTAGATGTCTTTAAGATGACTTGGCTGGCTTCCTGAATGTTGTGAGTCTCCGTGATCTGAACCAGGAACCACAGGAATGAGACCGCGTCCTGCTGGTTGGTAGCTTGTGAGATCAGCTGGAGCACTTGGTCGATATCTGCAAGAATAACCAAGCGTCTTCAACCAAATATTGCTTAAAACATTAGCTGATCATAATTATACCGGGTGTAAGGGACAGTGTTCAACAACTATCACCAGGTTTGGTTTGGAAATTGTTCAGTCTGTGCAACCCCTATGAGTTTGCGGGACGCTGTCCCTTACACCCGGTATAACTTAACCCTAACTTTATTTTTAAACGGAAGCTAAGTAACTAAATCTTTAGAGGGATACCTGAGTTGCCGAAAATTTGCTGGAAGACTTGCTTGATCTCTGAGACAGTGGAAGAGCCAGTGATCTGAGCCAGATTCTGGTCACGGTCGCTGAGCGGCTTCTGTGGTTGTCCTTGGTTGCCTGGCTGTCCTTGGTTGCCTGGCTTATCTTGGTTGTCTGGTTGTCCTTGGTTGCCTGGCTTATCTTGGTTGTCTGGTTGTCCTTGGTTGCCTGGCTTATCTTGGTTGCCTGGTTGTCCTTGGTTGCCTGGTTGTCCTTGGTTGCCTGGTTGTCCTTGGTTGCCTGGTTGTCCTTGGCTGCCTGGCTGTCCTTGGTTGCCTGGTTGTCCTTGGTTGCCTGGCTTATCTTGGTTGCCTGGTTGTCCTTGGTTGCCTGGCTTATCTTGGTTGCCTGGTTGGCCTTGGTTGCCTGGCTTATCTTGGTTGCCTGGTTGTCCTTGGTTGCCTGGTTGTCCTTGGTTGCCTGGTTGTCCTTGGTTGCCTGGTTGTCCTTGGTTGCCTGGTTGTCCTTGGTTGCCTGGTTGTCCTTGGTTGCCTGGCTTATCTTGGTTGCCTGGTTGTCCTTGGTTGCCTGGCTTATCTTGGTTGCCTGGTTGTCCTTGGTTGCCTGGCTTATCTTGGTTGCCTGGTTGTCCTTGGTTGCCTGGCTTATCTTGGTTGCCTGGTTGTCCTTGGTTGCCTGGTTGTCCTTGGTTGCCTGGTTGTCCTTGGTTGCCTGGTTGTCCTTGGTTGCCTGGTTGTCCTTGGTTGCCTGGTTGTCCTTGGTTGCCTGGTTGTCCTTGGTTGCCGGGTTGTCCTTGGTTGCCTGGCTTATCTTGGTTGCCTGGTTGTCCTTGGTTGCCTGGCTTATCTTGGTTGCCTGGTTGTCCTTGGTTGCCTGGTTGTCCTTGGTTGCCTGGTTGTCCTTGGTTGCCTGGTTGTCCTTGGTTGCCTGGCTGTCCTTGGTTGCCTGGCTCTCCTTGGTTGCCTGGCTGTTCTTGATTGCCTTGTTGTCCTTGGTTGCCTGGCTTATCTTGGTTGCCTGGTTGTCCTTGGTTGCCTGGTTGTCCTTGGTTGCCTGGTTGTCCTTGGTTGCCTGGTTGTCCTTGGTTGCCTGGCTGTCCTTGGTTGCCTGGTTGTCCTTGGTTGCCTGGTTGTCCTTGGTTGCCTGGCTTATCTTGGTTGCCTGGCTTATCTTGGTTGCCTGGTTGTCCTTGGTTGCCTGGTTGACTTTGATCTTGCGGCTGATCCGGCTGATTGTCTGAAAACGAGGTATTCTTATATTAGTCTTGTGGCTTTCTTTTTGTTTTCTAAGTTCGGACTGCTTTGTTATAGTAATGACGTGTCTGTGTGGTTTCTTTTTGAACCCATGCGAATGGGGATTGTCGGATTCTGTCGTACTAGTTTTTTGCGTCTTTGTTTTAGTTGTTTGAGAACTTGAGGTTTGTGATTTACTCTGTTGTGATTGCGATGTTTGGGATGATATCACCTTTTGGTCACTTAGTTCGCTTTGGTCTGACTGTCCTTGGTCAGGTGACTGTGATTGACTTTGGTCTCCTTGGTTTGGTTGTTGGTTTTGGTTACCTGGTTGATCTTGACTTGGTTGTTCAGATGAGTCTGGTTGATCAGTAGCTTTACTTGGTTTGCCTTCTCGAATGTAGATAAGGGCATCGATTACATCTGGAAAAATATGAATGAATGAAACTTTAAAAAACTGCAGTCAAATACTTGTAAGTGTCCTCCAAACCGATAGGGGTTTCGTTGCTCAGTTAACGAAACTGAACACAAAAGAAAATTCTGTCACGGCTGGCCGAGCTGGCAGCTAACATTTAAATGTATGTTTCGAAAATGGATCGCGGACTCGTCTCGATTGTGTTTTGTTTTCTGTGTAGATGTCATATGTATTTTGCTTAGAATGAAAAGGTTTTGTTGCTTTACTCATAAAGCATGTGTTTTTCCATGATTGTTTTGATAATAATGTACGCGTTAGTGCATAAAGTTATTTGTTATCTTACCTGAACATTCTGTAGCTTGCTTGATTTTCTTCAAGGAGTCAATGAAGCCTAGAAACAATGTCGAAGAATCAGTTAGTAAGTTTTTTATTTCACAAAGGTTCTAAAAAAATAGGGATGTGGATTATAAATATAATTTTACTTCAAAGTCCATTCTATTTTTATTGATTGCTAATTTTAAATTGTGAACATGAAATGATATTTTTAAATAGCAGGATAGTCACTTACTTGATTCTTTAGTGAATTTTTCGATGACCTCAATGATTTGGTAGAAATCTGAAATAATCAAACATAAGATATTTTATTATAATCACTGAACTACTAGGTATTATACTAGCGTATATGAAACAGACATTACCACAGATAACTGTTTATTGCCAAGCCATAAAAAAACAGACAAATATTGTGTACCCAAATGGCTGTAATTCAGTCATGTCCCGTTCAACAGTAGTGTTTTCTGTATCTATGTAGCTCAGTGATTATGCATATATATAATCACGCCTTTATTCCTGATGGTGTAGGCAGAGCGTAAAGGATCTAAACGAAAGGTCGTACCGCCACGTCTAACAAAGTTTTGAGGGTTAATTACGATAGACTTGCAGGTATATTGCTGTAGTGACAAGTTGTCAGCCCATCGCCTAAATTACAATATACAGATACCCTTGGATTCCTTAGCTTTTTACAGAATGCCTGGGAGGAAATGCAGCTGGCACATTCTATGTTTTTCAGTGATTATGATGTGAGCAAATATAACAGATCTACTTATAATGGATAAAGAGGCTTACCGTTCATTTTAAAGGTTCCCATGGTTTTGAAAATTTTGACAACATCTGGAAAATAATAATGTACAGGATTATAAATAAGATAAGTAAATCATAAACTAAATTTAAATTCAACAAATCTAAGCCCGTATTTATAAAGCACTCTTAAGATTGAAAGCAGTATTAACTATTGATTTGACGGTTCATAATGTACTGAAATGACATTTCTGATAGAACTCAAACTCGGTGTCAGTCTCAAGTGCTGATTACAAATACGGGCCTTATATAACCCTAAACATGACATTGCGAAGGATTGACTTTAAAGTTTAACTTTAAAATAATGTTGTTCTTACCTTCCTTGGCGACTTTGTAAATGACCTCATAAGCTTGAAGAATGTCTGAAAACATATTAAAAAGGCATTATGTTTCGACTATTGAAACATTTATTCAAGTTACTCAATATCATTTGGTAATTTCAATTAATTTTACGCATGATTTAAAGACATACTAATTTAATATATTGACTGACTTTAACGAATTTTTGACTGTTTAAAATTATTATTTTTTGTTTACATTATTGCTATCATAAATATGTTTTTAACATATTTATTAATATGTTTTTGACATATTTATTCATATCAATCTTAGTTTTTATTTTTTTATTCAATTTAATGACAGTCCTCAATTTGCAGTGCCCTCGACAGGGCGTCATATGTAATACTTTCTGTAATATTAGATCTTAAGACACCATGTCACAGCAAATAAAACAAGTATTAATTAAGTTTATTTCCCGATTCCACCCGCGGCTAAATGAGTTTTCCTTTGTACTTCATAGGATAACTTTTCTGACCAAACCTAACCTACCGTAGGTGACTAGGAGAAAGGTTCATAGGGTCTCTCGAAACGAATGAAGTTTTCTTGGAAAATAATTAATGGACTTTTATGAAATTTCAGATTTAATATACAAATGATTAACTGCATTGCACAAGTATAGTAATGAAAATACATAAATTATTTGCATACCGGGTGTAAGGGAAAGGGTCCTGCAATCTGATAAGAGTTGCTCAGTCAACGATAATGAACAACTTCCAGCAGGAAATTCTTTAGGGCAGTAAAAAAAATGGCATACAAAATGTTTATCTCGATCAGACAGATTGTATGGAAAAGCTAATTGTTTTTTTACTTCCTGAAAAAAAACCCTGCAGATAATTGTTCAGCGTCATTGACTCAGCCACCGCTATCAGTTTGCGGGACGCTGTCCTTTACACCTGGTTTAGGAGGTAGCTATACTCACTCTCTGTGTTGGTGATTTGGCAGATCTTCTTGCTCGCTTCCTGCAAGGTTTTGGAGCGAGTGGCCTTGATCACAATATCGCAGACTTGTATGACGTCCTTGTAAGAGGTGTATTTGGCCAATAGTTGGAAAATAACGAAGAGATCTGAAGGAAAAGATAGAAATTGGGCATGTTTAGTCACTACATAGTATAAAACAAAGTCGCTTTCTCTGTCTCTATATCCCTATGTATCTTTAAAACTACGCAACGGATTTTAATGCGGTTTCTTTTATTCGATAGAGTGATTCAAGAGGAAGGTTTATATGTATAATACATGCATAATATAGTAGAGAAACACTGATAATTTCCGTGCGAAGCCGGGGCGGGTCGCTAGTAAATAAATATATAAATTAATATTGTGATGCTGCGCTAGGAGTGAGAGAAAAACATAGAATCTACCGAGCATGCTGTAAAACCAGCAAAGCCATCCGAGGGTTTCGATGGGCTGACTACCTGTCTCTACAGCAATATGTACAAATCCATCTTAAATAACCCTCGAAACTTTGTTTGCCGTGGCAGAACGACCGTTGTTTAGGTCGTTTACGCTCTGCCTACCCCATTAGGAATAACGGCGTGGTAATGTGTGTGTGTATTATAAACATATAGTTTAATGCATCTAAGACACAGGCCTGTCTATTCTCGACCAAATTGAGTCCCTTCAATCTAACTCCCACTTTCCGAAATGTATCCGTTCCAATTTCCGATCACCTCGAACTTCTTGGTATGAGCCTTACGTCGGACCTGAACTTTGGACGATATATAAAAATATATTTTTTTTTATTTATTCAGGCAATAAACCCACAATACAATATAATATAACATACAGAATAAATTAAAAATAATAAAGTAAAATATTAAATAATTCGCTCGCAGTCGTCACTATTTTCGATTGGGTTTCCGGTGTACGTCAATCCAGTGTTTAAATATGGGGCCGGAGATGTCCTCACACACGACCCGCAAGATGGTGTTGTTTGACCCACGTAGTCTCTCCCAAAAGGAAGATATTCGGTTCCGGATGATGGCAAAGAAATCGGACACTCCCGCTTCCGCGAACATGGTCGAGGCACTACAGTAACGCGGCAGATGCATAAGGATACGGAACGCATCATTGTACTGCACCCTTATGGTGCTCATTGAGGCTCGTTTAAAATTCACCCACAGCTGACAAGTGTAAAAGCACTGACAGTATGCGTTAAATAGCAGTGCTTTGACACCTGTGCTGCATTTGGCGAATCTTCTTGCTAGCATGTTGCATCGAATCGAGAGTGCCCGCCTTTCCCTCTCTATGTCACAATCATCATTCAGGTCATGTGTGAGTACATGTCCTAGATACTTGAAACGCTGTACAACCCGAACTACAGAACCATTCAATTGAACTTCAGGCACCCTCTCCGGACCCTTTCCTGATTTAAATATCATCATTTCGGTCTTCAGCACATTATATTTCAGCCCGTGGGCATTAGCATAATGCTCACAGACTGAAAGAAGTTTCTTAAGACCGTGGATTGAGGGACTGAGGAGCACCATGTCATCGGCGTAACTGAGGTTGTTTACACAAACTCCACCCAGATGACACCCAACACCGGCGCGCCTAAGCTCCTCAATCAGACCGGTGACATATATATTGAAAAGGTCCGGAGAAGTAAGCCCTCCCTGACGTACGCCGCAGTCCAATCTATAGCTATTGGATGTCGTGTCGCCCCATCTTACACTATTAGTTTGGCCGCCGTACCAGTATCTAAACAACTCGACAATATCATGTGGTACAAGTGAGCCGCGCAATTTTCCCCAGAGAATTTCATAATTCACTAAGTCAAACGCGCGACTCAGATCCAGGAAACATGCGTAAACACTAGTTTCTCTACGAACGTAGTAATTAACAGTCTGCTTCAAACTTATTATTGCCGAATCTGTTGAGAGACCGGGACGAAAGCCAAACTGAGCGTCATCAATTTTAATATTACTTAGTAGTTCGGGCTGCAACAACCTTTCAAGCAACTTACCCAAGACCGTCCCCAGGGTTATTGGCCTATAGTTGCTGGAGGCACCCAAGTCTCCTGTTTTATTCTTAACAACAGGTACTACTATAGTCCTCATTAAGGCCTCAGGGAGATAGCCGAATCTGATACAAAGATTGTAAAGTGAGCTTAGTTTCGCGTGTAATAAATCCCCTGCACACAACACATGTTCGATACCTAAGCCGTCGTGTCCAGGAGATTTACCACGTTTCATTTGCGCAATCGCTTTTTTGACCTCCTCCGAAGAGAACTGCTTTGAAGACGAAACTATAACCTCATCAGAGTTCACGTCAGTCCTCACCACATCTCGCACTGGAAGAGGATCGATCTTGAATTTTTTTGCGAACAGTTCGGCTATCTCCCCTGGGTCACTCACCCCGTCTACGGAGATAGGCAAAGTTTGTCTGTGGTTCATTTTTTTCGTTTTGCTCCAAAATTTAACAAAGTTCTTTTCCTTTTTCAGAATTGCCAAAATATCCATTCTAATTTTTTCTTCATTGCGCTGACACCAACGTATCTTATTTTTAAACGTCTTACGACGTTATATAGAATCCTTGGCTTCGACTGCAGCCAAAAAACTTGGTATTCTCTCAAAGGTTAGGCGATACTTCACACCGGGACAGCTACTACAGCTCTACCAAGCTCAAGTCCGATCGTGTATGGAGTATTGCTGCCACCTTTGGGACGGATCTGCCAAATACCAACTGGCAACCTTGGATTCTATTGAAAAACGCGCCAAGAAGCTCATCGCCGACCCGTCACTGGTACAAGAAAAGCTGCAGAGCCTCGAACATCGTCGCAAAGTAGCTTGCTTGTCTGTATTCTACAGGATACATTTCGGAGAATGTGCAGCATCGCTTCATGACCTGATACCCCCCTCCTCATTCCATCTCCGGGGTACGAGACGCCGGTTGGGATTCCACCCTTATGTTGTCGACATTCCAAGTTTTCGCACAAAGCGGTACGCTTCTACATTTTTGATGCGAACGGCCAAAGTGTGGAACTCCCTGCCTGCGGATCTAATTCCGGAAAGTTATAACCTGGGCCTTTTCAAGGCGAGAGTGAACAGGCATTTTCTAGGCAATCATGCTCCATCATAGTCTACATCATCACTTACCATCACGTGAGATGGCGGACAAATGATTGCCAATCAAATAAAAAAAAAAAAAAAAATTTTCACTCACCTTGTTTGCCAGTAATCTTTCTCAGGATTTGGAAGGCTTCGCTTAGATCTGTAATACAAAATATTTGATTAAAATTACAGCATGCTGTGTTCCGTCGGTGCGTGAAATTGCCAGCGCCATAACAGGCATCTTCTGGGTGAGCTCGCTCCATCGTCGACTCTGTCACCGTCATCTCTCTAAATAATTATCTAGAGTCAAGAGCAAACCCATTTCTAATAAAAAAAAAACACAACATACCGGGTGGAAGGGACAGAGTCCCGCAAACTGATATGCTCAGTTTACGATACGGAATATTTTCCACAAAGCAATTATTTCAAGAAGTTGTAATAAAAATTTGCTCTCCATTTTCTCTTCAATTTGTTTTCAAGCATTGGCGGCTTGAAAACTCTGACCTAATCTAGGACTGGGTCTGGTTTCTCTTCTGGGTTGCGGAGGTCAGATGGCAGTCGCTCTGTGTAAAAAACCAGTACGAGGGCGTTAAATCACCTAAATTAGGTAGCCGACCCCGAGAAATACGGATGATGATGAGCTTTACAGGTAAAGTACTTACTCTTTTTAGTATGTTGAGCAAATTTTGTGTAGAAGTCCTTCAAGTCGCGACCGCAGGTTTTTGCTGTTTTTTGCAATACTTCAATAAATGTCACTGAAAAAGAAAAACAGTATTATTTAAAGTTCTTCTTAATTTTAAGTGCTAGGCACTTGTCAGTGGAGTAACCGCCAACTTTCTCTGTCTTCTGCCAACGATTTCACTTCTTGATCTACCTTCTCTTTAATTTGGTCAAGGTAACTACGTCTCGCTCTTCCTCTTCCTCCCTCCCTTTCTATTTCCCCCCTATTTTAAGTAACATAACCAATTACGACGGCAAATCTCAAGTTCGGTTCGTGCCTTATAAAATAAAATTCACTACCCCATACAAAATGATCACCTTGTTCAGACATGACAATGATCAAGAACGAAAAATTTACCGTGGTTTTCCATTTCTGTATGAGTGTCCGATATTTCAACACAGTTTCATGCGTTATGATCACGGAGCGACTGACTGTTTGTTTGTATGAGCAAGTAGAAGAAATTTAATTTACTAGTATAGCTGTTATGTCAGACTAAACTCTTTCATGTTGTGCTCTGTCACAGTTTCTGAAGACCCTAACCTGGGAAGTAAGACTCTATACAAGTTGTAAAAAAAGTACTGAGTTCCTTTAAACCACGTAATGTATTAGTGAAATACAACAACAAACTACACAGCTACTTGCTATGAGTAATTTTTCTTTTTTAAATGCAGGGTTGTCTGGAAGAGATCGCTTGAAGCGATAAGGCCGCCTTTGCGCACACTGTTATTTTTAAGTTTTTCAAACTGTACGATTTATGCGCAATAAAGAGTTTATCTATCTATCTATCTACACATTAATAAAATGAATTAAAATGTTTAAATTATAAAAAGTAGGCTAACTGAAGTCATGTAAACTACGCCGGGCGAGGCGACAAGGCGGTAGACTACCTGTGTGATGAACGCCGTAGAGCGTGTGACTACGGTTAGCTTACTTGTTTTTATTTTACGAATGAAATAAAATTTCAATTTCATATTTTTATTACTTTTATTTAATGTGTGCTTTGTATTGTGCATCACTAATACATAACGTGGTTTAAGGGAACGCAGTACTTTTTTGTTACACCCTGTATACTAAAAGCAGAGTTACTCAGAAAAACAAAAAGTTCTCTATTCTGAGAGCTTTGTTAGAAAAATCTATATGCCGTCGTATTCCGTCTTAAATTAATATAAAAAATACTAACGTTCCTCTGTAGATGTCTTTAAGATGACTTGGCTGGCTTCCTGGATGTTGTGAGTCTCCGTGATCTGAATCAGGAACCACAGGAATGAGACCGCGTCCTGCTGGTTGGTAGCTTGTGAGATCAGCTGGAGCACTTGGTCGATATCTGCAAGAATAACCAAGCGTCTTCAACCAAATATTGCTTAAAACATTAGCTGATCATAATTATACCGGGTGTAAGGGACAGTGTCCAACAACTTTCACCAGGTTTGGTTTGGAAATTGTTCAGTCTGTGCAATCCCTATCAGTTTGCAGAACGCTGTCCTTTACACCCGGTATAACTTAACCTTAACTTTATTTTTAAACGAAAGCTAAGTAACTAAATCTTTAGAGGGATACCTGAGTTGCCGAAAATTTGCTGGAAGACTTGTTTGATTTCTGAGACAGTGGAAGAGCCAGTGATTTGAGCCAGATTCTGGTCACGGTCGCTCAGCGGCTTCTGTGGTTGTCCTTGGTTGCCTGGCTTATCTTGGTTGCCTGGTTGTCCTTGGTTGCCTGGCTTATCTTGGTTGCCTGGTTGTCCTTGGTTGCCTGGCTTATCTTGGTTGCCTGGCTTATCTTGGTTGCCTGGTTGTCCTTGGTTGCCTGGCTTATCTTGGTTGCCTGGTTGTCCTTGGTTGCCTGGTTGTCCTTGGTTGCCTGGCTTATCTTGGTTGCCTGGTTGTCCTTGGTTGCCTGGCTTATCTTGGTTGCCTGGCTTATCTTGGTTGCCTGGCTTATCTTGGTTGCCTGGTTGTCCTTGGTTGCCTGGCTTATCTTGGTTGCCTGGTTGTCCTTGGTTGCCTGGTTGTCCTTGGTTGCCTGGTTGTCCTTGGTTGCCTGGTTGTCCTTGGTTGCCTGGTTGTCCTTGGTTGCCTGGTTGTCCTTGGTTGCCTGGCTTATCTTGGTTGCCTGGTTGTCCTTGGTTGCCTGGTTGTCCTTGGTTGCCTGGTTGTCCTTGGTTGCCTGGCTTATCTTGGTTGCCTGGTTGTCCTTGGTTGCCAGGCTTATCTTGGTTGCCTGGTTGTCCTTGGTTGCCTGGTTGTCCTTGGTTGCCTGGCTTATCTTGATTGCCTGGTTGTCCTTGGTTGCCTGGCTTATCTTGGTTGCCTGGCTGTCCTTGGTTGCCTGGCTTATCTTGGTTGCCTGGTTGTCCTTGGTTGCCTGGCTTATCTTGGTTGCCTGGCTGTCCTTGGTTGCCTGGTTGTCCTTGGTTGCCTGGCTTATCTTGGTTGCCTGGTTGTCCTTGGTTGCCTGGCTTATCTTGGTTGCCTGGTTGTCCTTGGTTGCCTGGTTGTCCTTGGTTGCCTGGTTGTCCTTGGTTGCCTGGCTTATCTTGGTTGCCTGGTTGTCCTTGGTTGCCTGGCTTATCTTGGTTGCCTGGTTGTCCTTGGTTGCCTGGTTGTCCTTGGTTGCCTGGTTGTCCTTGGTTGCCTGGTTGTCCTTGGTTGCCTGGCTTATCTTGGTTGCCTGGCTTATCTTGATTGCCTGGTTGTCCTTGGTTGCCTGGCTTATCTTGGTTGCCTGGCTGTCCTTGGTTGCCTGGCTTATCTTGGTTGCCTGGTTGTTCTTGGTTGCCTGGCTTATCTTGGTTGCCTGGCTGTCCTTGGTTGCCTGGTTGTCCTTGGTTGCCTGGCTTATCTTGGTTGCCTGGTTGTCCTTGGTTGCCTGGCTTATCTTGGTTGCCTGGTTGTCCTTGGTTGCCTGGTTGTCCTTGGTTGCCTGGCTTATCTTGGTTGCCTGGTTGTCCTTGGTGGTTGCCTGGCTTATCTTGGTTGCCTGGTTGTCCTTGGTTGCCTGGTTGTCCTTGGTTGCCTGGTTGTCCTTGGTCGCCTGGTTGTCCTTGGTTGCCTGGTTGTCCTTGGTTGCCTGGCTTATCTTGGTTGCCTGGCTTATCTTGGTTGCCTGGCTTATCTTGGTTGCCTGGCTTATCTTGGTTGCCTGGCTTATCTTGATTGCCTGGTTGTCCTTGGTTGCCTGGCTTATCTTGGTTGCCTGGTTGTCCTTGGTTGCCTGGCTTATCTTGGTTGCCTGGCTTATCTTGGTTGCCTGGTTGTCCTTGGTTGCCTGGTTGTCCTTGGTTGCCTGGTTGTCCTTGGTTGCCTGGTTGTCCTTGGTTGCCTGGCTTATCTTGGTTGCCTGGTTGCCCTTGGTTGCCTGGTTGCCCTTGGTTGCCTGGTTGCCCTTGGTTGCCTGGTTGCCCTTGGTTGCCTGGTTGCCCTTGGTTGCCTGGTTGCCCTTGGTTGCCTGGCTGTCCTTGGTTGCCTGGTTGTCCTTGGTTGCCTGGCTGTTGTGGTTTTTCAGTTGTAGTCTGACTTGGTTTGTTGTCTCGAATATAACACAAAGCGTGGAGCACATCTGAAAAGTCATTTAAAATGTTAAGTAAATTCCTCGACTTGTAATCTTTCACGAGAAAATCAAAGAAAACGCCTTTTCAAACACATCTCAATTATTTCTGTTGTCCACATTTTTCCGACTATGTGCCTGATGATGAGAGCCCGATGGTGTAGTGGATAGGTCCGCAGCTTCCTGAGCACGTACCAATGTGTTTTCGATTTTCGAATTTCGTATGTACGTTTTTTCGGCACTTTTCCACATTAAGCCGTTGGTCCCGGTTAATATTGTTTAATTAAGTAGATATTAGTCGTTAAGCCATATCAGAGGCCAGTGCTAAGCATTGGCGGCTTGAAAACTTTGACCTTATCTAGGCTTAGGTCTGGCTTCCCTTCTGGGTAGCGGAGATCAGATGGCAATCGCTCTGTGTAAAAACCAGTACCCCCGTTCAATAGATTAGGTAGCCGACCCCATGAGGTACGGGATAAGGCTAGGGAGATGATGATTTGACTGACTCTAAGAAACAAAGCTGTCATTAAATTAAAGCGTCCTGTATTACTTTGATAAGAGAATTTATTATCTTACCTGAATCTCCAGTAGCTTGCTCTATTTTCTTCAGGGATTCAATGAAACCTAGAAAAAACAATGAAGTTCTTAAATAGTTTCCTTTACATTTATTGAAACTTTTCACTCTTAATAAAATCCCTTTTCAATATTAAAAAAAAAAACTTACTTGATTGTTTAGTGAATTTTTCAATAATCTCTACAATTTGGTAGAATTCTGTAAACAAATATAAACGATTAAAATATACACTATTATTGAAAGTATTAATTATATTTCGTTATATTAATGATCATAATACCAGGATTACGACACCGAGGCACTTACCTTCCGTTTCAAATGTGCCCATTGTTCTTATTATTTCGACGACATCTGTAAAAATCAAGAACGAGTTATTATATGTATATTACTTACGTTCTTTCTCATCCAATATTATAATTCGAATTAATGTATATGGAATATGGTAATAACTTTTTACGTATAGGTTTAATATCTATGGTAATTTACATACATACATATAACCACGCCTTATCCCTAATGGGGTAGGCACAGCGTAAACTAAACAAAAGGGAAAAGAGTCATCTTGTGGAGAGGACCTCTTTGCGGAGATCATGCTTAACGGCTGCTCCTAAAGAGTTCCCATCCAAACAAGCTAAGGTCACAAGAGCGAAGCACTTGCAGACCTAAACAAAGGTCGTTCCGCCACGTCTTTCAAAGTTTTGAGTTGATAAGATAGATTTGTATTTGTAGTGATAGGTTGTCAGCCCATTGCCTAAATTACAATATATTGAAGCCTTCGGATCCCTCAGATGGTTTTTACAGCATGTACGGGAGGAAAGGCAGCTGGCACATTCTATGTTTTTTTCTTGCTCCCAGGCCGGCATGGAAGATAATGTTAAGATGTTAATTTACGTAAGTTTCAAAATGGATGTCACCCATTCTTACCTTCATTGGTGATTTCGTAAATTACTTCATATGCTTGCAGAACATCTGTAAATAAATAAATAAATTGTTAGTCCGTTTATTATGACGCTTGACCTTTTTTGAATAATAAGAATTATTATATTCTTTATTGTATCGTAATACTAAGGAAGAATGGTTTTGGCTGAATGAGTTGGTATAAAATTCTGCATTATTTAATAGGGGTTTGATAAACTTACTCTGCGTGGAGGTAATTTGGCAAATCTTGACGGTTGCTTCCTGTAATGTTTTGGAGCGAGTAGCCTTAATCACAATTTGGCAGACTTCTATAGCGTCCTTGTATGATGTGTATTTGGCCAGTTTTTGGAGAAGGGTGAAGAGATCTGTGAGAAAAACAAAATTTTTGAAAAAAGATGACAATAAGCTCAAAATGAATAGTAAGTACGGAACATTTTTTAAAGTTAACATTGTTATAAAAATAATTTCTGAGGCTCTACATCCACCGTCAATGACGGCGGCGGATTTGCACTTTGCTAAGGTAGACTTTTGAATGCTGTTTTGATATAAACAAATAAACCTTTGAATTATGTATTATAATATCAGTAACACTCACCTTGTTCACCTGTCAACTTTTGCAGAATTTGGAGCGCTTTACTTAAAGCTGGAATACAAAATATTTAATTTAAAAGATTAAGATAGTACTACTGTCATTCATCATACATTTATTTTTGAATGATCGAGAAAAATAAAAATTAAGATTATTATAAGATAACTAGTTATTAAGTAGTTATACATTTACTTACTCTTTGTAGCGGTATGTTGCATAAGTTTCACATAGAAGTCCTTCAAGTCGTGTCCACATGAGTTTGCAGTTTTTTGCAATACTTCAATGAATGTCACTGGAAAAAGAATTCAACAATTCAAAAGCCATACAATATGAAAGAAAGAAAATAATTAATTTGTTACGTTCAAGGCTTAGTATTATAACTCCCACTACCGTTTCAGTAGCTGGTAGAGGGATGGCCGGCATTCCAGAGACGCAAGTTCGAACCCTACCCAAGGCGAGTTATTATTTTTCTTCTTTCATATGATATGAAATATAAAATAACATTGTGAGGGCTAAAAATCCTCAAAAAAAACGAAAAGCCTTTTAATGGCATGATTGATCTACACTATAAACTTGTTTTATAAAAATCGTTTAAAAAATAACAAGCTTCACTTACTTTGCTGAGTGGTAGTGTGCAAGATGACTTGGCTGGCTTCCTGGATGTTGTGAGTCTGCGTGATCTGAATCAGGAACCACAAGAATGAGACCGCGTCCTTCTGGTTGGTAGCTTGTGAGATCTGCTTGAGTACTTTGTCGATGTCTGCAAGGAATTCGTATACATTGTAAAGGTGCAAAATAAAAACAAAATGATATTTTTCGGCGTGTTATCTTATCTATTACCATCAGGAACAAAAAGGGCCAAACTAAAATTTTGTGGGATTTCATCCCCGAGCGGTATTTTTTTAGAATATTTAAAATTATAAAAAATATATATCTAGGCACTTACTTATATATATTTTAAATTATGTCGACTTAAAAATTCGTAGGCGAAATTAGCACATCTTCAGTAGATAGTATTTTTTTCAAAGGATGTTATTTACTTGTGAGAAACTAACCAAAGCATTATTGATTACCTATTAATATTTCGGATATATATTTATTTATTTTGGATATTTATAGATATCTATTATAAATATACATCTATTACATATAATATAAAGCATTAATGTTTTTATACTTGTCATAATATCTAGTATTTACGCATGTAAGTTTGAGTTGTTAAGTGCGTATATTATTTTGTCTATGTCAGGTTATATAATTGTTTCCTAACTTACTTATTATCTTATCTTAGTACATATCTTAGTTTACACTCTGCCTACCCCATTAGGGATAAAGGCGTGATTATATGTATGTATGTATATCTTAGTTTACCTGCAAGCATTATTGTCTCCTTTGGGTTTTTCAAAGGTTGACTGGAAGATAACACTTTGTGCCACTATTGTTTTACTCTTCCTATATTTTAGTTTCAAGATTTTTAAGGAACAAAAACGAACTTACATACATACATACCTTACTCATCTGAATTTATGACAGCGATGATAGTCTGAATTTTAGATAAATTAATTTGAAGGAATATAAATATCCAAATACAATTACTTCCATGCTGGACTGGGAGAGATAGAAAAACATAGAATGTTCCAGCTGCCCTTCCTCCCGGGCATGCTGTTGAAGTCAGCAAAAGGGACTCAAGGGTTACAGTGTATTGTAATTTAGGCGATGGGCTGACAACCTGTCACTATAGCAATACATATTACAATCTAAAATTGCCCTCAATTTTTGTCAGACGTGGCGAAAGCGCTTTTTACGAGGCGTTAAACGCTTTGCCTACCCCGTAAGGGAATAAGGCGTGATTTATGTATGTATGTATGTATGAATATAAATAGATTATTCCTAAATTTAATTGGTGTACCTTCGTTGTTGAAGATCTGCTGGAAGACTTGTTTGATCTCTGCAAGAGAGGTAGATCCAGTGATCTGAGCCAGTTGCTGGTCGCGGTCGCTCAGCGGCGCCTGTGTAGTTGTCGTAGTTGTAGTGGTGAATGCGTCCGGTTTGCCTTGCTGAATGTGCTTCAGTGCTTCAATTACGGTTTGTTCGCCAGTCGCTTCTTGCAACGTCTTCAAAGCGGATAAGAAGTCTAGAAATCAAGAGAAATATATTTAGAAGTGCATTGTTTTATTCTTTTTCATTAGCATTTTAAAATATTCTAATTTTTATTTTGTTTCAAAATGGTTCAATTAATTTAATGAATACTTATTAAATAATAGTAAATACCTGATGTTCTTGTGTAAGTGGTTAAAACTGTGATGACTTCCGTCCAACCTGTAAAAAAATCACATTAGCGATTCATTGTACATAATATCGTGCCAAAATATTAAAAAGAACAACATTATTTAAATAATTTGACGGAAGTCGGAACAACAGAAGAACTACTTACTGTTAACCTCAAAGCTTTGAATTATGTTGAATATTTCGATGACATCAGCGTTGGTGATTTGGTAAATGATTCCATAAGCTTGCATTAAGTCTGAAAATATAAACAATGTGATATATTTGTTATGCTCTCCTTGGCTACAAGTAATTGTTATATTTTGGTTTGAGCCATTATAAGCTAAACTCACTTTGTGCGGAGGTTGCTTTACGGATCTTGGCGCTAGCTTCCTGTAAGGTTGTGGAGCGAGTAGCATTTATCTCGATTTGGTGGGCTTGTATGACGTCCTTGTATGATGTATACTTGAACAGCGTTTGTAACATATCGAAGACATCTATACAAAAACAAAGCATTTGTTTTGTTATAATATTTACTTTCGAGTTAAATAGAATATAAATACAAATACAAAAATATGCTGATTTCTTACCATTTTTGCCTGTCTCCTTGATCAGAATTTGTAAAGTTTCAATTAAATCTGTAACACATAACAAGTAAATGTAAATAACATTTGTTAAAGAAAACAAATCCGCACCAAAATATATTGTTACATAAAAGTAAAAATTGTTATTATTATATAATGTTGTTTAGGTTCGTTGTTTATATAATACAATACTTTTAAACTTATTAATTTATTACATTTTACTATATATTTTAAATGATTTAAGTTATCGTGTGTGATATTTACTCTTTGATGCAGTTTGTTGAACAAGTTGATAATAGAAGTCCTTCAAGTCATGTCCGCATTGTTCTGCTGTCTGTTGCAATACTTCAATGAATGACACTGTAAAAAAGGAAAGACAATATGACTTATATTAAAAAAAAACCCTTAAAAGATCAGCTGGAGTACATTTTTTTTAGCAAATAAAATGAGTCTATTGCAAGTAGCAAGTTATGTTTATATTATTATATTAAATACTTCAAACTTACATTTCTGTGTTGTTGTCTGTAAGATGACTTGGCTGGCTTCTTGGATGTTCTGAGTCTGCGTGATCTGAACCAGGAACCACAAGAATGAGACCGCGTCCTGCTGGTTGGACGCTTGTGAGATCTGCTCCAGTACTTGATCAATATCTGCAAGAATTAGAAAGATTTGAAAATTTAAGCTAATTACCAAGCGGTTACTTCGTTTATTTTGATGGGGCGACATATTAATTTTAATTTATTTTTTATTGGTGTACCTTCGTTGTTGAAGATCTGCTGGAAGACTTGTTTGATCTCTGCAAGAGAGGTAGATCCAGTGATCTGAGCCAGTTGCTGGTCGCGGTCGCTCAGCGGCGCCTGTGTAGTTGTCGTAGTTGTAGTGGTGAAAGCGTCAGGTTTGCCTTGCTGAATGTGCTTCAGTGCTTCAATTACGGTTTGTTCGCCAGTCGCTTCTTGCAACGTCTTCAAAGCGGATAAGAAGTCTAGAAATCAAGAGAAATATATTAAGAAGTGCATTGTTTTATTCTTCTTCATTAGCATTTTAAAATATTCAAATTTTTATTTTGTTTCAAAATGATTCAATTAATTTAATGAATACTTATTAAATAATAGTAAAAGTAAATACCTGATGTTCTTGTGTAAGTGGTTAAAACTGTGATGACTTCCGTCCAACCTGTAAAAAAATCACATTAGCGATTCATTGTACATAATATCGTGCTAAAATATTAAAAAGAACAAAAATATTTAAATAATTAGACGGAACAACAGAAGAACTACTTACTGTTAACCTCGAAGCTTTGAATTATGTTGAATATTTCGATGACATCAGCGTTGGTGATTTGGTAAATGATTCCATAAGCTTGCATTAAGTCTGAAAATATAAATAACGTGATATTTTTGTTGTGCTCTCCTTGGTTACAAGTAATTGTTATATTTTGGTTTGAGCCATTTTCAGTTATAAAGAAACAAAACATAATGTGTAAGTATAAGCTAAACTCACTTTGTGCGGAGGTTGCTTTACGGATCTTGGCGCTAGCTTCCTGTAAGGTTGTGGAGCGAGTAGCATTTATCTCGATTTGGTGGGCTTGTATGACGTCCTTGTATGATGTATACTTGAACAGCGTTTGTAACATATCGAAGACATCTATACAAAAACAAAGCATTTGATTTGTTATAATATTCACTTTCGAGTTGAATAGAATATAAATACAAATACAAAAATATGCTGATTTCTCACCATTTTTGCCTGTCTCCTTGATCAGAATTTGTAAAGTTTCAATTAAATCTGTAACACAAAACATGTAAATGTAAATAACATTTGTTAAAGAAAACAAATCCTCACCAAAATATATTGCTACATAAAAGTAAAAATTGTTAATATTATATAATGTTATTTAGGTTCGTTGTTTATATAATATAGTTCTTTTAAACTTAATAATGTAGTACATTTCACTATACGTTTTAAATGATTTAAGTTATCGTGTGTGACTACTTACTCTTTGATGCAGTTTGTTGAACAAGTTGATAATAGAAGTCCTTCAAGTCATGTCCGCATTGTTCTGCTGTCTGTTGCAATACTTCAATGAATGACACTGTAAAACAGGAAGGACAATATGACTTAATTTTTTAATAAAAGCCCTTAAAAGATCAGCTGGAGTACATTTTCCAAAAGTTTTGATTTAGCAAATAAAATGAGTCTTTTGCAAGTTGTAAGTCATGTTTATATTATTATATTAAATACTTCAAAATTACATTTCTGTGTAGTTGTCTGTAAGATGACTTGGCTGGCTTCTTGGATGTTCTGAGTCTGCGTGATCTGAACCAGGAACCACAAGAATGAGACCGCGTCCTGCTGGTTGGACGCTTGTGAGATCTGCTCCAGTACTTGATCAATATCTGCAAGAATTAGAAAGATTTGAAAATTTAAGCAAATTACCAAGCGGTTACTTCGTTTATTTTGATGGGGCGACAAATTAATTTTAATTTATTTTTTATTGGTTTACCTTCGTTGTTGAAGATCTGCTGGAAGACTTGTTTGATCTCTGCAAGAGAGGTAGATCCAGTGATCTGAGCCAGTTGCTGGTCGCGGTCGCTCAGCGGCGCCTGTGTAGTTGTCGTAGTTGTAGTGGTGAATGCGTCCGGTTTGCCTTGCTGAATGTGCTTCAGTGCTTCAATTACGGTTTGTTCGCCAGTCGCTTCTTGCAACGTCTTCAAAGCGGATAAGAAGTCTAGAAATCAAGAGAAATATATTTAGAAGTGCATTGTTTTATTCTTCTTCATTAGCATTTTAAAATATTCTAATTTTTATTTTTTTCAAAATGGTTCAATTAATTTAATGAATACTTATTAAATAATAGTAAAAGTAAATACCTGATGTTCTTGTGTAAGATGTTAAAACTGTGATGACTTCCGTCCAACCTGTAAAAAATCACATTAGCGATTCATTGTACATAACATCGTGCTAAAATATTAAAAAGAACAACATTATTTAAATAATTTGACGGAACAACAGAAGAACTACTTACTGTTAACCTCGAAGCTTTGAATTATGTTGAATATTTCGATGACATCAGCGTTGGTGATTTGGTAAATGATTCCATAAGCTTGCATTAAGTCTGAAAATATAAATAACGTGATATTTTTGTTGTGCTCTCCTTGGTTCCAAGTAATTGTTATATTTTGGTTTGAGCCATTTTCAGTTATAAAGAAACAAAACATACTGTGTAAGTATAAGCTAAACTCACTTTGTGCGGAGGTTGCTTTACGGATCTTGGCGCTAGCTTCCTGTAAGGTTGTGGAGCGAGTAGCATTTATCTCGATTTGGTGGGCTTGTATGACGTCCTTGTATGATGTATACTTGAACAGCGTTTGTAACATATCGAAGACATCTATACAAAAACAAAGCATTTGATTTGTTATAATATTTACTTTCGAGTTAAATAGAATATAAATACAAATACAGAAATATGCTGATTTCTCACCATTTTTGCCTGTCTCCTTGATCAGAATTTGTAAAGTTTCAATTAAATCTGTAACACAAAACATGTAAATGTAAATAACATTTGTTAAAGAAAACGAATCCTCACCAAAATATATTGCTACATAAAAGTAAAAATTGTTAATATTATATAATGTTATTTAGGTTTGTTGTTTATATAATATAGTTCTTTTAAACTTAATAATGTAATACATTTCACTATATGTTTTAAATGATTTAAGTTATCGTGTGTGATACTTACTCTTTGATGCAGTTTGTTGAACAAGTTGATAATAGAAGTCCTTCAAGTCATGTCCGCATTGTTCTGCTGTCTGTTGCAATACTTCAATGAATGACACTGTAAAATAAAAAGATTATTTATAGTCGATTTTCAAGAAGAACGTCAGTGTCTAGTTTATGAGTTTATAAATACAAACCTCGTTTAATACTTTGCACTTACATTGCTGAGTGGTAGTTTGCAGTATAACCTTGCTGGCTTCTTGGATGTTCTGAGTCTGCGTGATTTGAATCAAGAACAGCAAGAATGAAACCGCGTCCTGCTGACTGGTAGCTTGTGAGATTTGCTGGAGCACTTGATCAATATCTGCCAAAAAAAGTTTATTTAGACCTGTCCTAAAGCAATTCTGGTGATTTGATTTACTTCAAAGAAACTAACCATCGCATTATTGATTGCTGAACTGAATTTTTGACAGCGACGTCAGAATGAAAATAAGATTTTGAAAGATATAAATACATGTTATATAATTTTAATTTGTGTACCTTCGTTGTTGAAGATCTGCTGGAAGACTTGTTTGATCTCTGCAAGAGAGGTAGATCCAGTGATCTGAGCCAGTTGCTGGTCGCGGTCGCTCAGCGGCGCCTGTGTAGTTGTCGTAGTTGTAGTGGTGAAAGCGTCAGGTTTGCCTTGCTGGATGTGCTTCAGTGCTTCGACGATATTTTGTTGGCCAGTTGCTTCTTGCAAAGTTTTTAGAGCGGACCGGAAATCTGCGATAGTCAATATTTTGAACTTATTAGCGGTTTTTCAAAATCTAAAGAAATGATCGTATATGGTTTCGTTTTCTACATGCCATGCTTAATTTATAAATATATAAAAAGTATACCTGATGTTCGTGTGTATGTTATAATTATTGTGATGATTTCCGTCCAACCTGTCAACAATGTCGTTAATTATTTATTCATCCTAGATACATATTTCGTCACAAAAGTCTTTTTTAGTCTCATGGTTATCAACATTATAATGATATAAAACCAAAAGTTTTCCATTTTTGTATGAGTGTCCGTGATAATAACGCATGAAACTGCGTTGAAATATCGCAAACGCATACAAAAATGGAACACCACGGTAAAATTCCCGTATTTTAATTTTTATAGCGTATTTACAAAGTTATTTTTTATTCTTAAAAAATTGCATAACAACTACGGAGCTACTTACTCTTAACTTCAAAGGTTTCAAATATGGTCAATATTTGGACGACATCTGAAAAATAAAAATATGCTTATTATATAAATCTCTGTTAATTTCTAAGGATTTTGTTTTTGTTTTTTTTTCACTCGATTATGGTTAAAACAAGTAAATTACAGTTGATAAATTACGTCTAAAGCTTCTTACCTGTCTGGGTAATTTTGTAGATTACTTCATAAGCTTGCAGTGTGTCTGAAATCATAATAATGTTGCATTATTTTTACGCCCTCATTTGTAAGATGCATTGTCTTGTCTTGTCTAGTCGTTAATGTCCCACTGCTGGGCAAAGGCCTCTCTCCGGTCTCTCCACGACTCTCTATCCTGTACTTCCTCCGGCCAGTCCTCCAAGAAGGAGTCGAGCTCATCTCGCCATACCATCATCAAAATAGTCTCATATTTCATGGGGTAAGGGGTTTTAGCCAAATGTAATTAGGGTGTTTTAAGAATAGCATAAGATTCATGTAATATTTTACATAACAGCATCAAGTCTGATTTCTTCTGGATTTGTGAAATAACTCCTCTGTAGTAATAAGAATAGGTAAACTTACTTTGCGTGGAAGTGACTTTGCAGATCTTCTTGTTGGCTTCCTGTAAGGTCTTGGAGCGAGTAGACGTAATCAGGATTTGGCAGATTTCTATAGCATCCTTGTATGAGGTGTACTTGCTCAGTTTTTGGAACAAGATGAAAAGATCTGAAAGATTTTAATGTAAATGTAGATTTTTTCAGTTAATTCAAAACTTATGTATATAATAGCATTTATATCTTTAAATAAATAGTACTATCAATTTAAGTGAATTTACTTTTAATATGAACTGAAGTGGAAGGCTTTCGGTTTTACAGCGGTTTTTAGTCACATCGCAATTAACGATTCTCTGGTTTAATGTACACCTAAAAACCATTTCGTTTCTTAAACAACGTTGTATTTTTCACTTACCTCTTTCACCCGTCGCAGCCTGTAGAATTTGGAAAGCTTGGCTTAAATCTGAAATACAAAATATTTGATTTAACATAATACAATTATGCAAGCTAAAAATTGTATTTTTATTATTATATAATTTTACAAATTTATAATTAATATGACTTACTCTTAGCCGCAGTATGCTGAATTAGCTTCCAATAGAAGTCCTTCAAGTCGTGTCCACATTGTTCTGCTGTCTGTTGCAATACTTCAATGAATGTCACTGTAAAATAAAAAGATTATTTATAGTCGATTTTCAAGAAGAACGTCGGTGTCTAGTTTATGAGTTTATAAATACAAACCTCGTTTAATACTTTGCACTTACATTGCTGAGTGGTAGTTTGCTGTATAACCTTGCTGGCTTCTTGGATGTTCTGAGTCTGCGTGATTTGAATCAAGAACAGCAAGAATGAAACCGCGTCCTGCTGACTGGTAGCTTGTGAGATTTGCTGGAGCACTTGATCAATATCTGCCAAAAAAAGTTTATTTAGACCTGTCCTAAAGCAATTCTGGTTATTTGATAGGATGTTATTTACTTCAAAGAAACTAACCATCGCATTATTGATTGCTGAACTGAATTTTTGACAGCGACGTCAGAATGAAAATAAGATTTTGAAAGATATAAATACATGTTATATAATTTTAATTTGTGTACCTTCGTTGTTGAAGATCTGCTGGAAGACTTGTTTGATCTCTGCAAGAGAGGTAGATCCAGTGATCTGAGCCAGTTGCTGGTCGCGGTCGCTCAGCGGCGCCTGTGTAGTTGTCGTAGTTGTAGTGGTGAAAGCGTCCGGTTTGCCTTGCTGGATGTGCTTCAGTGCTTCGACGATATTTTGTTGGCCAGTTGCTTCTTGCAAAGTTTTTAGAGCGGACCGGAAATCTGCGATAGTCAATATTTTGAACTTATTAGCGGTTTTTCAAAATCTAAAGAAATGATCGTATATGGTTTCGTTTTCTACATGCCATGCTTAATTAATAAATATATAAAAAGTATACCTGATGTTCGTGTGTATGTTATAATTATTGTGATGATTTCCGTCCAACCTGTCAAAAATGTCGTTAATTATTTATTCATCCTAGATACATATTTCATTACAAAAGTCTTTTTAATAGTCTCATGGTTATCAACATTATAATGATTAAAAACGGGATATTTTCTGTGGTTTTCCATTTTTGTATGAGTGTCCGTGATAATAACGCATGAAACTGCGTTGAAATATCGGAAACTTATACAAAAATGGAACACCACGGTAAAATTCCCGTATTTTAATTTTTATAGCATATTTACAATGTTATTTTTTTATTCTTATAAAATAGCATAACAACTACTGAGCTACTTACTCTCAACTTCAAAGGTTTCAAATATGGTCAATATTTGGACGACATCTGAAAAATAAAAATATGTTTATTATATAAATCTCTGTTAATTTCTAAGGATTTTTATTTTGTTTTATTTTTTACTCGATTATGATTAAAACAAGTAAACAACAGTTGATGAATTACGTCGAAAAACTTCTTACCTGTCTGGGTAATTTTGTAGATTACTTCATAAGCTTGCAGTGTGTCTGAAATCATAATAATGTTGTATTATTTCTACGCCCTTATTTGTAAGATGCATTGTCTTGTCTTGTCTAGTCGTTAATGTCCCACTGCTTGGCAAAGGCCTCTCTCCGGTCTCTCCACGACTCTCTATCCTGTACTTCCTCCGGCCAGTCCTCCAAGAAGGAGTCGAGCTCATCTCGCCATACCATCATCAAAATAGTCGTCATATTTCATGGGGTAAGGGGTTTTAGCCAAATGTAATTAGAGTGTTTTAAGAATAGCATAAGATTCATGTAATATTTTACATAACAGCATCAAGTCTGATTTCTTCTGGATTTGTGAAATAACTCCTCTGTAGTAATAAGAATAGGTAAACTTACTTTGCGTAGAAGTGACTTTGCAGATCTTCTTGTTGGCTTCCTGTAAGGTCTTGGAGCGAGTAGACGTAATCAGGATTTGGCAGATTTCTATAGCATCCTTGTAGGAGGTGTACTTGCTCAGTTTTTGGAACAAGATGAAAAGATCTGAAAGATTTTAATGTAAATGTATTTTTTTTCAGTTTAATCAAAACTTATGTACCTATATAGTAGCATTTATGTCTTAAAATATATTGTACCATCAATTTAAGTGAATATACTTTTAATATGAACTGAAGTGGAAGGCTTTCGTTTTTACAGCGGTTTTTAGTCACATCGCAATTAACGATTCTCTGGTTTAACGTACACCTAAAAACCATTTCGTTTCTTAATCAACGTTGTATTTTTCACTTACCTCTTTCACCCGTCGCAGCCTGTAGAATTTGGAAAGCTTGGCTTAAATCTGAAATACAAAATATTTGATTTAACATAATAAAATTATGCAAACTAAAAAGTGTATTTTTATTATTATATAATTTTACAAATTTATAATTAATATAACTTACTCTTAGCCGCAGTATGCTGAATTAGCTTCCAATAGAAGTCCTTCAAGTCGTGTCCACATTGTTCTGCTGTCTGTTGCAATACTTCAATGAATGTCACTGTAAAATAAAAAGATTATTTATAGTCGATTCTCAAGAAGAACGTCGGTGTCTAGTTTATGAGTTTATAAATACAAACCTCGTTTAATACTTTGCACTTACATTGCTGAGTGGTAGTTTGCAGTACAACCTTGCTGGCTTCTTGGATGTTCTGAGTCTGCGTGATTTGAATCAAGAACAGCAAGAATGAAACCGCGTCCTGCTGACTGGTAGCTTGTGAGATTTGCTGGAGCACTTGATCAATATCTGCCAAAAAAAGTTTATTTAGACCCGTCCTAAAGCAATTCTGGTTATTTGATAGGATGTTATTTACTTCAAAGAAACTAACCATCGCATTATTGATTGCTAAACTAAATTTTTGACAGCGACGACAGAATGAATATAAGATTTTGAAAGATATAAATACATGTTATATAATTTTAATTTGTGTACCTTCGTTGTTGAAGATCTGCTGGAAGACTTGTTTGATCTCTGCAAGAGAGGTAGATCCAGTGATCTGAGCCAGTTGCTGGTCGCGGTCGCTCAGCGGCGCCTGTGTAGTTGTCGTAGTTGTAGTGGTGAAAGCGTCCGGTTTGCCTTGCTGGATGTGCTTCAGTGCTTCGACGATATTTTGTTGGCCAGTTGCTTCTTGCAAAGTTTTTAGAGCGGACCGGAAATCTGCGATAGTCAATATTTTGAACTTATTAGCGGTTTTTCAAAATCTAAAGAAATGATCGTGTATGGTTTCGTTTTCTACATGCCATGCTTAATTAATAAATATATAAAAAGTATACCTGATGTTCGTGTGTATGTTATAATTATTGTGATGATTTCCGTCCAACCTGTCAAAAATGTCGTTAATTATTTATTCATCCTAGATACATATTTCAATACAAAAGTCTTTTTAATAGTCTCATGGTTATCAACATTATAATGATTAAAAACGGGATATTTTCTGTGGTTTTCCATTTTTGTATGAGTGTCCGTGATAATAACGCATGAAACTGCGGTGAAATATCGAGAACTCATACAAAAATGGAAAACCACGGTAAAATTCCCGTATTTTAATTATTATAGCATATTTACAAAGTATTTTTTTTATTCTTATAAAATAGCATAACAACTACGGAGCTACTTACTCTCAACTTCAAAGGTTTCAAATATGGTCAATATTTGGACGACATCTGAAAATTAAAAATATGCTTATTATATAAATCTCTGTTAATTTCTAAGGATTTTTATTTTGTTTTTTTTTTACTCGATTATGGTTAAAACAAGTAAATTACAGTTGATAAATTACGTCTAAAACTTCTTACCTGTCTGGGTAATTTTGTAGATTACTTCATAAGCTTGCAGTGTGTCTGAAATCATAATAATGTTGTATTATTTTAACGCCCTCATTTGCAAGATGCATTGTCTTGTCTAGTCGTTAATGTCCCACTGCTGGGCAAAGGCCTCTCTCCAGTCTCTCCACGACTCTCTATCCTGTACTTCCTCCGGCCAGTCCTCGAAGAAGGAGTCGAGCTCATCTCGCCATACCATCATCAAAATAGTCGTCATATTTCATGGGGTAAGGGGTTTTAGCCAAATGTAATTAGAGTGTTTTAAGAATAGCATAAGATTCATGTAATATTTTACATAACAGCATCAAGTCTGATTTCTTCTGGATTTGTGAAATAACTCCTCTGTAGTAATAAGAATAGGTAAACTTACTTTGCGTAGAAGTGACTTTGCAGATCTTCTTGTTGGCTTCCTGTAAGGTCTTGGAGCGAGTAGACGTAATCAGGATTTGGCAGATTTCTATAGCATCCTTGTAGGAGGTGTACTTGCTCAGTTTTTGGAACAAGATGAAAAGATCTGAAAGATTTTAATGTAAATGTATTTTTTTTCAGTTTAATCAAAACTTATGTACCTATATAGTAGCATTTATGTCTTAAAATATATTGTACTATCAATTTAAGTGAATATACTTTTAATATGAACTGAAGTGGAAGGCTTTCGTTTTTACAGCGGTTTTTAGTCACATCGCAATTAACGATTCTCTGGTTTAACGTACACCTAAAAACCATTTCGTTTCTTAATCAACGTTGTATTTTTCACTTACCTCTTTCACCCGTCGCAGCCTGTAGAATTTGGAAAGCTTGGCTTAAATCTGAAATACAAAATATTTGATTTAACATAATAAAATTATGCAAACTAAAAAGTGTATTTTTATTATTATATAATTTTACAAATTTATAATTAATATAACTTACTCTTAGCCGCAGTATGCTGAATTAGCTTCCAATAGAAGTCCTTCAAGTCGTGTCCACATTGTTCTGCTGTCTGTTGCAATACTTCAATGAATGTCACTGTAAAATAAAAAGATTATTTATAGTCGATTCTCAAGAAGAACGTCGGTGTCTAGTTTATGAGTTTATAAATACAAACCTCGTTTAATACTTTGCACTTACATTGCTGAGTGGTAGTTTGCAGTACAACCTTGCTGGCTTCTTGGATGTTCTGAGTCTGCGTGATTTGAATCAAGAACAGCAAGAATGAAACCGCGTCCTGCTGACTGGTAGCTTGTGAGATTTGCTGGAGCACTTGATCAATATCTGCCAAAAAAAGTTTATTTAGACCCGTCCTAAAGCAATTCTGGTTATTTGATAGGATGTTATTTACTTCAAAGAAACTAACCATCGCATTATTGATTGCTAAACTAAATTTTTGACAGCGACGACAGAATGAATATAAGATTTTGAAAGATATAAATACATGTTATATAATTTTAATTTGTGTACCTTCGTTGTTGAAGATCTGCTGGAAGACTTGTTTGATCTCTGCAAGAGAGGTAGATCCAGTGATCTGAGCCAGTTGCTGGTCGCGGTCGCTCAGCGGCGCCTGTGTAGTTGTCGTAGTTGTAGTGGTGAAAGCGTCAGGTTTGCCTTGCTGGATGTGCTTCAGTGCTTCGACGATATTTTGTTGGCCAGTTGCTTCTTGCAAAGTTTTTAGAGCGGACCGGAAATCTGCGATAGTCAATATTTTGAACTTATTAGCGGTTTTTCAAAACCTAAAGAAATGATCGTATATGGTTTCGTTTTCTACATGCCATGCTTAATTAATAAATATATAAAAAGTATACCTGATGTTCGTGTGTATGTTATAATTATTGTGATGATTTCCGTCCAACCTGTCAAAAATGTCGTTAATTATTTATTCATCCTAGATACATATTTCATTACAAGTCTTTTTAATAGCCTGATGGTTATCAACATTATAATGATTAAAAACGGGATATTTTCTGTGGTTTTCCATTTTTGTATGAGTGTCCGTGATAATATCGCATGAAACTGCGTTGAAATATCGGAAACTCATACAAAAATGGAACACCACGGTAAAATTCCCGTATTTTAATTTTTATAGCATATTTACAATGTTATTTTTTTATTCTTATAAAATAGCATAACAACTACTGAGCTACTTACTCTCAACTTCAAAGGTTTCAAATATGGTCAATATTTGGACGACATCTGAAAAATAAAAATATGTTTATTATATAAATCTCTGTTTATTTCTAAGGATTTTTATTTTGTTTTTTTTTTCACTCGATTATGGTTAAAACAAGTAAATTACAGTTGATAAATTACGTTTAAAACTTCTTACCTGTCTGGGTAATTTTGTAGATTACTTCATAAGCTTGCAGTGTGTCTGAAATCATAATAATGTTGTATTATTTTTACGCCCTCATTTGCAAGATGCATTGTCTTGTCTAGTCGTTAATGTCCCACTGCTTGGCAAAGGCCTCTCTCCGGTCTCTCCACGACTCTCTATCCTGTACTTCCTCCGGCCAGTCCTCGAAGAAGGAGTCGAGCTCATCTCGCCATAACATCATCAAAATAGTCGTCATATTTCATCGGGTAAGGGGTTTTAGCCAAATGTAATTAGAGTGTTTTAAGAATAGCATAAGATTCATGTAATATTTTACATAACAGCATCAAGTCTGATTACTTCTGGATTTGTGAAATAACTCCTCTGTAGTAATAAGAATAGGTAAACTTACTTTGAGTGGAAGTGACTTTGCAGATCTTCTTGTTGGCTTCCTGTAAGGTCTTGGAGCGAGTAGACGTAATCAGGATTTGGCAGATTTCTATAGCATCCTTGTATGAGGTGTACTTGCTCAGTTTTTGGAACAAGATAAAAAGATCTGAAAGATTTTAATGTAAATGTAGATTTTTTCAGTTTAATCAAAACTTATGTATATAAAAGCATTTATGTCTCTAAACAAATTGTACCCTCAATTTCAGTGAATATACTTTTAATATGAACTGGAAAGGAGGGAGGGACATCACAATTAACGATTCTTTGGTTTAACGTACACCTAAAAACCATTTCGTTTCTTAAACAACGTTGCAATTTTCACTTACCTCTTTCACCCGTCTCGGCCTGTAGAATTTGGAAAGCTTGGCTCAAATCTGCAATACAAATATTTGATTTAATATAATAAAATTATGCAAACTAAACAGTGCATTTTTATTATATATAACTTTATAATTAATATGACTTACTCTTAGCCGCAGTATGCTGAATTAGCTTCCAATAGAAGTCCTTCAAGTCGTGTCCACATTGTTGTGCTGTCTGTTGCAATACTTCAATGAATGTCACTGTAAAATAAAAAGATTATTTATAGTCGATTCTCAAGAAGAACGTCGATGTCTAGTTTATGAGTTTATAAATACAAGCCTCATTTAATACTTTGCACTTACATTGCTGAGTGGTAGTTTGCAGTATAACCTTGCTGGCTTCTTGGATGTTCTGAGTCTGCGTGATTTGAATCAAGAACAGCAAGAATGAAACCGCGTCCTGCTGATTGGTAGCTTGTGAGATTTGCTGGAGCACTAAATCAATATCTGCCAAAAAAAGATAAATGTTATTTACTTCTAACAAACTAACCAACGCATTATCAATATCTGCAAAAAAAACAAAGATGATTACGGTTTTTTTATTGATGTATGGAACATGATAGAATCAACCATAAATTAAATTAGTGGGGTTGTATCCCTCATTAAAATATGATAAGCTTTCGGCTGAAAATTTTTGTAGGGTTTGCACTTCCAGAGATCTTTTGGCTCTAAACAATTTTAGTGGGGTTACGTCCCCAAGGGGAACATGATGGCTTCGGCTCATAAATACATTTTAGTGGGTTTTTATCTCCAAGCGAAATATTAGTCCTAGGCAAATTTAGTGGAGTTTCATCTCCGTGACTAGATTAGTTTAATTTTGTGGCATGGATTTTATGAGCCCTAGGAGCTTAAACAAAAAAACGTATGCTTGTATTTTCTATAATTATATTTATGTACCTTCACTATTGAAGATCTGCTGGAACACTTGTTTGATTTCTACCAAAGTAGCGGAAGTTGTGATCTGAGCCAGTTGCTGGTCCCTTGCGCTCAGTGGCGCCTGTGTAGTCGTGGTGGTGGTCGTACTTGTAGTCGTGGTAGTCAACTTGCTGGGCAACTTCTGTTGAATGTGCTGTAGCGCCTTGATGGAGTTTTTTTCTCCAGTCGCCTCTTGCAGTCTTCGGATTGATTCACTGAATGCTAAAAATCAATTACAGATTAAATAATAGGTGTTTTGTAGAAAAAAGTTACTTTTATATAATTTGCGGTTAAAACTAGAGTGCGGATTTCTTGTTTACTGGCTAATATGGAAACAATCTTTTCTTAAAAAAACCTTAATTTTGTTTTTGGAAAGGTATATTTCAAAAAAAGATAACTTACAGGTCGTTTCGGTGTACTCTTCAATAATTGTGATGACTCTTATGAATTCTGTAGGTTAAAAGAAATAAAATTTATAGGTCATATATAAATAGGCAATGCCATTTCTAATTTAATAGAATTAATATAAATATATAATATATTCTTCCATGCTGGTCTGGGAGCGAGAGAAAAACATAGAATGTGCCAGCTGCATTTCCTCCTGGGCATCCTGTAAAAACCAGCTAAGGGATCCGAGGGTTTTAGTATATTGTAATTTAGGCGATGGGCTGACAACCTGTCACTACAGCAATATACTTACAAATCTATCTTAAATAACCCTCAAAACTTTGTCAGACGTGGCGGTACGACCTTTGTTTGGGTCGTTTACGTTCTGTCTACCCCATTAGGGATAAAGGCGTGATTATATGTATGTATGTATGCAATATAAATATAGGTAGGTAGGTACTGATCTGATCGAGAATCTTACCAATTTCAAATGTGGTGATGGTGATGAAGTACTCCACAATATCTGCAAGTACAGTAATCATTAAGGATTTCACAATTGTGATAAAAAGCTACTTACATTTTTTTTTTTTCACATAAGACAGCATGTTTATATTTGTACAACAAATTCCGCCAAACTGTACAACAGTTTGTTGGCAGAAATAGACTCCCCTGTATTAAACATTTACATTACTGCTTTATGTTATCTAAGTTAATATTGTAAGTTTAGTAAGAAAAGTTTAAATGAGTTACAGTTTTGCAAATATTATAAAAAAAATAATTACAAGCTTGATACAACTTGATACAAGCTCTGCTTAGTGCAGGGTCCGCTGTTAAGTGTTGTTGTTTTGTACTAAACTGTTTTTATTTTTAATTCGAATTATCATTACTTTCTTTTTTGTACAACTCCTTTTCTGTTAAATAAATATTTTCATTTTCATAATTCGATATCTTTGTAACCATACTAACCGACTTCCATCAAAGTTGTAATTGCTTGCAGAGCGACTTCGAGACCTGAAAGATAAGTTGAAGGTTATGTTTAAAAAGACGTTGAGTACCTACAACTATTTACGAGAGCACAGTCATAGAAGTTTAATGAGATTTTCTGGTTAAGGGGATTCCCGGTGCACCCCAGCGCCCTCATCAGTAAAAAAATCTTTGCTCACCGAAAACGCAATTAATCGAAAATCCGGGAAATCAGATTAAAGTATGGGTACTGAAGTTTTTTTAAAGCATTATAAATTAATGATTCAGTGTTCACTTCAGTTACAGATAGTAAAAGTGCTAAAAGTGGCCGTTTTTCACAAATTTCCTATCTGTAACTGCAACGATCTATAAGTTGCAACTTTATGAGGTTCCAAATGGCCTTTATTGCTTTAACCTCAATCTGATGTACCGGATTTTCGATTGATTTTGTTTTCAGTTAATTATGATTTTTTGACTGATGAGGGCGCCACTTAGCCCAGGGAAGCCCCTTAAGAGAATGCATACTGAATTACTTGATTCTCCATCAAGAGAAAGGATTTCGTGCTTTGAAGGGGATGTTTGCCAATCGGTCTCAATACTATTTTAAATTAGATTTGATTCATAGCGGCCTTTTTACAAATTATTTCCGAGGCCTGTGGGGCAGTTTAATAATTCTGATACCAGGGTTTATCGGGTCGTTTGACCTGAGAACCCACAAGGTAGAAGTGTCTTACTGTTTTCTCCCGTGGCCAAAGTGATCTGCTGGCTCGCTTCTTGGATCGTCTTTGTTCTGGTTGCACTCAGTATAGACATTAGGAACGCCAGTACGTTTTTGGTTTGAGTATACTCTGAGCTCCAGTCACTGTAGTCGAATATATCTGAGGAAATAAAATAATTTTAATCTAAAGTATATCAAAGAGAAGCAATACTCAAACTTCATTAGAATTATCAACATTATTGTCAAACTCACTGACAAATTAATAAATTATCGTAACAGACAAAATATAAGTAATTTAAATTTTACATACAAGTGGTAATAATACTATAGTTAATATGACAACGGCTCAAATGCAATTCAAATATGTGTATGTATTTTGTTCATAACTAACTTACTTTGTAGTCCCGTAATTTTCGAGAATGAGTCACGCACTTCTTGCAAAGCTGAAAACAAGAAAAATGATTATTAAAACCTTTTTAAACTTTTCTTTACTTAAAGCACACATTATTAAGTAAAATAAAATGTGACTCCTATCAATTGATATAGAGCTAGCTACTAGCTTAACTGCCTCCGTGGTCTAGTGGCTAGTGCCATGGGCTCCCGATCCGGAGGTCCTGGGTTCGATTCCCAGGGGGTAAAACACAAAGTTGATATTTGAGAATTTATCACTTTGTGAATTTTTCCCCAGTTTGGGTAGGACATTGCAGGCTGAATCACCTGATTGTCCGAAAAAGAAAAAGATTTCGTGCTTCGGAGGGCACGTTAAGCCGTCGGTCCCGGTCGCTGTCTTTGATAGTGGTCGTTACACAAAACCATGTCAGAGGCCTGATAGTTGTGCTACTAGGCGGTTTAAAAACTCTGACACCAGGGTTCATCGGGTCCATAGACTCGATACCCACTCGACAGAAGAAGACTAGCGTGTATAGGGAACAATAGGGCTGGCATGGCATGCACATCGTACAAAAGTCCTGTAAAAAAAAATTGAAAAAGCCCTCTAAAACCATTAAAAATAAATAAATTTATGTTTGGAACACGTCAACGTTTTTAAAATATAAAAATAGAAAAAAATTAAATTTGCACACTGGTGATTGAGAATGGTTCAAATCCAACCAGTAGTGTAAGGCTCGTATTTATGAAGCGATCTCTAGCTTAAGACCAATATTAATTACAGATTTGACAGGCCAGTTTGTACTGAAATGACATTTCTGATACGAACTCAAGGTCGCTGTCACTCGTGAGAGCTGATTATAAATGGCGCCCTAAGTCTGTTAATACTCACTTGTGACTGAAATGATTTGTACAAGCTGCGTGAAGAGTTCCTGCAAGTTCTGGTGGCCAGTCTTGTTCACGATGATTTGCAGGTTCACAAGTAAATTGTCTGAAAAGAAAATTATTTTATTTTAGGAAGGTTTAAATAACAGACAGGTCAGGTATTCCATGCTGGACTGGGAGCTAGAGAAAAACATAGAATGTGCCAGCTGCATTTCCTCCCGTTCATGCTGTAAAAACCAGCTAAGGGTTCCGAGGGTTTCAGTATATTGTGATTTAGGCGATGCGCTGACAACCTGTCACTACAGCAATATACCTACAAATCAATCTTAAATAACCCTCAAAACTTCGTCAGACGTGACGGAACGACCTTTGTTTAGGTCGTGCCTTTGTTTGCGTCGTAGCGTCGTGCCGTTGCCGTTGCCGTCGCCGTGCCGTCTAGTCGAAATTCGCCTATTCCATTAAAAACAGTAAAGGTCCTCTGTGGTCTAGTGGTCATAACCATGAGCTCTCGGTCCGGGGTTCCTGGGCTCGATTCCCAGTGGAGGGACAGCAATATACCTACAAATCAATCTTAAATAACCCTCAAAACTTTGTCAGACGTGGCGGAACGAGCTTTGTTTAGGTCGTTTACGCTCTGCCTACCCCATTAGGGATAATTATATGTATGTATGTTAAAGAACAAAAACGCAAAGAACTTTGACATTAATGCTTTGCTTTTTTTGCTAATTTGATTGAAACAATTTAGTAAAATATATTTGACTTACTGTTACTGCATTTTGAAGAAGTAGTAGTTTGTATGACTTGGTTGACTTGTTGCAAGGTTTGCGACTTGGTGATTTGCAACAAGAATTGCAAGAATGAGATGACGTCTTCTTGGTTGATGGTCTGAGAGATTTGTTGGATCACTTCATCGATGTCTGAAAAAGAAAAGGATAATTAAAATCTATTATAGGTATAGGATTTTGCTATTCCTTCGACCCCAAATAGTACCCGCCGTATATTTTGCCGTATTTAAAAAATTGCGAGCTTCTGTCTTGAGCCGATATCTGTAAGCCTTTGGCTCTAGATAAAAATAAGTGGGTATAGGACATAAGTTGGAATTTTATGGCTTTTGGGTCGACAAACAGGCGTTTGTTCTCAAAGAAACTAGGTGCGCCCATGATGTTAATTTTGGTTCACGGGTATTTAAATTAAATGTGATGTGAAACGTACCTGAGCTACCGAAGATCTGCAGGAAGACTTGTTTAAGTTCCAACAGAGTGGTAGTGCCAGTGATCTGAGCCAGTTGCTGGTCCCTAGCGCTAAGTGGCGCCTGTGTAGTCGTAGTTGTAGTTGTCGTGTACACATTGGGTTTGCCTTCCTTTATGTGCTTCAGTGCGTCGACTATGTTCTGTTGACCAGTCGCTACCTGAATAGTCTTCAAAGCGGAGAGGAAATCTGCAATTTTTTGGGAACACAGTTGAATATTTGATTCTCTTGCAACTTTTTAAAAATATGTTTCATTAGATTGATTTAATTTTAAAATATTTAGCGTTAAAATACCTGATGTTTGTGTGTACGTTGTTATGTATGTGATGAATTCTGTCCATGCTGTAAAAGAAAAAAAAAACGGTATAATTTTATTCATTTATACACGTCTTTAAAAAATACAAATGGAAATAAAGAAGGTACTTACTTCTTGTGATGGTAATAGTGGTCGAAAAGAAGTACTCGATATCTGTAAATGAAATCAATGTTATTAATATTTGTGATATAACATATATACGTTAATTTATTTTGTTGTGTCAATTTAAATTATTTTATAAGGAGAAGAGTAAAATAAATATGATATAGAAAATAGTATCTTTAAATGGCTGTCTTGAAATTATAACCTTACACTAGCAAACAAAATATTTACCAATTTCCAAAATGATGTAGATGGTGTTGAAGGCCTCCAACAAATCTGTAAAAAGTAAAATAAATTTGTCAGCAAACAGAAACAGCAATACATAAGGTAGGTGTAGTTAAAAAAGTAGTTTTTATTTTACTTACTGCTAGTCTTAGTAATCTTGGTGAACTTCTGCGCAAGTTCAGTGATACTCGCGGACTGCGTGTACTTGATCATGTTCCAGATGAAGATGACGATGTCCTGGTTCTTGGTGAACTGGCGGCATTGCTGGAAGATCATCAGGATGTCGCGCTGACCGAACAGTTTGACCAGAGTCAGTTGGGCTTGAGCCAGATCTGTGGAAGCATGGAGTTGTTTTGCATGATAAAATTAATAAAAATAGATTTTATTGAATGAACAGGTGAGCTGTTTTTATTAAAGAAACACAATAATAAAATATTACTAAACTGCAAAGTAAAATTGAAGGTACAAATTAAATTAGATTTAACATAGGGAACGTAGCTGCTTAGTTTATATTGGACCACAAAAAAAACACATCAGCAACACGTTTCTTTGACTCGCCGGTATACATAATAAAATATATATGACTCTATACCTAAATTTTATACTAAATTTACGATGATGGATGAAACTAAATGTATTTTGCCATTATTCTCACCTTCTCAGTGATTTTTTAACTAGTGCCTTCGAAGGAACTTCCGTATACATTACTAAGTTATCGATGGGTGTTGTTGTTTTTGTTTGTTGTAGTCCTAAGGCACCCCGCTGGTGCAGTAGTGTAGTAATAATAATATTCATTTCATTACTCACTGTTTGTCTGAGTAATCTGCAGAAGCTTGCTGAAGAAGTCCTCGAGATCATTGTGTCCTGATACTTGTATAACTTGAACGAAGAATTCCAAAAGAGTCACTGAAAACATTACATAAAAAAAATTAATACATCCGTACGTATTTTGAGTGATTAATAAATGTTGTGTAAACAGGATGTTTCAAAGTAGTGAAAATTTCATGAAACTGAAGACAGTAAGTTGCCGTAGAACGCAGATCGAGATAGAACTGCCACTTCTCTATATTTATTTGCGTGAAAAAAATACTGCGTATGGCCCTTTTCTTTATCTTGTTCATTTCGGTGCAATTCTTATTTCAATAACCGATAACTATTTTCTTACATTTTTGTGTGGTAAGAGAGCGTATGATGTATGAGGCGCCCTGCAGCGTTGGTGCTCCGGTGATCTTCAGTAGGAACCGCAGAAACACGAGTCCATCCTTGTTGGAGATCACTTGAAGCTGCTGTAGGATCTTGGTGTAGTCTGTAAGGTATTGTATAAATGAACTGTCGAAATACAGTGTCAAAATCCCAAGATTGTTTACACGAAAAAATAATACCCATTTCCATGTGTGAAATAGTGGCTGTATTTATGAAAAAGGTTGCTTTTAGGTTTAAAATATACTTTGCAACCATTTTTGATAGTTGTACTGCTGTTGGGTTGAATGAGTTTAACAGAATGCTTGTTGGACTTAAAAACTCTCCAGCGACATTCCAGTGAGTTTAAAGATAATGTGAAATAAATTCTGTGACTATTGCAATGATTTGAAATGAAAGCGTTCTACTTCAGAAAATATTAATTTGATAAATCAATATTTTCTGGAGAAACCTGATATGGAGAAAACTAGATGGATGGATTGCTCGTTGGGATATTACTTACCAGCAGTTTTAAAGATAATGTGGAAGATACTCTGTAACTCTTCAATAGTAGAAGTGTCAGTGATCTGCAAAAGAGCTTGCTCAGTTTCCGTCAGTGGTTTAACCGTAGTAGTCGTGGTAGTGGTAGTCAGTTTCGTGGGTTTTTTGGCTTTCACGTATCCTATGGCACCTTGGTAATCTGTTGAATAAATTGTAATTGAAGTATAAGTCAGTATAATTGTATGACCTAGTTTTTTTTTTAAACTTGTTATAAAATATATGCACAAATATGCCATATTCGTTTTAATATCATAAGACTAATTTAACATTTGAAATTCTTTAGTTAATAAGAATTTCATAGAGTGTGTGTCCAATATGTCACAGATTTTATCGTCTGCTTTTTCGTTTTAAAATAATAAATACAAAATTTGAAAAATACTTACGACTTGCCCCAGTTGCTGCTGGTAATCTTCTCAGTGCTTCCAAAAAGTCTGAAAATATAAAACAAATAGATATCAGACATTGAATTTAAAATTTACAGATCATTGAAAATCTAAGTAATATATTTGGAAATATTTACAATATTTAACTACATATATTAATATATGTCTCCAAAATGAGTTCCTGGTATGTGTTGTAATGTTTTTGTTCATAAAACTTACCTCTAGTATAAGTAAACTTCTCCAAGGTAATAACGACTTCGTCTAATTCTGAAAACAAAAGCTAAAGTTGTAGGTGTTTATTGAATCAATCACGTCAAATAATTTATGCTTTTAATTTAATGCTGTGTGAAATACTCAGTATATAATTAAAATTATTAAAGTCTATTTAAAAGATTTACCATACTTCACTAGTGGTCGCTTTGTATCGAATGGAAACTTAGAAAAAGAATGGTATTTTTTGTTGATTTGGTTTTGACTCACTCTAGGTTAGGCTAGGCTAGAGGACTGAGACAAAGTAGCACAATTATTATTTGTTTAATACTAACACATTCATTCAATTTAACAAATAATTATTGATCCTGTGTATTGATGGTTTAAAAATGTATGCAGTACTTACGGAACCGTTTGCTGATGGTTATCAAGGTATCAAAGAAGATTACGATATCTGCAATGAAAAAAAAATATGAGTGAAAAGTAAGGTATCATACATACCTACATATAATCACGCCTTTATCCCTAATGGGGTAGGCAGAGCGTAAACGACCTAAATAAAGGTGGTTTCGCCACGTCTGACAAAGTTTTGAGGGTTATTTAAGATAGATTTGTAGGTATATTGCTGTAGTGACAGGTTGTCAGCCCATCGCCTAAATTACAATATACTGAAACCCTCAGATCCCTTAGCTGGTTTTTACAGCACGCCCGGGAGGAAATGCAGCTGGCACATTCTATGTTTTTCTCTCGCTCCCAGGCCAGCACGGAAGAAAGGTATCAACAGTGAAATATCAAATTGACTGAAAAAACTTACCCCATTGAAGAATGATTTCGTAGATAATTTCGAGACTTCCGAAGAATCCTGGAAATATAAAAGTGAAACAAATTAAAGATTGCTGGGAGAGAGAATGTAAGTGTGTTAAGGCAAAGTAGTAGATCATTTTATTTGGTCACATTATGATGTACAACAAAACTTCGTATGATGCATACATACATACAATTACGCCTTTATCCCTTACGGGGTAGGCAGAGCATAAAACGCCTCATGAAAGGCGCTTTCGCCACGTCTGACAAAAATTGAGGAAAATTTTAGATTGTAATGTGTATTGCTGTAGTGACAGGTTATCAACCCATCGCCTAAATTAGAATACACTGTAACCCTCGAATCCCTTTTGCTGACTTCTACAGCATGCCCGGGAGGAAAGGCAGCTGGAAAATTCTATGTTTTCCTATCTCTCCCAGTCCAGCATGGTATGATGCAACGTTTTCGAAATGTAAGCAAATAACAAAAAAACGGGACCTTCTTTGTATTAGATTATTGTTTACTGTTAAGAGGTACCTATGCATATATTCAGAGGTATGTACCCAAATAAATCAAAACTCTGAAAAAACATATGGGTTTTCCATACTAAATTGTCTGATCAAAGAGGGCAGTTTGTATGAAAGATGCAAAAATAAATGTCACTTTCTGAAAGAAAGTCCAGATGAAAGTTCTTCAGTGTAGTTGACAGAGCAACCCCTATCAGCTTGTGGAATGCTGTCCCTTACACCCGGTATTATATTACTCTATGAGCCAAATGTGTTATCTACTGACCATTTTGTGTGTTATTGCAAAGCTTGTTCAGCTTGATGACGGCGACGCGGAAATTGCTCGAGTTTGTGACGCGGATCATCGTCTCCACGAACGTGATGAAGTCAGCTTTGGTGTACTTCTTTATACCCTCAAAGATGTCGAAAATGTCTGAAATGAAGTGGAAAAGTTAATCAATAAAAGTGCTGTTTTATTTGAGAAAGCTAAAGGTAATTTTGAAAACGATATTTTAAATTTCTTACCATTTAATCCTGATGCTTGGCAGTACACCAAGAATGCCTCTTCAATCGCTGAAATTAAGAATTTTCATCATGAAAAAATTGTCATGTCAGATAGTATATCTTGAGACCACCGTTACAACAACAACAGGACATTTAACGAACTGAACCTTTTTAATATGAAAGGGACTTGTCCAAAAAGGAACCGCATGAATACAAGTTTTATAAACGTAGGGACGCGTTTCAATTATATTAACTCTGAGAAACTTAGTGTTTCTAATAAAAGAGAAAAGGAAAAGATGAAAACTTACATGAAGCTCCGGCGTACAGCAGAAACTTGCGCCAGAAGTCGCGGCAGTCCTCGTGGCCGGACTTCTGCCTGATTTGCTGCAGAATCTCCAGTAAGGTCACTGAAAAATATTTTTTATTTCTTTAATAAGCGAAACCAAATCTTGGGAAGACCTTTCTACCAAAATTCAGCTACCACAGTTGAGAGTTTCGCCTAGTTTAGTAAGAACCATCTCACAAAATTCATATGCTGAGGCGATGACGTGTACACTTAGCGTGTACATGAGAAACACTATAAAAAATCGTCACTCCCACTACCGTTTCGGTAGCTTAGTGGTAGAGCGACGGACCGGCATTCCAGTGACGCAGGTTCGAGTCCTGCCCAAAACAAATTTATTATTTTCTCTCTCTCAGAAATATATTAAATAAAACATATTCTCTCATAAAAGATTTCTTGATGTTCAGTATAAGCCATGTGTTCACCAGATCACAGCCATTTGCAGAGATCTTCCTGAAAGACTCACTGTTCCTCGTAGTCAGCTTGTGGAAGATGACACTGGCCTCGCGGATGTTCTTGGTTTTAGTGACATCGATCACGAACTCGAGGAAGGAGAGGGAGTCTGATCGCTTTGTGATGTCGTTGATCTTCTTCAGTATCGAGACGACGTCTGTGGGAATTAGGAAAACGTAAGTCTAGATATTAGAATGGAATGGAAAAAAGTTTATTCAGGAAACAATACAAAACTCAACATACAGCAAATAAACTTATGTTACGTGAAAACATAGTCATAATTTATATGTTAACAGGGATCGTATGGCTTCTTTTTCGCAGTATCACTGGCTTTTCTGTAGATAAGTCTGACTGAACATTCATACTTAAGCGGTAATGGAAGGTTCTATAAGGGTCAGCCTGGCTTGTGAGTTGTGATGTGACCAACCCTAAAAAACTAGCTGTTCCGTTGTAGTGCAGGGAAAACTGACCCTGTAAGGCTGTTGGATGACTTCTAATTTCACTTCATCGTCAACTGTGTTTTAGTCACGATTATCAAAATCGAAACAAGTACAAAAATTAAACAATTTATCAATAACCATGCTAGTAGATTTCCTAGTGTAGGATAAGTAACGTCAAATACTTCGTCAAATACGTTGTCATATTTGGCATAACAAACATACATATAGAGCGTAAACGACCTAAACAAAGGTCATTCTGCTACGTCTGACCAAGTTTTGAGGGATATTCAAAATAAATTTGTAGGTATATTGCTGTAGTGACAGGTTGTCAGCCCATCGCCTAAATTGCAATACACTGAAACCCTCGGATCCCTTAGCTGGTTTTACAGCATGCCAGGGAGGAAATGCTGCTGGCACATTCTTCGTTTTACTTTCACTCCCACTCCAACATGGAAGAAATATTTGTCATACTCGTGTAGAAATTAAAATGCATCTTACCGGAAAGACCGAAGACCTCAACCATCTCTTGTCTCATCTGTTCCATGTCCACTAATCCCGTGATTTTGGTGAAACTCGCCATCACTTCGCTGAGACCTAAATAGGAAATAAGGAAATGTGTGAATGTCATAAAAATGGCGCATGATCAGTTGCTACGAGTAGTTGTTAGTTGAGAGGGAAGCTTATAAGTTTGTCAAAATCTTATTCTATAATAAAATAATAATAATAATAATAAATTTTATTTGCAAAGCCAAAAGAAAGGTTACAAACAGTGACCTTAAGAACTAAGTAAATTGGCTGAATTTTGTAGGCATAAAGTAAGTGTCCCCTGACACTCAAACTAGGTAAAAACCTGTGCGATGAGAGTCAGTGATCTAGTTTTGGTAGTGACTTTAAAAATAATACCAACCAGTTTCACAAACCTAAGCTCAAACATAGATATTACATCCTAAGATTACTTCATATAAGGTGTTTGTTTGTGTGTGTGTCTCTGTGTGTGTGTGTGTGTGTTTGTGTGTGTATTTGTGTGTGCGATTCTTGTTATCAGTTTAACATCTTTGTTTCAGAGATCACAACATTCACAACGTAACTTAAGATTTCCATCACAATGATGAAAACAAAATGGTTAGACTAGGTAACGCTCGTATAAGTAGTTTAAATGTTTACTTACTAAGTTTGTTGACCAAACGCAAAATCTCTTCAATGGCGAATTTCAGTTCTGCAAATAAAAACATAAAACTTGAAATGGGTAATAAGGGTTTCTACAAAGAGACTTTTTCATATACTGGTGTTGATTTTGCTAGACCTTTATATGTTAAAATAGTTCGAAGTACAAAATACAAAAATACAAAATTCTTTATTTAATAAATTAAAGTTCACTTACAAACTAAGGGATGGAGTCTCCCAGTAAGCAAACCTTTGCCTGAGTTGGGAGGCACCGCTCTTCCTTAACTAATGCTATTTAATACTATAATCAAACTATTTACTAAATTAAAACATACATACATACACATATAATCACGCCTTTATCCCTAATGGGGTAGGCAGAGCGTAAACGACCTACACAAACGTCGTTTGGCTACATTTGACAAATTGTTGAGGATTATTTAAGATAGATTTGTAGGTATATTGCTGTAATGACAGGTTGTCAGCCCATCGCCTACATTACAAAATACTGAAACCCTCAGATCCCTTAGCTGATTTATACAGCATGCCCGGGAGGAAAAGCAGCTGGCAAAATTCTATGTTTTTCTCTCGCTCCCAGGCCAGCATGGAAGAAAATTAAAAATAAATTAAAACTATTATTATTATTCTTACTTTTGTGTATTTATAAAAAAAAGGAGTATGCCTAAGTGTAACAAGGGTACAAGTCTTTCAAAATTAAGGGGAACTTACGCTCTTGTCCGGTGATTCTCAACAGCAGCTGTATAGCATGCGAGATAGATGTGCAGTTCATAGATCTGGTGAACAGAATTACGGCTTCGCCCAAGTCTGAAACATCATCCGTATATAAGTACCTACCTATAATAAACGTAGCATTTTATTATGAAACAGATAAAATAACTATTCCTACATACATCATCTCCCTAGCCTTATCCCGTATCTTACGGGGTCGGCTACCTAATCTAGGGGATTGAACGAGGGTACTGGTTTTTACACAGAGCGACTGCCATCTGACCTCTGCAACCCAGAAGGGAAACCAGACCCAATCCTAGATTAGGTCAGAGTTTTGAAGCCGCCAATGCTTAGCACTGGCCTCTGACATGGCTTAACGACTAATATGGACCAACGGCTTAACGTGCCTTCCGAAGCACGGAAAAAGCGCCGAATAAACGTACAATATTTGTATAGTAATGAAAAAAATATTTCCTGAAAGTTGTTCGGCTTGGTTGAATGAGTACACCGGGAGGAAGAGTATGGCCCAAGAACAAACAGTACAGAAAATTTACAAAATATTAACCGGGACCAACGGCTTAACGTGCCTTCCGAAGCACGGAAAAAGCGCCGAATAAACGTACATATGAAATTCGAAATCCGAAAAACACATTGGTACGTGGTGGGATTCGAACCACGACCTCCCGCTCAGGAGGCAGCGGCCCTATCCACTACACCATCGGGCTCATCATCATCATCCGTATGTAAGTACCTACCTATAATAAACGTAGCATTTTATTATGAAACAGATAAAATAACTATTCCTACAGACATACCTAAACCTAAACAAAGGTCGTTCCGCCACGTCTGACAAAGTTTTGAGGGTTATTTAAGATGGATTTGTACGTATATTGCTGTAGTGACAGGTTGTCTGCCCATCGCCCAAATTACAATATACTTAAACACTCAGATCCCTTAGCTGGTTTTTACAGCATGCTCCGGAGAAAATGCAGCTGGCACATTCTATGCTCTCTCATTCCCATTCTCTCACTCCCAGCCCAACATGGAAGATTCCTTATAAGGTTTAATCCAAAACATATTGTAATTTAGTTCCTTTTAAGCTGTGCAAAACTAAATGCAAAACTTATTTTGATTTAAATATTTTGCCTGTAGAAGATGGCATCATTGTCGCATTTATAGTCGTATCTCAAAAGAGATCTTAAGTGCCGATCATAATCAATCTCTATTTCAGATCAGAACTTGAATAGGCTATCAAATTATTTATAAACTCGCATCCGGTATGAGTTTGAAATTGAACTTACCGGCTTTTCTGGATGAAGACAACAGCAGTTTTACGACTGCGGGCATATCTGAAAAAAAAATGCAGATATAGGTATGTGACTAAGGGCAAACAGAGCTGCGACAAACAGTTTGAAATATTTTGAAACTTAGTTACATAATATATGAAATAGAACAATCATTTATTCGGTAAAGTAATAAAGTTGACAAGAAAAGTATATAAGTAAAGTAATCATAATAAAAGTCCTTCCACAGATTTTCGGCGATGGCGGCCAATCTCCCAGAAATCGGCCAACTGCGCAGGACTAGTTTGTAGTGACTGACTGACAACGAGAGAGAGAGAAATCAGGCGCAGGAGCGACTATTTACATGCTCACCCGACGGCATGGATCATCCTACTTTTCGGACAATCAGGTGAATAGCCTGCAATGTCGTAAGCAAACTAGAAACCACAACACATAATCATTGTACCCCGCCGGGAATCGAACCCGAGACTTCCGGGTCGAGAGCCCATGGCTCAGACCGCTAGACCACGGAGGCAGTTAAGTAAAGTAGTAAGTATAGTAAATACTAACCCATCTCGTTCTTAAGCAGGTTGTACACGTTCACAAACTCCTTGCAGCCCAGACCGCCAGACCACTTCAACAATTGAATCTCAACGCCTGCTACTCCTCCTGCAAACACAAACATAATATTATTAATATACATATAATCACGACTTTATCCTTAATGGGGTGGGCAGACCGTAAACAACCTAAACAAAGGTAGTTACGCCACGTCTGACAAAGTTTTGAGGGTTATTTACGATAGATTTGTAGATATATTGCTGCAGTGACAGGTTGTCAGATCATGGCCTAAATTACAATATACTGAAACCCTCGGATCCCTTAGCTGGTTTTTACAGCATGCCCGGGAGGAAATGCAGCTGGTACATTGTACGTTTTTCTCTCGCTCCCACGTCAGCATGGAAGAAACAATAATAGAGTTTCAACAAAATACATCAGTTATTTTTAAGGCCTTTTCTTCCATGCTGGCCTGGGAGCGAGAGAAAAACATAGAATGTGCCAGCTGCATTTCCTCCCGGGTATGCTGTAAAAACCAGCTAAGGGATCCGAGGGTTTCAGTATATTGTGATTTAGGCGATGGGCTGACAACCTGTCACTACAGCAATATACTTACAAATCTATCTTAAATAACCCTCAAAACTTTGTCAGACGTGGCGGAACGACCTTTGTTTAGGTCGTTTACGCTCTGCCTACCCCATTAGGGATAAAGGCGTGATTATATGTATGTATGTATGTACCACGGGATCGGGCGGTACGATAGGTGGCGATAGGCGCCATGTTTGTCACTTGACTCTGTGGCATACTTTATTCAATTTTACTACCGATATCTGAGGGCATCAAAGTAGCCGGGCCAGCAAGCATGGAATTTTTTTTTATTTTCTATTATGACTATTGCTTACCCTTTCCATGAGCCAAGTGCTTGAAGAAGTCGGCTACCTCATGTGCACCTGTAAAAGTAATTTAATAATTTATACTTGCGATTGTCAGCACTTGGTGAAACTCCATATTTATAATGTTGTTATTAAAAACACTTGTACTTGTTTCACTTAATGTAATTAAACAATTGTTGCAACAGTTGTTGCACTTCGTTCACTAAATATGAACAGTTTATTTAAAAGGTTTTATGTGTTGCGTATGATGTGTATAAAATCCCTGATGATGCTTTAAGTTAGCGAAACCGGTAGGATTAAATTAAAATTACATTAAGTGAAACAAGTACAAGTGTTTTTAATAACAACATTGTAATTTAATAAAATGATAACAGAAAATATTTATCACGTCATTAATTTTTCATTTAATAGGTCCCACTCTTAATAAACTTGGTATAGGTTAGTTATTTTTAGCAGAACATAATGTGTTTTAAAGTCAAAGCCCTAGATGAAGCGACAGGTTAAAAAAGCGCTGCTCGGACTTCAACAGGAAACGGATATAGAGGAGAAGATCTCACATAAGCGAATTCCGAAATCAAAGATAGAACATAAGATAAGAATAAACGTGTCTACCATTTGCTCGGAAAAAGCTTCATTATTTAAAAAAAAACAAAACCTACATTCACTCTTTTCGGTCCTCAATCCTCATATTCTCAATTTCTCCAAACGACAACAATCAAATTAACGACCTATTCACGAAGTCTTTAAGGACACGCTTGTATGGTTTAGATGATTTTTAGTTTACAATACTGATTATTTTAAGGCTGCGCATACAACTTTTTAAATGTACAAAATGAAATGAATGAATAATTGGTTTGTGCGCCTGTCAGAGGCGCCATGCAAATCTTAAACGTCAAAATATTATAGAGGAATCGCATGTTTGATGTTTGTTTTTAAGTGTATTGTTTTCTCGCAAAATAAGAGAAAAGTATATATACTTCTCTTAGCCGAAAAAGCAATTTAAGGTCTCGTTTGCATTCGTCTCGATCTTCGAAATTTACTCGACCCTAAATTGCTTTTTTTTCGTCCTCGGAGTAATACTATTATTGAACAGAAAAAGCTAAGCTGGAATGTGGGCCCCAACTGGCTAGACAGACTAAGAAGACTTACTCTTAGCATCAGCCAGGAACTGGCACACTTCCCAAATACCGTCGGAGTCTGCGTGCCCAGTCATCTTCTCCATAACCTTGTATGCCTCGAAAACATCTGAAAACACAAATCCAACATTAATAGGGTCCTGTTGAAAACCTTTTTATACGGAATCCTGAAACCGGATATATATTGTTATAAAATCTCAATTCGTCGTCCAACAATCTGTCCATTCTACATACAATCACGCCTTTACCTCTAATGGGGTAGGCAGAGCGTTAACGACCTAAACAAAGGTCGTTCCGCCACGTCTGACAAAGCTTTGATGGTTATTTAAGATAGATTTGTAGGTATATTACTGTAGTGACAGGTTGTCAGATTATCGCCTAAGTTACAATATACTGAGTCCCTCGGATCCATTAGCTGGTTTCTACAGCATGCCCAGGAGGAAATGCAGCTGGCACATACTATGTTTTTCTCTCGCTCCCAGCCCAGCATGGAAGAATTGTTACCCAATTCTGTTCATTCTTACTCAATTTACTTTGATTCTGTGATTGTTACCTTGTTCGCCGGTGATCACGCGTAAGAGACGAACGATAACGCTTATGTCTGAAATAAAGCAAGGTAATTATAATTAATACATACATACATAAAATCACGCCTTTATCCCTTACGGGGTAGGCAGAGCGATAAACGCCTCGTAAAAGGCGGTTTCGCCACGTCTGACAAAAATTGAGGGCAATTTTAGATTGAAAAGTGTATTGCTATAGTGACAGGTTGTCAGCCCATCGCCTAAATTACGATACACTGTAACCCTCGAGTCCCTTTTGCTGACTTCTACAGCATGCCCGGGAGGAAGGGCAGCTGGAACATTCTATGTTTTTCTATCTCTCCCAGTCCAGCATGGAAGGAACTCATAATATTAGCAAAACTTATAACTATGTTAGTAAAATGAGATATAATAAAATGACAGTATGATAGGTCACCGCTGCCCCATTCCGCTTGAAATAGCGCAACAATGACTCAGACACTGACAGTGGAGCCTACTCCCGATCATGTTCAGATGCTGTTGGTGCTACCCCGTATTCCGTGCTATTGTTTCTTTTTGTCTGTTATAATGTCCTTCTTCTTCTTCTGTCGAGTGGGTATCGAGTCTCTTGACCCGATGAACCCTGGTGTTAGAGTTTTAAACCGCCTAGTAGCACAACTATCAGGCCTCTGACATGGTTTGAGTAAAGACCACAATTAAAGACAGCGACCGGGACCGACGGCTTAACGTGCCTTCCGAAGCACGAAATCTTTTTCTTTTCGGACAATCAGGTGATTCAGCCTGCAATGTAATAACCAAACTGGGGAAAAATTCACAAAGTGATAAATTCTCAAATATCAACTTTGTGTTTCCCCCCCGGGAATCGAACCCAGGACCTCCGGATTGGGAGTCCATGGCACTAACCATTAGACCACGGAGGCAGTGATTAATAATAATAATGTCCTTAGGATGATAAAGGAAAGATTTGACTGCCCCTACATCCACATGATCCAGGGCCTATTGCTTAAAAATAGAAAGTAAGTTAGTAATATGTAAAAATCTAATAATGTAGTTATGTTTGACTTATGTAATTTGAACGATGTTATAATTTTAATTTTTTCACATGTAAGTACGTAACTATTACGTTAATTTTTCTACTGACAATATTATGGAACCTGTCTTGGAATATCGTGGCGGATACGTCAGTGGCCGTGTCAAAAATGTGTGCAAAACGCACAAAAAAGCATTTTCCATAAAAACTATAGTCTGTCAACGTCGTGCTTACCGCGCCTTAGGGGTACAGACGTGCGCGGGGACGCGGTAACGGGGGTGCGGGCGGTGAAGCAGGAGGGTGAGCGAGCACGACGCAATGTGTTCATGTTCGCAATCGCCGCGTGCTACCGCGTCCCCGCCAACGTCTGTACCCCTAGGGCGCGGTAAGCACGACGTTGACAGACTATACGAGTCAGATTTTAAAAAGCTATGTGGGGATTTTAGATAATTTGAATACGGATATTTTCCCGAAGGAACAGTGATAGCGCTCCTAATAGAGTAAAGGAATATCTAATTTACTGATAAAAACAGCTTTACTTCCAGTTTTTTTAGCATGCTTATTTGTGAACTGGATAAAATATTTTCGAATGTTTTTATTTATTTTTATTTTTTTCGTTGAGGAGAAATACATACATATAATCACGCCTTTATCCCTAATGGGGTAGGCAGAGCGTAAAAGACCTAAACAGAGGTCATTCCGCCACGTGTGACAATGTTTTAAGGGTAATTTAAGATAGATTTGTAGGTTTATTGTGGTAGTGACAGGTTGTCAGCCTATCGCTTAAATTGCAATATACAGTAAACTTCGGCACCCTTAGCTGATTTTTATAGCATACCCGGGAGGAAATGCAGCTGGCACATTCTTTGTTTTTCTCCCGCTCCCAAGCCAGCATGGTAGCTTTGGGAGAAATAAGCTCTTAAAAACAACTATTTGCCGTTAGGAATCACCTTAAACTCTTTATTATTAAAAGCTAATAGACCTCTGACATGGTTTGTGTACGACCACTATTACATACAGAAACCGACGGCTTAGCGTGTTCTCTGAAGCACGGACAAAATGGCTGAAAACTTACTGGAGTGCCCTTCGAGCTGTTTCAAGAAATCCAACATGACCTTCCAGTCGCGGGAGCCTTTCGCCATTTGCACAAACTTGTACGCCTTCTCTTGATCTGAAAATAAATCAAAATTGATAAGAACAAATAAATTCATTAAACCAAAAATCACTACATAATATAAAACAAAGACGCTTTCTCTGTCCCTATATCCCTATGTATTCTAAGATCTTTATAACTATGCAACGGATTTTGATGCGGTTTCTTTTAATAGATAGATTGATTCAAGAGAAAGGGTTATATGTATAATACATGCATAATATAGTAGAAAAACACTGATGATTTCCGTGCGAAGCCGGGGCGGGTCGCTAGTATTTAATAAATTAGACTTTGTGACAGAATAAAATAACGTCGAAGATAACCCTAAACAAAAAACTTAAAACTGTTCTTCAAACTAACAATATGTAAATGAGTCACATTAATAATTCATAGTTTTAAACTCTTTTTATAATGTTTTGTTTTATAAGATACTAGAATATAAGATAGGTATTAGTTAACCATTATGTAACGAGTGCTACCTTGCCAACAAACTGCTTTCGCAGTTTGGCAAGAATATAACATATATTCTGTAAATACCTTTTTTGTGAAATAAAATAAATAAATAGATGGGCTCGGGTCTAGATACCACCGGTTAAAACTAAAATTAAAATCTATTTGTCACTTTCAGAATAAAAACATTGATAAAGGACAGGAGATTTAATTGATAGTGGCTGGTTTTATGCATTATCTGTCATTTTGTCCTACGTCATATGATATGGCGGATAAAATTGGCAGAAATGCTGAATAACGTGCAAAAGCGCGTCAAAACCTAGCGGACAAAGTAACAAAAAAAAACAGTATAAATCGCTTGTCCTTTTCAATTTTATTATTTTGAAAGGGACAGATACATTTTCAATTTAGTTTTTTAGAATTAAATTTTTTTAAAGTTAAAACTGGGGGCACGGTAGTGGCCCCCGCCAAGTAGAGTGCGAAGCAGCCTTCACCGTACCATCCTTCATCCTTCTCTGGCTGGAAGTGTGATATTCAAGAGCGGTGAAGTAAATTTTATTTAGTATACATAAACATAAAATCACGCCTTTATCCCTTACGGGGTAGGCAGAGCGTAAAACGCCTCGTTTTTGGCACGTGTGACAAAAAATTTAGGGTAATTTTAGATTGTAAAGTGTATAGCTGTAAGGACAGGTTGTCAGCCCATCGTCTAAATTACAATACACTGTAACCCTCGAATCCCTTTTGCTGACTTTTACAGCATGCCCGGGAGGAAGGGCAGCTGGAACGTTCTATGTTTTTCTATCTCTCCCAGTCCAGCATGGACATATTTAGTATATTCCATTGTAATTATACCAGGTGTAAGGGACAGCGTCCCGCAAACTGATAGGGGTTGCTCAGTCAACGACACTGAACAACTTCCACTAAGAAATTCTTTCAGGGTAAAAAAACTAAATTTGGTTTTGAGCAACTATTTGTTGGCGGGACGCTGTCCCTTACACACGGTAGAATTTCAGTGTTTGTGTTTAACCTATAAGTGAATATGTTTTTTAAACTGTCACTTACCAGTAACGTTAATCAGTTTCATAATATATTTAATGGCGGAGACCTCATCTGGAAACATAAAATTAACATTAAAATTAATACATACATGTCTACATGTAATCACGTCTTTATCAATAATAAGGTAGGCAGAGCGTAAACGACCTAAACAAAGGTCGTTCCGCCACGTATGACAAGTTTTGAGGATTATTCCAGATAGATCTGTAAATTGCTATAGTGAGAGGTTGTCAGCCCATCGCCTAAATTAAAATACTGAAACCCTCAAATCCCTTAGCTGATTTTTACTGCATGACTGGGAGGAGATGCAGCTGGCACATTATATGTCTTTTTGTCTCTCCCAGTAATAAAAAAAAAACTACCACAACTATAGCAAGGTTACAAACAGTTTGCACTTGAATTTATATAGGCATTAGTTAGTAGTGAACTTCCATACTGGACTGGGAGAGAAAGAAAAACATAGAATATTCCAGTTGCCCTTCCTCCCGGGCATGCTGTATAAGTCAGCAAAAGGGATTCGAGGGTTACAGTGTATTGTAAATTAGGCGATGGGCTGACAACCTGTCACTACAGCAATACACATTACAATCTAAAATTGCTGCAGCAGTTGTTGCACCTTTAGCACCGCCTGGGGTCACGTGTAGGGTTTATAAGGTAGTTCCTACGGACGTGGAGCAACATCGACCTGTAACGACCACTAATAGAAACAGTGACCAGGACTGACAGCTTAACGTGCCCTCCGAAGCACGGAATCCGTTTCCGTTCTTCCAGACAATCAGATGGATTTAGCCTACATTGTCCAAACCAAACTGGGGAACATCTTACAAAGTGTCAAATATCTACTTTGTGTTACCCCTGGGAATCAAACCCAGGACCTCCGGATTACAAGCCCATGGCTCTAACCATGAGACCACGGAGGCAGTTCAGTCTATGGCAAATGACCCACCTGTACTCAGTGACCGAAACAGTCGTCTTTACATGCCTTGCGGGAGAAATCATGTTACTTCTTAAACAATCAAGTAAAACTTGGGAATTGAACCCATGACTTTCGAATCGAGAGCATTGGCTCAGATTACTAGACTACTGCGACAGTCAGGTGTATTAGTCCTGCGGCCTCAAAAAATTCTTCAAAAATTACATTCAACTACCTATTTACCGCCATATTTTTCGTACATACATATATATATATATATATATTCACGCCTGTATCCCTAATGGGGTAGGCAGAACGTAAACGACCTAAACAAAGGTGTCCCGCCACGTCTGACAAAGTTTTGAGGGTTATTTAAGATAGAATTCTAGGTATATTGCTGTAGTGACAGGTTGTCAGCCCATCGCCTAAATTACAATATACTGAAACCCTCAGATCCCTTAGCTGGATTTTACAGCATGCCCGGGAGGAAACGCAGCTGGCACATTCTATGTTTTTCTCTCGCTCCCAGACCAGCATGGAAGTAATTTATATAATATTTTTCCGCGACAAAACTACCGAAATGGTGGATAATTTATTGGTTTAATGCAAATAACAAATTAATTATATTACCTCAATTTATTGAACAAACTATTTGTACAGCTGTTTCGCGAAGGTCGAGAGACGCGTAGTTTCACATTTGTTTAAATAACATTCAATATTGTTTTCTTATCAATTTATTAGCAAAATTCTTAATAATTTAACGATGACATCAGAAATAAGTCTTTTATCTATCTGCAAGTAAATTAACACTTTGACTTTAAGTTTTCTGAGTAGCCTCGATTTACCAATGCTGCTTACTTAAGCAGCATTCGAACAGAAATCTGCTGGAGGCACAGAACTGCCGAACATATTCCGTTTTATATGTTTGGGGTCACCAAATCTTGAAAAGATGACTCACAGACTGACAATAATACTGGGTGTATTATTGTTTTTGTTTCTTGTTCTAAGTAAAATGTGTAAAATAACTGTGAATAATATTTAACTATGTTACTACTTACCGCGAATACCAGTGAGCTCAAACAGAAGTTGGCTGCTCTCCTTATGGTCTGAAAACACAAATAATTCCGAAATTAATCGTTTTTGCAGTACTTATCACCCTCGTTTTCATTGATTTTATTGCACCTTTTCAAATTATCACAGCATCGTAAATAAATATTAAAAAAAACTTTTTTTGAAATTGAGCAGTGCCTGTTGTGTCTTTGTTTTTGATGTCCTGTTTTTTATGATATTCTTGTGTACAATAAATAGAGCGTAAACGTTGTTTAATAAATAAATAAACAAATCTAAGAAAATAAAACATTTTTGCAGAAGGCTAGGCGATTTGACAAAAACTTTGATTCTCACCTTTGTGTCCAAACAACGCGCCAAGGATGTCAGTCACAACCTCTGAAAACAAAGAATAATCATTTTATTAGAAAATAATTAATACCGATAAAAAATAAATAGGCGTACATGGTAGGTACCTAAATATTATAACATCCTATATGTTTTTCAAAAGAACCCGATGGTGTAGTGGGTAGGCCCGCTGCCTTCTGAGGGGGAGGTCGTGGTTCGAATCCCACCACGTACCAAGGTGTTTTTTGGTTTTCGAATTTCATATGTACGTTCATTTGTCTTTTCTGCTATCGTCAAGGCACGTTAAGCCGTTGGTTCCGGTTAATATCGTTTAATACCTTAGATATTAGTCGTTAAGCCATTTCAGAGGCCAGTGTTAAGCATTGGCGGCTTGAAAACTCTGACCTAATCTAGGATTGGGTCCAGTTTCCCTTCTGGGTTGCGGAAGTCAGATGGCAGTCGCTCTGTGTAAAAATCAGTACCCTCGTTCAGTCCCTTAGAATAGATAGCCGACTACGTGAAATACGGGATAAGGCTAGGGAAATTATGATATATGTTTTTCATTTTGTATTTTTTTTATACTTCGGTAACAAAATGGATTGGTCATATCCATACTTTTCCGTATCCTACTTCAGTTTATCATAGTGTTGCAGGCAGACTCGTTTATGCAACTTTTTGCTGATGCCGGCCGCTAGTCTTCTGCATAACAACTTTGACTTGACGTCAATGGACCCTAATGGAGTAAGCGGAGCGTAAACGACGTAAACAAAGGTCGTTCCGCCACGTCTGACAAAGTTTTGAGGGTTATTTAAGACAGATTTGTAAGTATATCGCTGCAGTGACAGGTTGTCAGCCCATCGCCTAAATTGCAATATACTGAAACCCTCGGATCCTTTAGATGGTTTTTACAGCATGCCCGGGAGGAAATGCAGCTAGCATATTCTATGTTTTTTTGCTCCCAGTCCAGCATGGAAAAAAATACTAATTAATTCAATACAAATTCATAGTTGCAAAAATCACGACTTGACTGATATAAGTCAGTCTGTCATTTTCTGTCATGACTCATGAGAGAAGAGAAAGGGACGCCAATAATTTAAGCCTATATTTAGTTAACTTGTGCCCGATGGTGTAGTGGATAGGGCCGCTGCCTCCTGAGCGGGAGGTCGTGGTTCGAATCCCACCACGTACCAATGTGTTTTTCGGTTTTCGAATTTCATATGTACGTTTATTCGGTGCATTTTTCGTGCTTCGGAAGGCACGTTAAGCCGTTGGTCCCGGTTAATATCGTTTAATACCGTAGATTTTAGTCGTTAAGCCATATCAGAGGCCAGTGCTAAGCATTGGCGACTTGAAAACTCTGACCTAATCTAGGATTGGGTCTGGTTTACCTTCTGGGTTGCGGAGGTCAGATGGCAGTCGCTCTGTGTAAAAACCAGTACCCTCGTTCAATCCCCTAGATAAGGTAGCCGTCCCCGTGATATACGGGATAAGGCTAGGGAGATGATTTAGTTAACTTGTGCGCTCTAAAAATCGATAGCACTGCACGGGCTGGCTTTTTCATCGTAACTATCAATTATTACTTTTAGAGACCTCTCCGCGAGCAGTGGCGCCCTCACTCCTTAAAAAATAATAACTCGCAAAATATAGACATTTTCAAAACTTTTCACTGTAATTTCCTTAGACCTAAGGATTTTTTACAAGTAATGAATCGAGGAGCAAATAGGACCTTGCCAAAAGTGGCCGTTTTTAGCAATAATTTCGATAGTAACTGCCCTGTACTATTTGATCCTCAATTAATTACTTCTAAAAAATCCTTATGTCTAAATGTAAGGAAATGACAGAGATAAGTTTTAAAAATATCTATCTATATGATTTTTTAATGACTGAGGGCGTCACTGTTCGCGGAGACGCCTCTTAAAATGCGAATTATACTCACTTTTTACCCCGGTATTGAACTGTTTTACTCCTTCCACTTTCTCATTCACAAATTCTTTTACTACTTCTAACTGATCGTTCTTCTTGACAGCACCGGGCGGTGCGTTCTTCTTCTCTTTTCCTGGCGTGATGTACTCAACTTTCTCCACGATTTTACCAGGTTTTATCAACTCGGCTCGCTGAGGCCCGGATGAGACAATTCGTTCTTCTATTTGAACAGGCTGGATGATCTCTCTGCGTTCTTCGACCACACCATCAGGCCGGATGAACTCCGCCCTATGTATTTCCTCGTGGCCCGGCCGTATGAATTCTGTTGTACGTACTTCCTCGTGGCCAGGCCGTATGAATTCTGCCCTATGTACTTCCTCGTGGCCAGGCCGTATGAACTCTGCTCTATGTACTTCCTCGTGGCCAGGCCGTACGAGCTCTGCTCTGTGGCCCTCATTGCGATGAGGGTTGCCGAACAACAGCAGAGCTGTGGAATTATAAAAATGCATTAAAAACTTGAATTTAAGTCTTAATTTTTGCTGTGAAAGTGATTCGACACTGCAAAGATCACAATAAGTTATTCTTTATTCTGCACATTTATAAAACATCGGCACATATAGGCACATATAGGCCTTATAACTTTATCTCCCCACTTGTCTTTGATTCTATAGTTTTTTACATTGTAATTAAAATTAATTCTACATAATCTAATAAGTACTTACGTTCTGGCTCTGCTATTGTCAAGGCGACCTGTGTTAACAAAGAAATTTATTATAGCACTTGATTATTGCACTTTTTTTTTTTTTTTTACTGTTTCCGTGGTCTAGCGGTCTGAGCCATGGGCTCTCGACCCGGAGGTCCCGGGTTCGATTCCCGGCGGGGGACAATGAGTTTGTGTTGTTGTTACTAGCTTTGTTAGGACTTTGCAGGCTGATCACCTGATTGTCCGAAAAGTAAGATGATCCATGCTGTCGGATGGGCATGTAAATAGTCGGTCCTGCGCCTGATTTCTCTGTGGTCGTGTCAGTCAATCTGTCCCATCAGAATAAGAGATTGAAGGAATAGATAGTGCACCTGTGTATAGCGCAAACACTTGGGCACTAAAAACAAAAAACAGGTCCTGCGCAGTTGGCTGATCTCCGGGAGATTGGCCGCCATCACCGACAATCGGTGGGTGGACTATTATTGCACTTTTTTGTGCCCTACATAGCAATTTATAGAATCAGGCGTTAATTCGCGCTAGAGTGAGGTCAGTTGGTGCGACGGTAAACCTCCTGATGATGCTCCCCTTAGCGATGGCGAAGACCCAATTACTCGTGCAATGAATGCTGCTAACGCAAGTCGAGCCACACTCAACACAAGATCTCAAGAGCAACCGCTCACCCCGCCGGCGGGGTTGTGGAGGTCCCTCCCAACATTAGGGTTTACCGGCACATACTGGGTAGATTCTCTCCGATAAGGAATTTCCAAGGCAACGCCATAAGCTGAGGTTTGAGCCCTAGTGGGCGCCCTTAGGCAGTCGTCATTTTTATATACAAGGGTGTAGATTGCGTGTAGCAACTCCCCGCCTTTTGTCCGGTGACGCATTATATACACTTAGTATGTGCAAATAAATCCATTAAAAAAATGATGCTCCGTGGAGGGGCGAAACACGTGTTAAGTAGATTCGGTAGTAGTGGTGCAGGTGCATCGCCTGTGCATGTGCAAATATTTGTGGGTAGGCGTTTGGTGCACTTAACTAATTGCATAACTTACCGTCACTTGAGTGGAAGTAGCTAAATATTATTTTTCTTTCTTACCCTACAGAGCTGTGCTTAAAATATCCTTTCATTTAATGAAATATCTTTGAATCAAATTATTCAAACAAAATATCTTTGACAAATATCTATGGTTTAGAAGTTTTTGTCAAATATCTAGGATTCCGACTATTTCGTTTCATAAATGCTTTTGCCAAAAAGCTTTGCTCTAATATTTTGACTTCTTTGATTCAATTTTGATTTTCATTCACGGGCACACTAAAGCCGACAATGCCACCAATCTATTTGTAGGTATTCGGTATATAGCCAGATAATTAAAAAAAACAAAGTTTTTTAATAAGAAATCATCAAGAGAGGGATAACAAACCGATGGACATCGAAAGGCTGGAACTGAAAGCTGTTATGTCCAGTTTATAGGTGTAGTTTTTCAGCTGACGTCATCATCATTTTGACGTTAGGTCAGATCATGATACGTCAGCTGAGATTTAAGAAACTATTTTGTCACAACAAGGCTTTATTTTATTTTTGCGTTGATCCCATTAACCCTGGTGTTAGAGTTTTCAAACCGCCTAGTAGCACAGCTATTAGGCCTCTGACGTAGTTTGAGTAACGACCACTATCAAAGACAACGACTGGAACCGACGGCTTAACGTGCCCTCCGAAACGCGGAATCCTTTTTATTTTCAGACAATCAGGTGATTCAGCCTGCAATGTCCTGACCAAACTGGGAAAACGTCACAAAGTGATAAATTGACAAATATCAACTTAGTGTTCCCCCCTGGGAATCGAACCCAGGTCCACCTGATCGTCACCAGGTCACCTATGGCTGTGACAACAAGACCACGGAGGCAGTCAATTTGGTTAAGTACGCCCGAGAAAATTGACGTGTAAATTTTTTATAGTAATGCGGTATACGGTATGCGGTATTACGGTAAGTCTCTAACGTGGTTTGTGTAACGACCCTGAGCGAAAACTGACAGTGAGAGTAGACCGTACCCTCCGAAGCACATAATTATAATACATATTACTTAAAACCACGTGTAACGTTCAGTATTGGTAATAATAATGACTGATGGATGATAGACTAACAAATTTTTATTTTTAAATATTTTTAGTACTCACAATGCTATTTTATTTCATATAAATAAAATAAAGAAAATAATAAATTAGTTTTAAAGGCAGGACTCGAACCTGCGTCTCTGGAATGCCGGTCCATTACTCTACCAACTGAGCTACCGAAACGGTAATGGGAGTGACAAATTTGTCATAGTCATTCTTATGTCCACGTCATAGCGACGTTAGCGACATCTAGTCATTTCTGCCTGAAACTAATTTATTATTGTCTTTCTTTCATTTATATGACTAATAAACTGTTACTTCAGCAAATCAAAGGCGAAATATCTTTTAATCAAATTTGCCAATGAAAACGAATGAAGACGTGACCAACTTTTCTTTCCATTAGGTACAATGAATAAATATATATAGGTACTATGGTGGGAACAAAGTGTCTTCCCCTTAATAGAGACAATAAGAAAAGTGTTAATGGACACATTCATAGAATAAGTAAGATGTAAATTACTCATTACCCTTTGTAGGCTAGATCGTAATATTAAATTTTGCTACCTTTCTAGGTACACCGTTTCCAAAAAAAAAAAAAGGTAATATGAAATAATATTTATTTATCATAATAATTATTACGAGTATGATGAAGTAAGCTCTTTCTCACTCAGTGATTGGTTCTCCCTGAATAATCTTAAAACTATAGAGAATACCTCGTAAAGTCGTAAATAAGACAAAAATTAACCCTATAGTTGCGCTGATGCACTGCCTCGCTTGTGCACTTGCACTTATTCGCAAGCGGACGGTGGTGCACTTAAGAAAATTGATTTCTCATCACTTTTATAAAAGCTAATTAGGATATTTATCAAAAAAAAGGTACTTACAAGCAGAGCCGGTAAAATTATCTTCAATAACAATGTCATAGTTCGCACTTGTCTGTAGTGGCCAGACTTATATATCTGTTTTTCCACTAAGGCATTTTCCGGGACAGACACCTTTATATTACTTTCGGGGGTAAATAGGAACCATTTGTCCAAACATTTAGCTTGTTTGCACGAAAGCTATCAATAGGTTTTGAGCGCGCATTTAATTGGTTCGTCCTGATTGGCTACTGTGAGACGTGACGTCATAATTTATGCTATTTTATTCGGTGAAATTGTATTGGGAAGTTTTTTTGGTGTTTGTTACATCTTTGCAGTAATTTGTTACGCAGAAGATATTTTAAAGGTAGAGAGCAAAAATTAATGTTAGGTACTATTTTATCAAAGTAAATTAAAAAGAAATTGATTACAATAACTATGCTAATATGCGGTTAGATAGTGTGTATGCATAGTTATATTAATAGGATAGTTATACATAAATGAGTTGTTTTGTTACGTGTTTTACTACTTAAGCTTTAGTTTACTACTTTTTGCTATCCACATAACTCCCAATAACACTGGGACAAACCCGTTTGGGGTTTATCAGTGTAATTTTAATTTTAAGTGTATTCGTTTTTAAAAATTAAGTAAAAAAAATATATCTGCATTTGTTTTTTTTAATGCTAATAGTTCGTGTTTAAAAAAGTCTTTATAACAATGCAGTATTCCACGAAAAACATAAATGTAAAAATAAAAGCCAAGTTCATAATGGCCTTCGTGCGTGAATTGCACAAAAAGTTGTGAAATCTAAAAAGGGAGCCAGGTCTAGGGTTTATTATAGTAATTCTTAGCTCTTCAATAAGGTTCATTTCATGTGACTTGGCCGCTGTAGACCTGTAACTTACATTGGCCAAGTCACATGAAATGAACCTTATTAAAGAGCTAAGAATTACTATAATAAACCCTAGACTTGGCTTCCTTTTTAGATTTCACATATACATACATACATAAAATCACGCCATTATCCCTCACGGGGTAGGCAGAGCGTCAAACTCCTCGTAAAAGGCGCTTTCGCCACGTCTAACAAAAATTAAGGGCAATTTTAGATTGTAATGTGTATTGCTATAGTGACAGGTTGTCAGCCCATCGCCTAAATTACAATACACTATAACCCTCGAGTCCCTTTTGCTGACTTAAACAGCATGCCCGGGAGGAAGGGCAGCTGGAACATTCTATGTTTTTCTATCTCTCCCAGTCCAGCATGGAAAAAACATATATTGCACATATCTCGAAAAGAACCCATTTATGGCACTTACGTTGAAAGAACCTGTCTAACGATACCCCACTCAATATAGTAGTTAAAAAAAAAAATGCTCCCCATTCACTTGTATAGGAATCCAAATCCAAAGTACAATTATTATTATTTTTTATTTTAATTTTACATTTCTAACCTTGCCTCATTATATTCAATCTTTATACCAAGTATCAGCTTCCTTGGTTATTTGGAAGTGGGTTAGATTTTTGATAATATTTTTGTTTTTAAGAACGGCAACTTTTAATGCAAATATCTGGAGAAGGACCCATTTAAGGCGCTTAATTGCAAAAAAACACTTACATTTTTTACAAGATCTGTCTAACGATAGTATACTCAACAAAGTAGTTAAAAATTAAATAAATGCCCCCCTTTCACTTGTATGGGAGGGGGGCAATTTTTTATTTCTTTTTCTTTTCTTTTTACATTTCTAATTTTGTGTAATTTCAATTAATCTACAATCCAAATTTAAAAGCAGATTTCTCGATCATTGGGTATTTAATTAATTGATTTTTGATATGTATGTCAGTCAGTCAGTCAATCTGTCATAAAAATTACGATTTTTCAGAATTCATATTTAAATAACCGTTCAGTTATGTATATAAAATTTTAAGTACTTGTTTATGTAAAAGAACTTGATATATGAACTAAATTTGGTGTATTTAAGTTTAGTAGTTTTTGAGTTTTTTTTTTTATATATTTGATAGGCAATAATTTGTCCGCCATCTCACGTGATGGTAAGTGATGATGTAGACTATGATGGAGCATGATTGCCTAGAAAATGCCTGTTCACTATCGCCTTGAAAAGGCCCAGGTTATAACGTTCCGGAAATAGATCCGCAGGCAGGGAGTTCCACACTTTGGCCGTTCGCATTAAAAATGTAGAAACGTACCGCTTTGTGCGAAAACTTGGAATGTCGACAACATAAGGGTGGAATCCCAACCGGCGTCTCGAACCCCGGAGATGGAATGAATGAATGATGGTATGAAGGGGTCAAATGTGGCTCCAAATGGTTCCTCTAAATATACACACACGGTGGTGCCGACCAGTTCTCTTCGTTTGGCTTGAGCTTGGCTTAGATTATTTATTTTTACCCGACTACGGTGAAGCCAAAAGGAGGGTTATGATTTTTGTAGTTTACAATGAACTTACATCAAGTTTATAGAAGGACCGGGATTTTTGTTTACTTATCAATTCGCCACTATAGCAGTCATCGCTTCAATCGCTGTCAATGATCTAAGGCTGTCAGTGAAACCTAGACAAAATTTAGTTCCTAATATCAGAACAGTAATAGCGGTCGCACTATACATACATAAATCACGCCATGATTCCTTACATGGTAAAGAGAACATCAATGGCTCATCAATGGCTTGAAATAAATAATTTATTTATTTATTTACTGTTTATTCACAAGTAACATGAGAAAGACAATACACAAGGAATAACGACACAACAGGTACAGCTTATTTCTACTAAGAAATTTCTTCCAGCTGAGCTACGGAAGTGAGACTTAAGTTGAGAGGCAAATAAGGCCCTGATGATGCCGAATCGAAAGGAGGTTGCAATTTTCTCAATTTTCTGTACTGTTTGTTCTTGGACCATACTCTTCCTCCCGGTGTACTCATTCAACCAAGCCGAACAACTTTCAGGATTTTTTTTTTCATTACTATACAAATATTGTACGTTTATTCGGCGCTTTTTCCGTGCTTCGGAAGGCACGTTAAGCCGTTGGTCCCGGTTAATATCGCTTAATACCGTAGATATTAGTCGTTAAGTCATGTCAGAGGCCAGTGCTAAGCAAGGCGGCTTCAAAACTCTGACCTAATCTAGGATTGGGTTTGGTTTCCCTTCTGGGTTGCGGAGGTCAGATAGCAGTCGCTCTGTGTAAAAACCAGTATCCTCGTTCAATCACCTAGATTAGGTAGCCGACCCTGTGAAATATGGGATGACTATACAAATATTGTCGGACCGAGGTAGCCATTTTGTATTGGAACGTCGAAATTTGTATTCATTTCCCGAAAGACTTTCCAGGAAGCCTAGTGTCAGAGTTTATAAGCTCAGCTAAATAGGCTTCTGACATGGTTTATGTGTAAAGACCACTCTATCAAATACAGCGACCAAGACCGACGGCGTAACGTGCCCTTAGAAGCACGGAATCTTTTTCTTCCAGACAATCAGGTAATTCAGCCTGCATTGTTCAAACCAAACTGGGGAAAATCTCACAAAGCGATAAATAGACAAATATCAATATCTTTTTGTTCGCCCCCTGGGAATCGCACCCAGGACTTCCGGATCGAGAGCCCATGGCTCAGACTACTAAAGCACGGAAGTAGAGCAGTACTAGGTGTAACATGCTTATGTGTAAATTGTCATAATCATATCACGTTACTTTACGATGCAAAAGGTAGGTAAATCTTAAAAACATAGAATGTGCCTGCTGCATTTCCTTCCGGGCATGCTGTAAAAATCAGCTAAGGGGTCCGAGGGTTTCAGTATATTAGTTTATAGGCTGATAACCTGTCATGCCAAACTACAGCAATATACCTACAAAAATATATCTTAAATAATCCTCAAAACTTTTGTCAGACGTGGCAGAACGACCTTAGTTTAGGTTGTTTTCGCTTTGCCTACCCCATTAGCGATAAAAGCGTGACTATATATATGTATGTATGTCAATAAGAATGTAAATAACACGTATGGAAATAAATTTATCATTTCATTTTACCTTTAAATTATCTGTTGAATTTTACAGGGACGGAAAACATTCTGGAGCATTCTATAGGTAGGTACTATTTTAATCGCTTTTAGTCTAACATAGATTTAATAAACTTTTAAAAGTTTATACTTACGGCTGTATAAGATAAGATACTTGCCTGAAAAACATTTCATAATATTAGCATAAACACGTCATAATAATTGTATTGACGTCACATTAAATATTGCACGAATTTCTCGGTTTGTCTATGTTTGTTTAATTGTTAATTGGGCTCGATTCTACATACCACCGGCTAAAACTATCTGTCACTTTCAAAATAATAAATTTGAAAAAGGACAGGCAATTTATACTCTTTCGTTTTACATTCTTTTTGTTTGTTTTTGTAACCTACTAACAACATGTTTGTATATATTGTGTTTGTCTTTTTTTCTAGGTACTTCAGTACACAGTCTGCTCTCGGAATATTTTTACCCAATTAATAAGAAACTCCTTGTTCTTTCACGAAGCCTTTCGTCTACAAGCAGAGTCAACTTTAACATAACATAACATAAAAATACTTTATGGCACGTAATAATACAACATACAACACAAAAGATAACAAAAAACAAGTACAACATAGGCGGCCTTATTGCTAAGGTAGCAATTTCTTCCAGGCAACCTTTGGGTGAAAGAAAAAAAAAAGTGTAGCCGTAAGCTGGATAGTGCAAACCTAGTCAAATAGGTATCCTAAATACATTACATTACATATAATACATAAATTAAGTACAAGCTACTACATAGATATTTGTAAAATAAACTAATACATAATATATAATAAACTAATACATAAACTAATGGAAGATAGGATAATGCAAACTACAATCAGAACTAGACGAAGGAAATGACAGCAACAGTATCTACAGCACAGGACTTTATAACAACTAGATACTGGCCAAATCATAGTGGAAACGTCGTAACCTAAAAGATTGAATTGATTGGTTTTAAATTTTGTCCGCTAAATTTTGACGCGCTTTTGCACGTTTCCCCAGTATTTCTGTCAATTTTATTTTATTTATTAAAACCACCGACTATAAATCAAAAACCGGAGAGAATAGATCTCCTATTGTTTTCCAATGTTTTTAGTCTGAAAGTGACAAATAGATTTAAATTTAAGTTTTAGCCGCGGTATATCTGAAATCACCTATACTTTGTAAAATGCAGCTTGGGTCCTATGACAGATGTCAAACACATACGTCTCTTTTGCACCTGTGATGTTATGATATTTACTGCCTGCTGTCATACGACCCAAGCTGCATTTTACAAAGTGTAGATATAAATATTTAGCTTCCATGCTGGACTGGGAGCGACAGAAGAACGTAGAATGTGTCAGCTGCATCTCCTCCCTGGCATGCTGTCAAAACCAGCTAAGGGATTCGAGGGTATATTGTAATTTAGGCGATGGGCTGACAACCTGTCACTACAGCAATATCCAGTTCTATCTTAAACAACCCTCAAAACTTGTCAGACGTGGCGGAACGACCTTTGTTTGGTTTGTTCACGCTCTGCCTACCTTATTACGGATACAGGCGTGATAGTATGTATGTATGTATGTATAAATATTACGTTGATTGTCGTATCCGTAGATATTTTGTTCACTTTCAGTTTTCATGTAGGTATGCCTTATTTCTTCCATGCTGGACTGGGAGCGAAAGAAAATCATAGAACGTGCCAGCTGCTTTTCCTCCCGGGCATGCTGTAAAAACCAGCTAAGAGATCCGAGGGTTTCAGTATATTGCAATTTAGGCGATGGGCTGACAACCTGTCACTACAGCAATATACCTAAAAATCTTATCTTAAATAACCCTCAAAACTTTGTCAGACGTGGCGGAATGACCTTTGTTTAGGTCGTTTACGCTCTGCCTACCCCATTAGGGTGTATGTATGCCTTATTAATATCTGGGTGGTCCTATCTGTACAGGGACAGTATCCCACTAACTGCTAGGGGTTGCTCAGTCAATGACACTGGTACCGATTCCTTGAGGGCACCACTTAAGGTGCAACCTGCCTGCAGATGAGCAGGTAGATGTCAAGATATGCAACCATCGTCTGTAATGCCTTAGAATATGGTTCAAATCAGCGCGCGCTAAGGCGTGGCGGTTAAGTCCGTTGCCGCGTAAAAAATGTGCGAAAAACGCTCAAAAAAGCTAATTCCATAAAAACTGCGACTTGGATTAAGAAAAGGTACGTTGCGATTTTAGATAATACATACAATCACGCCTTTCTCCCTAATGGGGTAGGCAGAACGTAAACGACCTAAATAAAGGTCGTTTCGCCACGTCTGACAAAGTTTTGAGGGTTATTTAAGATATTATAGGTATAATGCTATAGTGACAGGTTGTCAGCCTATCGCCTAAATTGCAATATTCTGCCCTCGGATCCCTTAGCTGGTTTTTACAGCATGCCCGGGAGGAAATGCAGCTGGCACATTCGATGTTTTTCTCTCGCTCCCAGTCCAGCATGGAAGATTTGAGATAATCATAATATGGATAATTTTCCGAAGGACCCGTGTAAGGGCTCCTAATAGTTAAGAAGGAATATCAAATTTACTGATCAAAACAGCTTTAGTTCCAGATATATTTTTGCCATTGCGGACCCACCATAACACTAACACTACCCCATACATACATACATATAATCACGCCCTTATCCCTAATAGGGTAGGCAGAGCGTAAACAACCTAAACAAATGTCGTTTCGCCACGTCTTACAAAGTTTTGAGGGTTATTTAAGATATAATTATAGTTATACTGCTGTAGTGACAGGTTGTCAGCCCATCGCCTAAATTACATTATACTGGAACCCTCGGATCCCTTAGCTCGTTTTTACAGCTTGCCCGAAAGGAAATGCAGCTGGCACATTCTATGTTTTTCTCTCGCTCCCAGGCCAGCATGAAAGCATACTACCCCATAGAGTAGTGATGTGACTGACCTGAGGAAGTACAGTATAAAGGAGTAGTGTGAGTGGTGTACACATACATACATATAATCACGCCTTTATCCCTAATGGGGTAGGCAGAGCGTAAACGACCCAAACAATGGTCGTTCCGCCACGTCTGACAAAGTTTTGAGGGTTATTTAAGATAGATTAGTAAGTATATTGCTGTAGTGACAGGTTGTCAGCCCATCGCCTAAATTACAATATACTGAAACCCTCGGATCCCTTAGCTGGTTTTTACAGCATGCCCGGGAGGAAATGCAGCTGGCACATTCTATGTTTTTCTCTCACTCCCAGTCCAGCATGGAAGTGTACACGAGGGTTATAAATGAATAACTTGAAACTATTAAAAGTTTATCTAAACTATTTTATCACTAAATAATTTTACTTCCATGCTGGACTGGGAGCGAGAGAAAAACATAGAATTTGCCAGCTGCATTTCCTCCCGGGCATGCTGTAAAAACCATCTAAGGGATCCAAGGGTTTCTCTATATTGCAATTTAGGCGATCGGCTGACAACCTTTCACTGCAGAAACGAACCTACAAATTTATCTTAAACAACCCTCATAACTTTGTCAGACGTAGCGGAGCGTCCTTTGTTTAGGTCGTTTGCGCTCTGCCTACCCCATTAGGGATAAAGGCGTGATTATATGTATGTATAAATCTAAACTATTTGATTGGCCAACAGATTCATTATGACTTTGGACCCAATATCACTAAACTAAGTATGTCAAGTATTTTGGAAACTATTATCCTAGGCTGCTAGTATGTTCTTCCATGCTGGACTGGGAGCGACAGAAAAACATGTGCATAAGGGATCTGAGAGTTTCAATATATTGCAATTTAGGCGAAGGGCTGACAACCTGTCATAACAGCAAAACTTTGTCAAACGTGGTGGAACGGCCTTTCTTTAGGTCATTTACGCTCTGCCTACCTCATTAGTAAAAAGGCGTGACTATATGTATGTATGTGTAGGGCCGAATGATAGATCACAACGAGATCTTCATTTCGGATGACAGCTGTCAAAGTTTTGACGGCCATATCTCGAAAACTATGCATTCTAGATCCGTCCCTATAAACCAACAGTCTAGGATGCATAGTTTTCGAGTTATGGCCGTGCAATCTTTGACAGCTATCGTCGGAAATGAAGATCTCGTAGAGATCTATCAGTGTCCCAGCACACCAGCAGCCTAATATCCGTAGTTTCCGAAATCCAGCCGTTTCAAGTTTGACAGCTACCATCCGGTGTTCTTCTTCTATCGAGTGGGTATCGAGTCTATGGACCCGATGAACCCTGCTGTCAGAGTTTTTAAACCACCTAGTAGCACAACTATCAGGCCTCTGACATGGTTTGAGTAACGACCACTATCAAAGACAGCGACCGGGACCGACGGCTTAACGTGCCCTCCGAAACACGAAATCTTTTTCATTTCGGACAATCAGATGATTCAGCCTGCAAATTCCTAACCAAACTGGGGAAAAATTAACAAAGTGATAAATGCTCAAATATCAACTTTGTGTTTCCCCCCTGGGAATCGAACCCAGGACCTCCGGATCGGGAGTCAATGGCACTAGCCACTAGACCACGGAGGCAGTACCATCCGGTAAACCAGCCTGCATTGCCCAAGCCTAACTAGAAAAAGTCTCACAAAGTGATACATACATACATATAATCACGCCTTTATCCCTAATGGGGTAGGCAGAGTGTAAACGACCAAAACAAAGGTCGTTCCGCCACGTCTGACAAAGTTTTGAGGGTTATTTAAGATATATTCGTAGGTATATTGCTGTAGTGACAGGTTGTCAGCCCATCGCCTAAATTGCAATACACTGAATCCCTCGGATCCCTTAGCTGGTTCTTACAGCATACCCGGGAGGAAATGCAGCTGGCACATTCTATGTTTTTCTCTCGCTCCCAGGCCAGCATGGAAGTTAAAATTAAAGTGATAAATAGACAAATATCAATTACTTCACCATGCAAACGGCGGCGTACTTTTTTATACTGTGCCGCCTCGGAACCCGCGACCCCGCGTGTCCCTCAATATGTCGCACTTTCACTACATAGTATAAAACAAAGTCGCTTTCTCTGTCCCTATATCCCTATGTATGCTTAGATCTTTAAAACTACGTAACGGATTTTGATGCGGTTACTTTTAATGGATTGAGTTATTCAAGAGGAAAGTTTATATGTATAATACATTTTTATATAGTGGATAAGTCCGCCTTTGTGCCACTATTGTTTTAATCTTCTTGTATTTTAGTTTTAAGATTTTTAAGGTACAATAAAGAGCTTACATACATACATGCATAATATAGAAGAGAAACACTGATGATTTACGTGCGAAGCTCGGGCGGGTCGCTAGTTAAAAATAATAAGTTTACAATACGACTGTGCAGGAGTCCGCAACTGTGGGCTCCTGCTGGTGCCTTAAATAGTACTTAATCTGACGATACTAGCTAATTACTCCATTAGTAAAAAGAACATAATTAAAAAAAAAAACGCAGTGAGTCGAATAACCGGTCCAACAGAATCAAGTTATAGTAATTAAGAACCTTATAAATTAGCGACTCATAGTTCGTTGTAGTAATAGGAAGAAAAATTGCGAATGAGGGCCACCAACGGCAATTTTTCTTCCTGTACTACAACGAGCTATGAATCGCTAGTTAATAAGGTGCTAAATTATTTTAATTACTATAACTTGATTCTGTTGTACTGGTTTTTCGACTCACTGCGTTTTAAGTATTATTTTTTTACTACTATTATTGGGTGCGCATCCTGGTTAATATCGTTACCTTAACTAACTTGGAGAGGCCATAATAACTGGTGTTTTCAGCACAAAAGAATATAGGCTCGTATTTATAAAGGGATCTCAAGATTGTGAGCAATATTAAGTATGGATTTGACAGGTATAATAAGACGACGGCTTGCGGGTTTGAACAACAATATTTTAATGTAAATTCCAACAAACAGTAATCCTTTTATATATTTTTTCCTAGGTTCAATTAGAAAACGTACACACTAATTCAAATGGCCGACCCGCACTGGCCTTCCGACTGACAGAGCGCGAGCGTGACGTCATATGTCGCGTTTCTTCTCATAGCTAAGGAGATTCCACCATGTAGCCTTACACTGGCCATATTGGACAGGAATGACATTTCCGATAAGAACTCAAATTAGCTGTCAGTCTCAAGTGTTGTTTATCAATACGGGCCTTAATGAACTGGAGAAAATAACAAGATAAAAATGGGTCTATTAAGTTCACTTATTTCATATACATTAATAGAAATTGAGAAATAATGTAAAAAGTTATTTAGGTCTTAGGTGAATTTACTCACGTGAATTTAATACATTACAAATAATCACGTATTTATCCCTAATGGGATAGGCAGAGCGTAAACGACCTAAACAAAGGTTGTTCCGCCACGTCTGACAACGTTTTGAGGATTATTTAAGATATATTTGTAGGTACATTGCTGTAGTGACAGGTTGTTAGCCAATTGCCTAAATTGCAATATACTGAAACCCTCGCTCGGATCCCTTGCCTGGTTATGACAGCATGCTCGGGAGGAAATACAGCTGGCACATTTTATGTTTTTCTCTCGCTTTCAGTCCAGCATGGAATATTTTTTTTGTTATCACTAAAATATCTTTGATGAATTTATTTCACGTACGTATTTCAATTTCTTTGATGCATCTCAATTTAATTTTGTGTGTTTTTATCGTCGTTTTATTTGAACAGCTGATTAAAATATTATAAAGTTAACGTAAGCAAATTAATATATAGCCATGAAGTCTGTGTGTACCATTCTGCCTGCATGTAAGTGGCAGACTTCATATCCATACTTATTTTATTTATTTACTAGCGACCCGCCCCGGCTTCGCATGGAAATTATCAGTGTTTCTCTACTACATTATGCATGTATTATACATATAAACCTTCCTCTTGAATCACTTTATCATACATACATACATAAAAATCACGCCTTTATCCCTTACGGGGTAGGCAGAGCGTAAAACTCCTCCTAAAAGGCGATTTCGCCACGTCTGACATATATTGAGGGCAATTTTAGATTGTAATGTGCATTGCTGTAGTGACAGGTTGTCAGCCCATCGCCTAAATTACAATACACTGTAACCCTCGAATCCCTTTTGCTGACTTCTACAGCATGCCCGAGAGGAAGGGCAACTGGAACATTCTATGTTTTTCTTTCTCTCCCAGTCCAGTATGAAAGATAAAATAATAGATAAAATATGAAAGATGAAAGATAAAGATCACTTTATCCATTATAAGAAACTGCATCAAAATCCGTTGAGTAGTTTTAAAGATTTAAGCATACATAGGGAGGGATGTAGGGACAGAGAAAGCGACTTTGTTTTATACTATGTAGTGATTATTTACATGCATCCATGTCCATGCTGGACTGGGAGCGAAAGAAAAAACGAAGAATGTGCCAGCTGCATTTCCTCCCGGGCGTGCTGTAAAAACCAGCTAAGGGATCCGAGGGTTTCAGTATATTGCAATTTAGGCGATGGGCCGACAACCTATCACTACAGCAATATACCTACAAATCTACCTAAAATAACCCTCAAAACATTGTCAGACGTGGCGGAACGACCTTCGTTTAGGTCGTTTACGCTCTGCCTACCTCATAAGGGCCTGATAGTGCTACTAGGCGGTTTAAAAGCTCTGACACCAGGGTTCATCGGGTCCATAGACTCGATACCCACTCGACAGAAGAAGATTAGGAATAAAGGCGTGATTATATGTATACATACATACATAAAATCACGCCTTTATCCCTTACGGGGTAGGCAGAGCGTTAAACGCCTCGTAAAAGGCGCTTTCGCCGCGTCTGACAAAAATTGAGGGCAATTTTAGATTGTAATGTGTATTGCTAATGTGTAGTGACAGGTTGTCAGCCCATCGCCTAAATTACAATACACTGTAACCCTCGAGTCCCTTTTGCTGTCTTCTACAGCATTTACAGGAATCATATGTATACATGTATGTATTATTTACCTAAGAGCCTGTGGTGTCCCACTGCAAGGCAAAGGCCTCTCCCTCTTCCTTCTACTTTTCGCGATCTAATGCTAGTTCTCGCCTTTTTGTCATGTTTTTTTTTTTTTTTTTAATATTTGATAGGCAATCATTTGTCCGCCATCTCACGTGATGGTAAGTGATGATGTAGACTATGATGGAGCATGATTGCCTAGAAAATGCCTGTGCACTCTCGCCTTGAAAAGGCCCAGGTTATAACGTTCCGGAAATAGATCCGCAGGCAGGGAGTTCCACACTTTGGCCGTTCGCATTAAAAAGCGTCTGGCTCGTCTCGCCACCTCTTTCAGGGTCGCCCACGTCGTCTCCTAGCTTTTGCGGTGGTTCTTTTAACCCATAGAACATCTGGCACCCAGAGAACATCCATACTTATACTTACTAATATTATAAATGCGAAAGTAACTGTGTTTGTTGGTCTTTTTATGCCTTACTTCCATGCTGGACTGGGAGAGATAGAAAAACAAAGAATGTTCCAGCTGCCCTTCCTCCCGGGCATGCTGTAGAAGACAGCAAAAGGGACTCGAGGGTTACAGTGTATTGTAATTTAGGCGATGGGCTGACAACCTGTCACTATGGCAATACACATTACAATCTAAAATTACCCTCAATTATTGTCAGACGCGGCGAAAGCGCCTTTTACGAGGCGTTTAACGCTCTGCCTACCCCGTAAGGGATAAAGGCGTGATTTTATGTATGTATGTATGTATGTTTTATGCCTGAACGGCTTAACGGATTTTGATGAAATTTGGCATAGGGTTCTAGAGTTCCATTCCCAGGGGCGAACACAAAGTTGATATTTGTAAATTTATCACTTTGTGAGGTTTTCCCCAGTTTGGTTAGGATATTGCAGGCTGAATCACCTGGTTGTCCGAAAAGAAAAAGAATTCCGCTTTGGAGGGCACGCTAAGCCATCGGTCCCGGTCGCTGTCTTTATAGAGGTCGTTACTGAAACCATGTCAGTATTAATGTTTAATACATACATATAAAAACGCCAAGGATATTAAGGATTAATCCTTAATGGGGTAGGCAGAGCGTAAACGACCTAAACTTAGGTCGTTCCGCCACGTCTGACAAAGTTTTGAGGGTTATTTAAGATAGATATATACATACATAGAACCACGCCTTTGTCCCTTATGGGGTAGACAGAGCGTAAACGACCCAAACAAAGGTCGTTCCGCCACGTCTGACAAAGTTATGAGGGATATTTAAGATAGATTTGTAGGTAAACGTTCGACGAGCACCGTCTATTGAGACATTTAAAGAGCGAACAAGAAAGTTCTTCTTAGAGAATAATAATTAGTTATTTATCCTATCTCCCATTAGCATAATATGTATTAGTTTATTATAAATATATATATTAGTTTATTTTATTTATGTATTTATTTAGTAGTATTTATATTGTTTAAGTATTAAGATTAACTTAGTATGCACTATCCCGCTATCTGCTATGTAGTATCCTACTACCCAAAGGTTGCCTGGTAGAAATTGCTGCTTTAGCAATAAGGCCGCCTATATTGTACTGTTTTGTTCCTTACTTTTCTGCTGTATGTATTTGTGTTTCTTTGTGCAATAAAGAATCTTGTATTGTATTGTATTGTATATTGCTGTAGTGGTAGGTTGTCAGCCCATTGCCTATAATGCAATATACTGAAGCCCTCGGATCCCTTAGCTGGTTTTTACAGCATACCCGGGAGGAGATGCAGCTGGCACATTCTATGTTTTTCTATCGCTCCCAGTCCAGTATGGAATGTAGTATGTTTAATTGTAGATAAATCACTACATAGTATAAAACAAGTCGCTTTTTCTGTCCCTATATCCCTATGTATGCTTAGATCTTTAAAACTACGCATCGAATTTTGATGCGGTTTCTTTTAATGGATAGAGCAATTCAAGAGACGGGGTAATATGTATAATACATGCATAATATAGTAGAGAAACACTGATAATTTCCTTGCGAAGCCGGGGCGGGTAGGTAGTATTAAAATAAATTACAAAAATTTGGTAGTTAACCTATCTCACTTCGGTATCAGGCGTGTCATAAATCAGTTCTAAATATATCCGTTACTATAAATTATCAACCAGCTGCTCAAAATAAGGTCATAAATATTGGATAAGCAAATCTTTCTGCCAATTTGTTATTCGTTTAGTTAGATAATCATAAATTGATAATACAAATAGTATGCTATTTTGACACTCATTTCAATTAGTAACCTGATACTCCTCGATCGAAGATGGCTGCTAAGATTCTGATTCTGTTGGTAGCAGTTGCTGCTGTGTCAGGTATTTTCATATTTTTCGTCATTAGATATTTCCATATACCTACAAATCTATCTTAAAATAACCCTCAAACCGGAACGACCTTTATTTAGGTCGTTTATGCTCTGCCTAACCCATTAGGGATAAAGGCGTGATTATATGTATGTATGTAGATATTTCCATGCTGGCCTGGGAACGAGTGAAGAACATGGAATGTGCCAGCTGCATTTCCTCCAGGGCATGCTGGACTAACCAGCTAAGGGATCCGAGGATTTCAATATATTGCAATTTAGGCGAGGCGAAAAATTGAGGGCAATTTTAGATTGTAATGTGTATTGCTAATGTGTAGTGACAGGTTGTCAGCCCATCGCCCAAATCACAATACACTGTAACCCTCGAGTCCCTTTTGCTGTCTTCTACAGCATGCCCGGGAGGAAGGGCAGCTGGAACATTCTATGTTTTTCTATCCCAGTCCAGCATGGAAGAAATCTATTTATTAAGTTTTACAATAATATCCAAAAAGATAGTTTTCCTGCTTAACAAGACAAGGGAAGCCTACGGGAATCGTGTTATATGGACCCTTCGCCACTACATACATACATACATAAATTCACGCCTTTTTCCCTTACGGGGTAGGCAGAGCGTAAAACGCTTAGTGAAAGCTTTTACGCCACGTCTTACGAATATTAAGGGCAATCTTAGATGGTAATGTGTATTGCTAAAGTGACAGGTTGTCAGCCCATCGCCTAAATTACAATACACTGCGACCCTCGAATCCATATTGCTGACTTCTACAGCATGCCTGAGCGGAAGGGCAGCTAGAACATTCTATGTTTTTCTTTCGCTCCCAGCCCACTGGTAGGTAAAATAAATAAAATAAAATAAAAAGTAGTTTATTGTACAAACATCTTGCCAAATTATATTAAAGGTACAATTTAGGTGGTTTAAAAAGGCCACAATAAAAAGTAGTGAAACTCACTGCACTAGTTTGCACTGTATCGCAGGTACAAATAAGGTACAGCCCATCAATCGCTGTTTTCAAAAAGAGAATCAAAGAACATTATCTTTCTCTGCGTAATCCGTAGTATGTATTTATATATTGTATATATATGTATCTATGGTATGTATATATTTATTTATTTCAGTTATATTTATATAGAGTATTTAATATATTTATAGGTATTATAATTTATTTACTTATTGTATGATCGTAGTATAGTGTAATTAAGTAGGTATATCCTTATTTACTGTTCATGTACCTAATTTGTATTCATATTGTGCACGTCTTATCCGCTTTACGTTTTATGCTATCTCACTTCTTAGGTCTGCTGTAAGACATTTCATTTTAGAAATAAGCAGTACCTGTTGTGTATTGATTCCTATGTAATTGTTCTGTGTATGTTTCTGTGTACAATAAACTGTTAAATAAATAAATACAATTATGATTTGCTCCTTCCAGCACGCGTAGCCGACCAGGTGATCTACAAGCTGGACGATGGTCCTCGATACCAGTACGTGGAAGCTCACGGCCAGCTCCATCTGGTGGACATGTGGGTGAAGACCAGCGACCTGGCTGAAGCAGCCCGATACAACCCTGACAATGAGAATATCTACCACTTGTTTACCAGGTAAAGATTCCGTGATTCGGAGGGCACGTTCGATCATTGATAGTGACCGTTACACAAACGTCTTTATTTGCTGTTACTAGTAGGCGGAGCCATCAGTCCCGGCCGTTGAAATTGATAGTGGTTTGTGTAAACAAACCATGTCAGAGGCCTATTAGATGTGCTACTAGGCGGTTTAACTCTGACTTTAAGATTCACAATACAATACAATACTAAATTCTTTATTTCACAAAGAAACTCTTACGATAAGAAACAAACGTGACAGTACAATATGTGCGGCCTTATTGCTAAAGCAGCAATTTCAACCAGGAAACCTTTGGGTATATAAATTGTACAAGCAGAAAGCTGCTACTAAAGACTGTATTAGAAGGAAAGATTGAAGGGATAAGAGGAAGATGCTGACCTAGAATAACCTATATGGACCAAATCAAAGTTAGAAGACTAAACCCAGATAAAGTTGGCGATTACTCCACAGACAAGAGCAAAGCTCTTAAATTTTTGATGATGATTAAATAAATATTTCAATAAAATATAATGCTGTAATAATAATAATAATAGTCCTCACCGATTTTCGGTAATGGCGGCCAATCTCCCGGAGATCAGCCAACTGCGCAGAACTTGTTTTTAGTGCCGAAGTGTTTGCGCTACACACAGGTGCACTCTCAATTCCTTCAATCTCTTATTCTGATGGGACAGATTGACTGACACGAGCAGAGAGAAATCAGGCGCAAGACCGACTATTTACATGCCTATCCGACAGCATGGATCATCTTACTTTTCGGACAATCAGGTGATCAGCCTGCAATGTCCTAACCAAACTAGAAACAACAAAGTTATTGTCCCCCGCCGGGAATCGAACCCGGGACCTCCGGGTCGAGAGCCAATGGCTCAGATCGCTAGACAACGGAGACATTTATTGCTGTATTGGACTCATCATAGCCAACTTGTCGTGATATTACAGAGAAAACCCAACGGTCAGCCAGCCACTCCTGAAGGGAAACTCTGGTCTGCTCGGCAGCACTAACTACAGAGGTACCCGTCGAACAGCTATGATCTTCCACGGCTGGCTGGACAACGCTCTTGGGGATGTTAACACCGTGTTGGTACCAGGTAGGTTGGGGTACAGCAAGGTCAGGAAAAAGGCCAAATACGCTATTTTCCTACTAGTCAAATCAGCAACTTTTGATACATACATATAGTCACGCCTTTATTCTTAATGGAATGAGGGTAAACGACCTAAACAAAGGTCGTTCCGCCACGTCTGACAAAAATTTGAGAGTTATATAATGTAGATTTGTAGGAATATTGCTGTAGTGACAGTTTGTCAGCCCATCGCCTAAATCACATCAAAGCAACATCCGTGGGCCAGGAAAAGGGCCAAATTGATATTCTTCATAATTCTTATTTTTTCCGTATCTTGTCCTTTCTAGTTTGTAATTAACAATTTATATGACAAAAATGTGAAAAGTCAAAATCATCAGAATATGTTTCTGTTTCATTTAAAACTTGAAATCATATCAGTGAATTAACATCATCATCTCCCTAGCCTTATCCTGTATCTCACGGACTTGGCTACCTAAGCGTCCCGCAAAATGATAGGGGTTCCTCAGTCATCGAAACTGATTAAGTTTCACGAGGAAATTCTTTCAGGAATTAAAAAAATACCTTTCAATACAAAATCACCACCTCGATCAGACAATTTCTATGGAGAATTTCTTTTTCTTTTTCTGAAAAAAGATCTTGGTGTTATTTGTTCACTTTCGTTGACTGTATAACCTCTATCAGTTTGCGGGACGCTGTCCTTTACACCTGGTAGATATTCGTAATACCACCTTCTATCTGCATGCTACCTTTTTTCTAAATTCGGAACTGCTCGTATTTATAAAGCAATCTCAAGATTGAAAGCAATATTAAGTATGGATTTGACAGGCCACATTGTACTGAAATGACGTTTCTGATACGAACTCAAACTAGCTGTCAGTCTCAAGTACTGTTTATAATTACGAGCCTAAGTCTGCCATTCTGTAAAATTTTATTCATTATACATTTTATTTATTTATGTTTGTATTCTCCAGCTTTCCTGGCTGCTGAAGATATGAACGTGATCGTGGTGGACTGGGGCGCAGGCGGAAATACCATCAATTACCCAGCTGCCGTCGCCAACGTCGTCACTTCCGGTAAAGAAGAACCTCTTCTTTGAACATGATTGTTTCTAGTCTTTCCTTCTATACTTCTTCTTCTTCTGATGTGTGGGTGTTGAGTCAATCGACCCAATGGACCCAGGTGTCAGAGTTTTTAAACCACCTTATAGCGCAGCTACTAGGCCTCTTCGTAGCGAGTGGATTCTCGAGTCAAACGACCCCATGTACCCTGGTGTCAGAGTTTTCAAATCGCCTAGTAGCACAGTTAGTAGGCCTCTGACATTTTGTGTAACCACTATTAAAGATAACGACCGGGATCGATGGTTTGATGTGCCCTCTGAAGCACGGAATCATTTTTCTTTTCGGAGTATCTATGAAGCTCGTATTTATGAAGCCATCTCAAACTTGAGAGCAATATTAAGTATGGATTTCACACGTCAGTTTGTACTGAAATGACATTTCTGATACGAACTTAAACTCGCTGTCATTTGTGAGAGCTGATTTAAAATACGGCCCTTAGACAGTCTTTACATTAAACTTGTGTTTCACAGGTGAATCAGTAGCCCGCTTCATCAGCTGGTTGAACGAGGCTACCGGTGGGACTCCTGCTCAGTACCATTTGGTTGGACACAGTCTTGGCGCGCACCAAGCCGGCATCGTCGGCAGAAATCTGAATGGACAAATAGCGTACATCCACGGTAAGGCATAACGGTGTAGCCGACAGATGGCGCCACATCAAGAAACATAAGTTCTGAAACGCGGTATCGAAATGTTCTCAGCGATCTGCAGATATACAAGTTCCAAACTGTCCGGTTGGACTTCGATCCCCTGGTCACAACACCCGACCAGGCTACCTTTTTCCCATCCATCATCATTATTTGAACTGCCTCCGTGGTCTAGTGGCTAGTGCCATGGACTTCCAATCTGGAGGTACTGGGTTCGATTCCCAGGGGGGAAACAGAAAGTTGATATTTGAAAATTTATCACTTTGTGTAATTTTTCCCCAGTTTGGTTAGGACGTAGCAGTCTGAATCACCTGATTGTCTAAAAAAGAAAAAAGATTTTGTGCTTCGGAGGGCACGTTAAGCCGTAGGTCCCGGTCGCTGTCTTTGATAGTGGTCGTTACTCAAACCATGTCAGAGGCCTGATAGTTGTGCTACTAGGCGGTTTAAAAACTCTGACACCAGGGTTCATCGTTTCGATAGACTCGATACCCACTCGACAGAAGAAGAGATCATTAAGCTAATTGTTGCATGTAAGGTAGCCACTTACAAAGGTGTTGTAAATCTTTTTGTTTTTGTATGCTTCTGGAACGGACGAGAAACAAATAAAAGCAATCGTGGATCATTTTTAGGCTCGTATTTATGGAGCCATATCAAACTTGAGAGCAGTATTAAGTATGCATTTGACAGGTCAGTTTGTACTGAAATGACATTTCTGATACGAACTCAAACTCGCTGTAACTCATGAGTGCTGATTACAAATACGGCCCTAAGAGCCGAATGACGAACTGATGGACCTTGGTGTCAAACTTTTGAATCCGCCTATTATTAGCACAGCTGTTAGACCTTTTTTTTTTATTTTATTTTTTAAATATATATAGGCGAGCATTTGTCCGCCATCTCACCTGGTGGAAAGTGACGATGCGGACTATGTTGAAGCATACTCACCTATGTAGTGCCTATTCACTCTCGCCTTGAAAAGGCCCAGGTTATATTGTTCCGGAAACAGATCCGCCGGCAGGGAGTTCCACTCCTTAGCCGTTCGCATTAAGAATGTGGAAGCGAACCGCTTCGTGCGAATTTGTGGTATATCCACGACATAAGGGTGGAACCCCTGTCCACGCCTCGTGCTCCGGAGATGGAAAGGGGAGGGGGGTATAAGGTCATACCTGTGACATGGCTTGAGTCAAGACCACAATCAGATAGCGACCGAGACCGACGGCTTTACGTGCTCTCCAAGCACGGAATCCTTTTCCATTTCGGATAATCAGGTGGTTCAGCCTGCAATGCCCAAACCAAATTGAGGACAATCTCACAAAGTGATAAATAGTCAAATTTAAACTTTGTATTCACCGTTGGGAATCGAACCAAGGAGCCCATGGCTCAGACCAGTAGACCAAGGAGGAAGACTTCTGTCTAAGTTCTTTTACGCTTAACCAGCCTTCTCACAAGACTGACTTCTACGCAAAATCTTTCACAGTGCAAGCGATCAAGCTGTGGAATGAATTGCCCGAAGACATTCGACGTGCACCGTCTCTTGAGACCTTTAAGAGCCGAATTAAAAAACATGACTTGAAACAAATTACTATCTGATCATTAGTTTTCCTTCACTTTTATTCTGTGCTGTAGATACTGTTGCTGCCATTTCCTTCGTCTAGTTCTGATTGTAGTTTGCCTTATCCTATATTCCATTAGTTTATGTATCAGTTTATTATATATTAGTTTATTTTACCATATCTATGTAATAGCTTGACTTTAGTTTATACTATATTATATGAAATTTAATGTATTTAGGATACATATTTGACTAGGTTTGCACTATCCCGCTTACAGCTACGCATTTTTCTTGCACCAAAAGGTTGCCTGGAAGAAATTGCTACCTTAGCAATAAGGCCGCCTATGTTGTACTTGTCTTTTGTTGTTATCTGTTGTGTTGTATGATTTGTATTCTTACGTGCATAAAAGTATTTTTATGTTATGTTATGTTTTGTTTAAAGTGCTATTCATCAATTCCAGCTCTCGACCCCGCCCTTCCCGGTTTCATCACCAACAACCACAAGTTCCGTTCCACGGACGGCGTCTACACGGAAGTGATCCACACTAATGCTGGTGTCCTGGGCTACTTGGGCACTCTTGGGGATACTGACTTCTACCCAAATGGGGGGATAAACATGGCTGGGTGTGACGGCATCAACTGCGACCATGACAGGTAGGATGTTCCACAGACGGCGTCTACACAGAAGTGATCCTCACTAATGCTGGTGTCCTGGGCTACTTGGGCACTCGTGGGGATGCGTCTACCCAAATGGGAGGATAACATGGCTGGCTGTGACGGCATCAACTGCGACCATGACAGGTAGGATGTTCTACGGACGGCGTCTACACAGAAGTGATCCACACTAATGCTGGTGTCCTGGGCTACTTGGGCACTCTTGGGGATGCTGACTTCTACCCAAATGGGGAGATAAACATGGCTAGCTGCGACGGCATCAACTGCGACCATGACAGGTCTGATGTTAAAATTAGAAAAGGGTTTGCTCTTGTATCTAGACACCAGGTCAGGGATGACCATGACAGAGTCGACGATGGAGCGAGCTCACTCAGAAGATGCCTGTTACGGCACTGGCAATCTCATGCACCGACGGAACACAGCAAACTGTTGGCGCCGGACTGTGGTGGTCGGGTGGTCGCGAGCCAGGCGGCCCCTTGCGGAGCCTACCACCGCTTTGTTGGAATTGCGACAGGTAAATATTACAGTCTGTTTTCTTCTTCTGTCGTGTGGGTTTCAAGTCGATCGATCCGATGAAGCCTGGTGTCAGAGTTTTTAAACCGCCTAATAGCACAGCTAATAGGACTCTGACATGGTTTGTGTAACGACCACTATCAAAGACAGTGACCGGACCAACGGCTTAACGTGCCCTTCGAGGCACGGAATAATCTTTCTTCCAGACATTCAGGTGATTCGACCTGTATTGTCCTAACGAAACTGGGGAAAGTCTCACAAAGTGATAAACTGACAAATAACAAGTTTGTGTCCCCCTGGAACTTTCGGAGTTCCCCAGGGGTCGATTTTGGGCCCATTGCTGTTCTTGGCGTACATCAATAACATCGCTACACTAAATCTAAGTGGCCACATAACTCTCTATGCAGACGACACATGTTTGTTTTATTTTGGATCCTCCATTCATGAAATCGTTGCAACAGCTCAAAAAGATTTGGATACACTTACCAACTGGTTGCAATCAAATCTTCTTACTATTAATGTAGCAAAAACCTCATCATCATCATCATCTCCCTAGCCTTGTCCCGTATCTCACGGGGTCGGCTTCCTAATCTAGGGGATTGAACGAGGGTACTGGTTTTTACACAGAGCGACTGCCATCTGACCTCCGCAACCCAGAAGGGAAACCAGACCCAATCCTAGATTAGGTCAGAGATTTCAAGCCGCCAATGCTTAGCACTGGCCTCTGTAAGGGCTTAACGACTAATATCTACGGTATTAAACATGCGTCATATTTAGAGCTAAAAATAAACCTATACCATCTTACACACCTTTAATCATCAACGGAACACCAATACAGGAAAAAAAAACGAAAAATATCTAGGATTGCGATTGGACAGTAAACTAACGTGGAATGATCACACTGATCATATTAAAAATAAACTATGCTCTCTAATAGGTTCCCTGCGCGGTATTGTGCGTTGTCTGCCCAGAAAAGTTAGCATGACCATATACAACTCCTTAGTAAAATCACACCTAATTTACCTGATTGAGATATGGGGGAACGCAAATAAAACTAAATTATCCGGACTACAAGTCATTCAAAATAGAATAATTAAAATGTTATTTCATTATCCCTACTTAACACCTACCGCGACTATATTTAAAGAAACAAAACTCACGAACACTAAACAACTTTACAACTATCACAACTGCATTCTCGTAAAAAAAAATACTCAACAAATCTATCCAAACTTCAATTGCACTTACCCAAACCAAAAACATGTCTAAACGCAGCACGAGACGAGCCAGTTTCATTGTTCTACCAAGGGTCCGAACAAACCACGGCAAAGGCATGCTTACTTACGGCGGTGCACAGACTTTTAATAATCTACCTTCGGAAATAAAATCCATTGAATCTTTTAACCAATTTAAAAGTAAACTAGCTCAGCATATATTATTAATTAGCTAAATAATTATGTATTTTGTTATTGAGAGGCAGTTATTTATATTATCAACAAAAAAAACATTTTACAATCACCGCGCACTTTACAATGTTTTTTTGTTGATAATATATCAACAAAAAAAACATTGTAAAGTGCGCGGTACGAACGACTATTATTTTTATGTTTTATATCTGTTCTCATGTAAGTGACGTTGTCTTTAATGAGAATAAAGAATCTTTAAACCTGAACTGAACCCAGGAACTCCGGATCGTGAGCCATGGCTCTGACCACTAGACGAAGTCGGAAACCCAATGTTCCGATCTATAAAACCTACCTACCCACAAATCTATCGTAATAACCCTTAAAACTTTGTCAGACGTGGCGGAACAACCTTTATTTAGGTCGTTTACGCTCTGCCACGGGGTACCATTAGGGATAAAATTTACGGACCTTTTCACACTTCTCATTCCTCGGTTCTCAGATGTTTCCACTACCTGGCTGAATCGCTAACCAGCGGTGGTTTCTCCGGCACCCGATGCGCCACATTCCTCGGTGCGATGGCTGGCAACTGCTTCCTATGGGGGCCACTAAACATGGGCGGGCTCGTGCCTAAGACTGGGTAAGACATGATCTCCTGCTACTATTGCCTTCGTATTCTTCTTCTTCTTCTTCTTCTTCTTTTCAAGGGTGTTTCCAAGTCGAGCATATTGCCTCCGTAGTGACTAGTGCCATGGACTCCCGATCCGGAGGTCCTGGGTTCGATTCCCAGGGGGGAAACACAAAGTTGATATTTGAGAATTTATCACTTAGTGGCGATCGCGGGGAAACAGTGGGTGCAAGAGGCACAGGACCGGTATAGATGGCGATCAAAAGAAGAGGCCTATACTCAGCAGTGGGTAGATGTAGGCTGAAACGATGAAATGAATGAAATGATCACTTTGTGATTTTTTCTCCAGTTTGGTTAGGACATTACAGGCTTAATCACCTGATTGTCCGAAAAAAAGAAAAAGATTTTGTGCTTCGGAGGGCACGTTAAGCCGTCGGTGCCGGTCGCTGTCTTTGATAGTGGTCGTTACTCAAACCATGTCAGAGGCCTGATAGTTGTGCTACTAGGCGGTTTAAAAAGTCTGACACCAGGGTTCATCGGGTCGATAGACTCGATACCCACTCGACAGAAGAAGTCGAGCAACCGAGCGAAGACGCAGCAGCACTCTTAACACCACCCGGGGTCACGTGTAGGGTTTATAGGGTAGTTCCTACGGACGTGGAGCAACATCGACATGTAAAGAGAATATAAGATCACTATTAAACTCCCGATATAGGCTAAGTGGCGCCCCCATCAGTAAAAAAACCATAACTCACTAAAACACAATAAACCAAAAATCCGGTCGAACAGACTCAAGTAATAGATAATTTATAACCTTATGAATTAGAAATTCTTAGTTCGCTGTTGTAAAAGGTAGAAAATTTGCAATAAACGGCCACTACCGGCAATTTTTCTAGCTGTTACTACAATGAACTAAGAATCGCTAATTAATAAGGTTCTAAATTATCTTTATAACTATTACTTGAGTCTATTCAAAAGGATTTTTGAGTCATTGTGTTTTAGTTAGTTATGATTTTTATAAGTTTAACGGGAGATCAGTTACTCTGCGCAATACAACTTACTTATACTAAAACATTAAAAACTAATTTAATTATTATGCTTAATTTAAAATTATATAAATATATATAGTTGTTTTTATGTACGTCGGAGAGATAATAAACATTTTTAAGAATTTTCAAGAAATAGTTATAAAGATAATTTAGAACACTTGCATTGTTTTTAATTCGCTTGGCAACTCATTGAAAATAGTTGGAATCATTTAAGTTAAGGTTGAGTGTCGCGCGGGCAGTTAGTTTCTGCGGCCTGTGCCGCCAGCATGCATGTGTATAGCAGGCTTTAGAGATAGTGACCAGCACCGTTCCGATTCCGTTTTCTTCCAGACAATCAGGTGGATTCAATCTGCAATGTCCTAACCAAATTGGGGAAAATCTCACTAACTGATAAATAAACGACAAATATTAACTTTGTGTTTTCCCACTGGGAATTGAACCCAGGGTCTCCGGATCTGACCACTAGACCACGGAGACAGACAAGCGGATTTTATATTTTTTTGTTTTAATATATATTTATGTTTATTTCAGGCAATCTGGCATCTTCCACTTGGAGACCAATGCCAGCCCACCTTTCTCAAGAGGATAATGAATTTATGTTTGAATAATGAGTGTCTATGTATCAAATTCAATAAACGTTGTAAATCAGTTTGTTGTTGTTTCTTTTTCATGGATTATACCGTAAGGGCGGTATTGCATTGCTCCGTATAGATAGATAGATAAACGTTTATTGCATCAAAACAACACACATTTAACAAAATAAGAAAAACAAACAACAGGTATGAATATAAAAAAAAGGATATACGTTAAAAGGATATATGTAGTACATACATTTTGTTGCATGTGTGCTGAAGCGATGCAGAGGGTCAGAGCTCAGTGTATGATTGCTCATAAAGAACAACACTGCTACGGATACGAACCGTATTCGGTTCGTATGGAAGCTGTTCAATATTTTTTTGTTCTGCGATTCATATTTTTTCACGGATACGGATACGAATACGGAGCAGTGCACAACCGCCCTAAGTGGCGGCATCAGTAAAAAAAAACCAGCTCACTAATACAATGAATCACACAATGAATCAAAAATCCGGTCCATCAGACTCAACTCAAGTAATAGTAATTTAATTAATTATTTCTTTATAAGATCTTATAAATCTTCCATGCTGGACTGGGAGCGAAAGAAAAACATAGAATGTGCCAGCTGCATTTCCTCCCAGGCATGCTGTAAAAACCAGCTAAGGGATCCGAGGGTTTCAGTATATTGCAATTTAGGCGATGGGCTGACAACTATAGCAATATACGTACAAATGTATCTTAAATAACCCTCAAAATGTTGTCAGACGTGGCGAAACGACCTTCGTATATGTCTTTAACGCTCTGCCTACCCCATTAGGGATAAAGGCGTGATTATATGTATGTATGTATGTATAAATTAGCGATTCTTAGTTATTTGTAGTAACACGTAGATTACGATAAACAGCTACCAATGGCAAATTTTCTACCTGTTACTACAACGAACTAAGAATCTCTAATTTATAAGGTTCTAAATTATCTTTATTACTATAACTCGAGTCTGTTCTACCGGGTTTTCGATTAATTGTTTTTAGTGAGTTACGAGTTTTTTACCTGATAGGATGGATACCACTTAGGTTATACCTTTATATAGCCTATGCCATGGATTTTTACTCTGTATTGTTAAAATGTTTTATTTTTGTAATAAATATTATAAATAAATAATAGACGAATGACTATGGAACACTATGAGGCTAGAGCTAAGTCATTCGCGTATAGGTTGGTGTGATTGAAATATACATGTTTCTGGCAGTGAGTGGAAAATAAAAGAAAAAATCCCTTTGCTGGAGGGGTATGGCATGTTAACAATAAACTGACTGAAAACGCCGAAAAAAAACTTACGTTCGCGTTAAAATCTGTTTAAAAAGAATTATTTTTTCTTTCAAAAATATTTTTTTGACAAGTAATGTCCAGTGTTAATTTGTGCAAATAGTTTTTAATCTGAGGCCGTTTGCAACATTTCCTATCTCTATGGTTTGCAATATTTTTGTGCAATTACTTGCAATTACAATCTCTTTAGCGGCATACGGCAGTGTATGACATGTTGACACTATGCTGGCTCAAATCACTGAATAAAAATCTGGTAATGAAGGCCATTTATACATATAAAAAGAAATGTTACAGAAGGCCATTTAGTCATATTTTTTGACAGCAAATAAAATCTATTTACATACATACATAAATCACGCCTTTATCCCTTCCGGGGTAGGCAGAGCGTTTAACGCCTCGTAAAAGGCGCTTTCGCCACGTCTGACAAAAATTGAGGGCAATTTTAGATTGTAATATGTATTGCTTTAGTGACAGGTTGTCAGCCCATCGCCTAAATTACAATACACTGTAACCCTCGAGTTTGCTGACTTCAACAGCATGCCCGGGAGGAAGGGCAGCTGGAACATTCTATGTTTTTCTATCTCTCCCAGTCCAGCATGGAAGAAGCAATAAAATCTATTTCGTATCTCTAATTTGGAAATCTACAGTTGATGTTAATTTTATTCTCTTCACTTATTGTGTTCTTAAAAAAGTTTCACTGATTGATTCAAAGATAGTACGTCAATCAAACTGGCACCATTTATTTAAATAGCTGGATACTTCCATGCTGGACTGGGAGAGATAGAAAAACATAGAATGTTCCAGCTGCCCTTCCTCCCGGGCATGCTGTAGAAGTCAGCAAAAGGGACTCGAGGGTTACAGTGTATTGTAATTTAGGCGATGGGCTGACAACCTGTCACTATAGCAATACATATTACAATTTAAAATTGCCCTCAATTTTTGTCAGACGTGGTGAAAGCGCTTTTTACGAGGCGTTAAACGCTCTGTCTACCCCGTAAGGGATAAAGGCGTGATTTATGTATGTATGTATGTATTTAAATAGCAATCATTTTCACGTCTAGTCGTAGCTAGGTCGTAGCATTTTACTACGAGTCAACAGAGCCCTGCTACGTCGTAGCACGTGTAGCGAAGTGCTACGGCAATGTCTTTATTTTCGCAGGGACCACAGATTACCATTTGGAATTCCCAGTTGGTCCTTTAAAAGGAACTAGTGAGACTTTCTTCGCCCCGTTTGGAGGAAGTAGTGGGAAGAAAGTACCTTTTTCACATAGCATGAGGCATCCTGACACATATCAAACGCATACATTTGTGTCAGTTATAAAGTAATCTCTTTCACACTTGTGACCTGTGATTTTTTCTATTCCCTACCTGCTGTCAGGAGACTCTTGTTAAGAAAAATACTCATGAAAATACTATAACTATTATTCTTCTGTCGAGTGGGTATCGAGTCTGTCGACCCGATGAACCCTGGTGTCAGAGTTTTGAAACCGCCTAGTAGCACAACTATCAGGCCTCTGACATGGTTTGCGTAACGACCACTATCAAGGACAGCGACCGGGACCGACGGCTTAACGTGCCCTCCGAAACACGTTTTTTTTTCTTTTTCGGACAATCAGGTGATTCACCCTGCAATGTCCTAACCAAACTGGGGAAAAATTCACAAAGTGATAAATTCTCAAATATCAACTTTGTGTTTCCCCCCCTGGTAATCGAACCCAGGACCTCCGGATCAGGAGTACATGGCACTAGCCACTAGACCACGGAGGCAGTTACTATAACTATAACACAACATATAACACACCTGACACATGACATGATAGTGACAGCTGTCAATGTCAGACACGAGTTTTTTTAGTTTCTCCTTAGCTTCTCCCATAACGGAAGGCTTCAGTACAGAAAGGTAAATAAAAAATATAAAAGTTTGCATTAAATAATTTATTAGTTGTTGTTCATTTGATGAAATGCATAAAAGTCGTGAATTTAACATTTTCATGTTGTGTCTATGGTTGTGACCCATTTTACTATTTAACGGATACGTATTAGGAAAACGTAGGAAGGAATTACCTCTTATAATCAATGATATTTTAAGAAGATACGTTACGTTCATACTGCACGCACATTTTAATTGTTCTGCGACACATATACATATATATTTATAACATTGCATAACTAAAGAAACGCTGAGTGCGACACAAAATAGGCAAAGCGTAAGAGTGAAACAGATAGCTATTTGTAATCAGTGCAGCCTTGAATATAATTTAACTTTTTTTCTCACTTCGCAGGTCGCAGCTCGACTGGCTAAAATGATCACAATTAGGACCATTTGACAGCACGAGTTTCGCGCGTTGGTCACGTATCTACCTATATATAATATGATTGCTTATAATAGTAAAATGAGTGAAAATAATCACGAGTGCTTAAAAACTTATATTGATTGTTGTGGTTGATGTTGTTTTCTCCATTGCAGGCATTTCTTCCAGGAATTTAATTTAATTTCTGTACAAATTATCCACGAGAGAATGGCGGTGATGGGTTGGTCTCCAAATAGTAGATTCCGGAAGATCTGAAATTAATTTACAAAAGTTATATTGATAAGTGGCGATCAGTTAAAAAAAACATAACTTACTATAAACACAATGAATCGAAATTCCGGTGAAACCAAGGGTGCAACAGACTCAAGTAATGGTTATAAAGATAATTTAGAACCTTATACATTAGCGATTCTTAGTTCGTTGAAGTAACTGGAAGAAAAATTGCTAATAACGGCCACCAACGGCAATTTCTACCTGTTACTATTACGAACTATGAATCACAAATTTATAAGGTCCTATAATGATAATTTTGAACTTATACTTTATGATAATTTTGAATTATCTTAATTACTACTAGCTGTGCCCGCGACTCCGTACGCGTGGTGGTTATGACTTTAAACAGCGATGTATTTTTTGTTTTACATTTTATATAATGTCATCTAGTGGTCAGTGGCGGACCTATCAAATTTATAAATGCTGTAACGTTTCGTAAACCATAAGTGCTAAAGTTTTTGATTAGGTTTTTAAGGTTTTTACTGTAAATACATAAAAACATCTCTATACCGTGTATTTACAGATGTCGCTGTACAATTTGACGATATTTTTAGACTGCGGCGGTGGTGAGATTTTTCTTGGGAACACAAATACTTCTGATGAACTTTTGAGTTATGACCGCTTCGCCAATCCCAGCTCACTCACCCGCGGTTTTATTATCGGCGGGTAGGCGATCCCCTCGCTCGATTTAATTTCATAATTGAGTCAATTCGTAGTAGCAAAAAAAGTCTATACGCGACTTTTTCTATCATGAGGGAACAGAAAGGGACAACAATTTAAGCAGGTATAGATCACTCCGTCCTTTACGTTCATTGCGCCTAAGGCGGTCGGGGTCGGGTTGTCCATCGTCTCGATGAACGTTTTAATCTCTTTACTCTTATTTATTTATGTCATTACGAATCGCGTTAGCTAAGCCTTACACGTTTATAACACGATACTTGTGTGCGTAATGAGACATACTGTATTGTAATGAGATTTAAAAAAACAGGATTCAATTTTCGGTCTACTCCCTAAGTCAGATGGCGTTATTTTTTACGTATATCTATAAAGTTTTAGGTGAGGTAACATTCAGCCCAATAAAAAAAAACATCAAATCGAGTAAGAAACAATCAAAATTTAATTGCCTTTCTAACCCCCGACTCAGGTGGCGTGATTATTTGTATCCTTTGTTTTTTCCTAGATAACAATCAGTCGAATAAAAAAAGTCTGATCGAAATCAGTAAAATAACAGCCAAATTCGAATTTCCTGCCTACCCTCTACAACCTCTAACCTGTGTAACACTGAGTTGAATAAAAAAAACCCATTGAAATCGGTTCAGTAGTTTTGGCGTGATGTGGTAACATACAGACAGATAGACAGACAGACAAACATTTAAAAATAAAAACGATTTGGTCTTTATATCGTTAAAAATGCCTGCTGCAATTATTTTTATCGAAAAGTATTCAATATGTATAGATTACTTGAGTCTGTTGGATCAGTTTTTCAATTCACTGCGCTTTTAGTGAGTTATGATTTTTTTATTGATGGGGGCGCCACTTAGGCAATATCCCCACCTTAACTAATTTAAGTCTATAGCTGTATTTTTCTATCATGAGGAAACAGAAAGGGACGGCAATAATTTTAGTCGAGATTTAGTTGTGCCCTCAACGAATCGATAGCATTCTTGTGGTTACTATAAAAAGGTCCTCCTCCTATATATATTGTGGATGGCTTTCATGCTACACTCCGCAAACGGTGTGCTGCAACACTGCAAATGGTCCGCGCCAGCACCAACAGCGTTCTGGCAGTCGGTAATAGACTGTGTGAAGGTCGTTTCATGAAATATTGCAACAATACTACTGTAAGTGTGTGTACTAATGTAATTATCTATGTCTCATTATGTAAACACTAAACCTATTTTTGTTTTGTTTTGTTTTGTTGTATGGATCAAAAGGTCTGAAATAAAAGATTTTATTTTATTTTTATTTTATACAAATGGTGTCAGGTCAGTGGCTAGAGTCAATTTGTATGGGAGAGTCATTTTTTTTTTCATATTTCGACCTGTTCCTTAGCGAAAGTAGTTCAGTTTCATGGGTAGAATCCAATCACACTCTAAAATATGGCCAGCAATTTTTTTACTCCTTATATTTTCCTTCATGCCGTTTAAAGACGTCAAAATATAATTTCTTTGTGACAGCCAGTTACTGATTTTCTGTTGTTGTTTCTAGTTTTAGTTTGGTTAGGACATTGCAAGCTGATCACCTTGCTTGATTGTTCGAAAAGTAAGTCCATGCTGTCGGATGGGCATGTAAATTGTCGGTCCTGCGTCTGATTTCTCTCTGGTCGTGTTAATCAGTATGTCCCATCAGAATAAGAGATTGAAGGAATATAGAGTGCACTTGTGTGTTATGCAAACACTTGGTCACTAAAAACCAGTTCCGCGCAGATGGTTGATCTCTCTGAGATTGGCCGTAATCGTACTCACCCAGTCTTAGGCACAAGTCCCCCCATGTTGAGCCTGCCAAACAAGAAACAGTTGCCCGCGATGGCTCCGGCGAAGGTGGCGCACCTGGTTCCGCGGAAACCACCGGAAGTCAGGGATTCCGCCAAGTAGTGGAAAGACCTGCGAAAGAGGGACAATAATAAAGGGCTTTTATTTTTATAGGCGTATCTTCTTCTTCTTCTTCTTCAACCGTAGTCGGCCAAGGCTGAGTATAGGTCTCTTCCAATATTTACAGGAAAATTTATTCATAAAACAACAATAATTCCGATCCCCGCCCAAGGCGCGCCTGCATCACTAAGGTGCTGGAGTTGCCTAGTGCGAATACCAAGTTCTTCTTCAACTCCTTTTCCGTAAAAGCTGCACAACTGTGGAATAAACTGCCTAAGACAATTCAAGACAGTCCCTCAGTGAATGTCTTTAAGAAAAGATTAAAAGAGCACTTCTTATCTGAACAATTTTGATGTATGTATTTATGTAGTAGTTTATTCGTATATGTATGTATCAATATATTGTTTAGTATATATGTATGTTTATTTAAGATAGTAATATACGGTAGGTATTTATTCTATGTATAGGTATGTAAGTATTTTTAATTTTTTGTTTTACTAGTCTCTGTTAATGTTGCATTTTCTTGTCCCCTCAAAATTATTTACTTTCTCTTACTACCATTGGGTTGGCTGGAAGAGATCTCTTCATAGAGATAAGTTCGCCCTTGCACACTATACTTGTAAATTACATTTCTTTTGTGTTTATGCAATAAAGTATATATATATATAATTTCACACAAAAACCATGCAAACACAGGATACATTAAATTCACTGTAAGCTTCGTCTAAATACATAAATAATAATAATTAACAATTAACATACATACATACATACATACTATCACGCCTGTATACCTAATGGGTTAGGCAGAGCGTGAACAACCCAAACAAAGGTCGTTCCGCCACGTCTGACAAGTTTTGAGGGTTGTTTAAGATAGAACTGGATATTGCTGTAGTGACAGGTTGTCAGCCCTTCGCCTAAATTACAATATACCCTCGAATCCCTTAGCTGGTTTTTACAGCATGCCTGGGAGGAGATGCAGCTGGCACATTCTACGTTCTTCTGTCGCTCCCAGTCCAGCATGGAAGCTAAACAATTAACAATTATAATTAATTAAAAACAAAATTTATAACTAAAAAAATTACTTCCATTTTTCTTTTTGTCGAGTGGGTATCGAGTCTATCGACCCGATGAACCCTGGTGTCAGAGTTTTGAAACCACCTAGTAGCACAACTATCAGGCTTCTGACATGGTTTGAATAACGACCACTATCAAAGACAGCGACCGGGACCGACGGCTTAACGTGCCCGTGAAATCTTTTTCTTTTTCGGACAATCAGGTAATTCAGCCTGCAATGTCCTAACCAAACTGGGGAAAAATTCACAAAGTAATAAATTTTCAAATATCAACTTTTGTGTTTCCCCCCTGGGAATCGAACCCAGGATCTCCGGATCAGGAGTCCATGGCACTAGCCACTAGACCACGGAGGCAGTTAATTACTTCCATTCACTGTTGATGAGAGAGTATTTTCGCCATCTAGCAGTTACAGTTACATTCGCATGCGATTTCAATACTATTTGCCTTGCGATGCCATGATGAATTGTTACTCTTTCGTATTCGCATTACGATCGGAGCCAGTTCTTCTCAGCAACCTTGACTATGTAATCGGTCCACCTAGCTGGCGGTCTGCCCGCGTTCCGTCGTCCTTCCCATGGTATCCACTCCAACACATTCCTACCCCATCTGCCATCCATTCTTTTTTTTAATTTAGTTTATTTGGAAAACACAACAGGTAACAACCGATACATGAATGAGATAATTATACATTTTTAACTTAACTAGATTGACACCCTAAGCGTGTTTACACAGCATGATAAAATTGTTACAATAAACAGTTATTACAAAACAAAATATAAGTTAAAAATATAATAATTTTGGTAATATAAATCATCTTTAAAAAGTAAATATTTTACATTTGGATGGTAGTCTATTTGAGGACATCTGTAACAGCCTTTTTAAAAGTGTAAGGCCGTGAATCAAAAATATCAAGTTCGTGCTGGGAAGATGTCTTGTTGTATCATTCTACGGCATATCTGGCCCGCCAAGTGCCATCTCCTTCTACTTAGTTATTACAACAGCTATATCGGTCAGCTCAGTCCTTCTGCGAATTTCTGTGCGTATTTAAGGACGTACCCAGCATTTAATTTAGGAGCGGGGCGTAGCAAGCGCAAGATTCTGCGCTATTGGTCTAGATAATAATCACTACATAGTATAAAACAAAGTCGCTTTCTCTGTCCCTATATCCATATGCATGCTTAGTTCTTTAAAACTACTTAACGGATTTTTATGCGGTTTCTTTTAATTGATAGAGTGATTCAAGATGAAGGTTTATATGTATAAGACATACATAATATAGTAGAGAAACACTGATGATTTCCGTGCGACGCCGGGGCGGGTCGCTAGTAACTCATATTACGAAAGCAAGATTATTACGATTCTGTTCGAGATTACGAAATTTGACGTTACTGATATCACATATTTTGTTACCTACCTATGGTGATGGCAAGTCTCATAATCACAGCCAAGCTGGAAACCTCCACCGTTGGGGTAGAAGTTAGCGTCTGCCAAGTTAGCTACGTAGCCAAGGCTCCGTGACGTGCTTTCTAAAGCACGGACTTCAGTATCTACCTACCTATGGTGATGGCAAGTCTCATCAGCACAGCCAGGCTGCGACCCTCCGCCGTTGGGGTAGAAGTCAGCGTCTGCCAAGTTAGCTACGTAGCCAAGGCTCCGTGACGTGCTTTCTGAAGCACGGACTTCAGAATCTACCTACCTATGGTGATGGCATGTCTCATCAGCACAGCCAGGCTGCGACCCTCCGCGGTTGGGGTAGAAGTCAGCGTCTGCCAAGTTAGCTACGTAGCCAAGGCTCCGTGACGTGCTTTCTAAAGCACGGACTTCATCAGCACAGCCAGGCTGCGACCCTCCGCCGTTGGGGTAGAAGTCAGCGTCTGCCAAGTTAGCTACGTAGCCAAGGCTCCGTGACGTGCTTTCTAAAGCACGGACTTCAGAATCTACCTATCTATGGTAATGGCAAGTTTCATCAGCACAGCCAGGCTGCGACCCTCCGCCGGGATAGAAGTCAGCGTCTGCCAAGTTAGCTACGTAGCCAAGGCTCCGTGACGTGCTTTCTAAAGCACGGACTTCAGAATGTACCTACCTATGGTGATGGCAAGTCTCATCAGCACAGCCAGGCTGCGACCCTCCGCCGTTGGGGTAGAAGTCAGCGTCTGCCAAGTTAGCTACGAAGCTCCGTGACGTGCTTTCTAAAGCACGGACTTCAGAATCTACCTACCTATGGTGATGGCAAGTCTCATCAGCACAGCCAGGCTGCGACCCTCCGCCGTTGGAGTAGAAGTCAGCGTCTGCCAAGTTAGCTACGTAGCCAAGGCTCCGTGACGTGCTTTCTAAAGCACGGACTTCAGAATTTACCTACCTATGGTGATGGCAAGTCTCATCAGCACAGCCAGGCTGCGACCCTCCGCCGTTGGAGTAGAAGTCAGCGTCTGCCAAGTTAGCTACGTAGCCAAGGCTCCGTGACGTGCTTTCTAAAGCACGGACTTCAGAATCTACCTACCTATGGTGATGGCAAGTCTCATCAGCACAGCCAGGCTGCGACCCTCCGCGGTTGGGGTAGAAGTCAGCGTCTGCCAAGTTAGCTACGTAGCCAAGGCTCCGTGACGTGCTTTCTAAAGCACGGACTTCAGAATCTACCTACCTATGGTGATGGCAAGTCTCATCAGCACAGCCAGGCTGCGACCCTCCGCCGTTGGAGTAGAAGTCAGCGTCTGCCAAGTTAGCTACGTAGCCAAGGCTCCGTGACGTGCTTTCTAAAGCACGGACTTCAGAATCTACCTACCTATGGTGATGGCAAGTCTCATCAGCACAGCCAGGCTGCGACCCTCCGCCGTTGGAGTAGAAGTCAGCGTCTGCCAAGTTAGCTACGTAGCCAAGGCTCCGTGACGTGTTTTCTAAAGCACGGACTTCAGAATCTACCTACCTATGGTGATGGCAAGTCTCATCAGCACAGCCAGGCTGCGACCCTCCGCCGTTGGGGTAGAAGTCAGCGTCTGCCAAGTTAGCTACGTAGCCGAGGCGGCCAGCGTTCGTGTGGATCACTTCGGTATATCTGCCATCGTTGGGCCTGAACTTCTCGCTGTGGGTGTTCCAACCGGCGAACAATGGGTCCAGACCTGAAGACAGATGTAGTTGAAGTTGTAACGGTGCGTCGTTATGACGTCGTTTCTCATATTCAGAGACCCTGTTCGGGCGCCAAAAAAAAACAGCTACGGGATCCGAGGGTTTCAGCATATTGCAATTTAGGCGATGGGGTGACAACCTTTCATACAGCAATATACCTACAAATCAATTTTAAATAACCCTCAAAACTTTGTCAGACGTGGCGGAACAAAGGTCGTTTCGGTCGTTTACGCTCTGCCTACCCCACTAGGGATAAAGGCGTGATTATAGAAAACAGAGGTTGTTGCGCCACGTCTGACAAAGTTTTGAGGGTTATTTAAGATAGTTTTGTAGGTATATTGCTGTAGTGACAGGTTGACAGCCCATCGCCTAAATTGCAATACACTGTTACCCTCAGATCCCTTAGCTGCTTTGTACAGCATTTCCGAGAGGAAATGCAGCTGGCACACTCAATGTTTTTCTCTCGCTCCCAGTTAGATTTACACGTTCTAATATTTGCACTTGATTTAAAATGACCTTATCTAAAGAGGTTGAATGCCATAGTACTCACCAGTGATATAAGCGACGTCTCCATTGACATTCCTTCCCACAATACCGGCCATATGCCCACCAAGGCTATGCCCCACGATGTGGTAGCTGTTCGGAGAATTGCCAGTCACTTGGTTTAACCAGTTTATAAAACGGGCCACGCTCTGTCCTGGAATAGGATATTTGAAAAATAAATAAAATAAATCGTTTATTCATTTTGGCAGTACAGTTTTACAAGTTACACAAAATCTGCCAAACTATTCAATTATAGTTTGTTGGCAGAAGTGGCTCCCCATTACATTACAAACTGTTTTTTCTACATTAAATAAAATGTATTACATACTGATGTTTTGGTGCCGTGGCTGTTGGTCGCCGTTTATCGCAATTTTTCTACCTGTTACTACAATGAACTAAGAATCGTAAATTTATGAAATGTGACTCCAAATGAATCCTGTAAATATACACACAGTGCTTGCAGGACAATTATCTTCGTTTGGCTCGAACTTGGCCTGGACACACTGCCGCGTGCCTAAATAAGGTTTAAAATTATCTTTTTATATCTACAAATCTATCATAAATAATCCTCAAAACTTTGGCAGACGTGGCGGAACGACCTTTGTTCAGGGCGTTTACGTTCCACCCATAAGGAATAAAGGCGTAATTATATACATACATATAATCACGCCTTTATCCCTAATGGGGTAGACAGAGCGTAAATGACCTAAATAAAGGTCATTTCGCCACGTCTGACTAAGTTCTGAGGGTTATTTAAGATAGATTTGTAGATATATTGCTGTAGCGACTTGTTGTCAGCCCATTGCCTAAATTACAATATACTGAAACCCTCAAATCGCTTAGCTGCTTTTTACAGCATGTACGTGAGGAAATGCACCTGGCACATTCTATGTCATCTTGATTCCAGGCCAGCATGATTATACATATGTGTGTATGTAAATTATCTTTTAACTATTACTTGAGTCTGTTCGACCGGATTTTCGATTCATCGTGTTTTTAGTATTTTTAGTGTTTCCATGCTGGCCTGGGAGCGAGAGAAAAACATAGAATGTGCCAGCTGCATTTCATCCTGGGCATGCTGTAAAAACCAGCTAAGGGATCCGAGGGTTTCAGTATATTGTAATTTAGGCGATGGGCTGACAACCTGTCACTACAGCAATATACTTACAAATCTATCTTAAATAACCCTCAAAACTTTATCAGACGTGGCGGAACGACCTTTGTTTGGGTCGTTTACGCTCTGCCTACCCCATTAGGGATAAAGGCGTGATTATATATATGTATATATGCAACTAATTATTCATTTTACAATTCATAATATAATAATTCATAATGGGTATTTAAGCGTTGTATTACCCAAGTGCTAAAAGTGGCCACTTTTATCACATTTGTAATACATAGCTTTTATGCTTAGTGTGAATTATTAAGTATATTATGGATTATTAAATTGAGAATTAGTTGCGATTGTCGCAAAACAAAAAATATTAATGAAAACGATTGTATTTCAGGCACAATTAATTTATTACTATTGAGGGCGCCATCTATACTTTACTGTGTGATCTAAACTGTATTTAACATCTTGCCTGCGTGCACCACCACATTTAATGCAAATAAACGATTGATTGATTGATTGATTGATTGACTGCCATTTATAAAGCGATATCAAGTTTAGAGCGATATAAAGTATGGATTTTATACTAACCATGTTGTACTGACTTAAACTAGCTGTCAATCTCAAGTATCGACTATAAATACGGGCCTAATTAAACTAAACTGTTGATCTTACCAGCAGTAACAGTGTTGGCGATGGCAGCGATGTAGTTGAGGGTATCAGCGCCGCTGCTCCAGTCCACCACAATCACGTTCAGGTCCTCAGCTGACAGGAAGGCTGGAAAGGAAAATACAAATAACAGCTGACTCAGATCATACATACATACATATAATCACGCCTTTATCCCAAATGGGGTAGGCAGAGCGTAAACAACCTAAACAAAAGTCGTTCCGCCACGTCCGACAAAGTTTCGAGGGTTATTTAAGATAGAACTGTAGGTATATTGCTGTAGTGACAGGTTGTCAGCCTATCGCCTAAATTGCAATATACAGAAACCCTTGGATCCCTTAGCTGGTTTTTATAGCATGCCCAGGAGGAAATGCAGCTGGCACATTCTATGTTTTTCTCTCGCTCCCAGTCCAGCATGGAAGAAATGTGACTCAGATCACCCACTTAATTTAGGCTAGTATTTTTAAAGCGATCTCATACTTGAGAGCAATATTAAGTATGGATTTGACAGGCCAGTTTGAATTGAAATTACATTTCCGGTACGAACTCAAACTCGCTGTCACTCTTGAGATCTGATTACAAATACGGCCCTTAGACAATTTGTTTTCACTTCCTTAAAAATAATCCTGGTGATAGTTGTTCAGTTTCGTTGACTGAGTAACCCCTGTCAGTTTTCTGTCCCTTACACCCCGTACAGGTAAAGAGAGATAGAGATAGAGATAAATTTATTAATAATTGTAAATTACAAGTCAAGAAATTATAAGCACTTAAGTATATCACATTAATAATCATTTAAATTGTTTTGCTTTTATTATCATTTAAATTAATAAAATCATTATAACTATAGAATGCCTGTTCGACAATCCAACGCTTAAGCCGTGATTTAAAGCTATTTAAGCTTGGTGCCTGCTTGATTACATCGGGTATTTTATTAACATATACATACATACATATAATCACGCCTTTATCCCTAATGGGGTAGGCAGAGCGTAAACGGCCTAAACAAAGGTCGTTGCGCCACGTCTGACAAAGTTTTGAGAGTTATTTAAGATATAATTGTAGGTATATTGCTGTAGTGATAGGTTGTCAGCCCATCGCCTAAATTACAATATAATGAAACCTCCAGATCCCTTAGCTGGTTTTTACAGCATGCCCGGGAGGAAATGCAGCTGGCACATTCTATGTTTTCCTCTTGCTCCCAGTCCAGCATGGAAGAATTTATTTTATTAAATACAGCCAAATATTCCAACGTGTGCCTCACTACGTACAACATGTTCGCATGACGTGCGTTTTCTCCAAGTCTATCACTTCTGAAGAGATTGATACGAAAAATCTCAAAATGGCCAATTTCTTACGAGCTATTAGGGCTACCTCATCATCTCCCTAGCCTTATCCCGTATCTCACGGGGTTGGATACCTAATCTAGGGGATTAAACGAGGGTACTGGTTTTTACACAGAGCGACTGCCAGACATACATGCTTTTATTTAAAAGATTTTCTGAATTTATTCCGCTTCTCAAGGCCATCCAAGAAAATTGACAAACGAGTATGTCTCCTAATTTATTGACAGCTGGCTCTTGATCTTTTGATTACTATTATACCGGGTGTAAGGGACAGCATCCCACAAAATGATAGGGCTTGCTCAGTCAACGACTCTGAACAATTTTCCCCAGTATATTGTTTCAGGAAGTGAAAATAAAATCTTCTATGCTGGACTGGGAGCGAGAGAAAAACAAAATATGTGCCCGCTGCATTTTCTCGCGGGCATGCTGTAAAAATCAGATAAGGGATCTGAGGGTTTCATTATACTGCAATTTAGGCGATGGGCCTGGACAATAATAATAATCTACAGCAGTTTATCTACAAATCTATCTTATATAACCCTCAAAACTTTGTCAGACGTGGCGGAACGACCTTTGTTTAGGTCGTTTACGCTCTTCCCATTAGGGATAAAGGCGAGGCTATATGTATGTATGTAAGTGAATAAATAATTGGCTTTCCCATACAAATTGACAGATCGAGGTGGAAATTTATACGGATTTATACGGCCAAATTGTTATTTTTTCGGAATTTAATTTACTTATCGCATATAGCTAGGTACATCAATATGATATTTTGATTGTTAAGTTTGTTTATTGTTTATCAAAGTTGTTAAGCCAATATAATCCTGATCAAAAGTCATTCATTATCACCAGGTGTAGGTGGTCTGAACAATACTTTCAGTGTCTGCTTATCTGCGAAATGATTGCTTTGATGATTTAATCATACATACATATGATCACGCCTTTATCCCCAATGGGGTAGGCAGAGCGTAAACGACCTGAACAAAGGTTCCGCCACGTCTGCGCCAGATCTGACTAAGTTTTGCGGACTAAGCGGACGTGGCGGAACGACCTTTTTGTTCAGGTCGTTTACGCTCTGCCTACCGCATTGGGGATAAAGGCGGGATTATATGTATGTATGTATGTATGATTAAATCATCAAAGCAATCATTTCGCAGATAAGCAGACACTGAAAGTATTGTTGAGACCACCTACACCTTTTAGGAGCATTTCCTTGATAGGCCAGTTAGCCGAGTGATGACGGATGGGAAAAGGGTAGGGTAGGGTGGTGCAAGATTGCGCGGTCGATAAAATTGCGCACACGTCGTAACAGGACAACGGAGTGAAGTTCGTAGCCAACTTCAGTTGTGTTTTCTTCTCGGTCGCAACAGGAACGTGCTCTCGAAAAAATATTGCAAATGAGTGGAAAACCAACGAAATACGTGAGTTCAAAGTTTTTATTCACTTTTGATTAAAATTTTTACTATTTTCAATGTGTTACTGTACTAAAACCCGTAGTAATTTTGCTAATTCATTATTGTTTTGTCATCAAATATTTTCTAAGAGATGGCTGTAGTAGTACAATGTTTGCAAGATTACCTCAGTGTGTAAAATTGCGCACCTTCAGTAAATGTAAGATTGCGCGCGCAATTTTACACACTCGTCATTATTTCGGTGTTCAATCTCGAATATTCCTTTTAATTTTTCAGTAGTTTTTTTGATTTTTGTTTCTAATTTTGATTTGTACATACTTAAGGTTATTAATTGGTCTTTAAGGTCTTGCAATACATTATGTATTTCTGTTTTTAGAATGTCAAGAAGAGAAAGGAAAACAGATCGCCAAGTTTGTTCTGAGGAGACTATCTAGGAGGCTCGCAAGCGAATTGATAATGGCGAAAGCAAAAGAGCAGTGGCTGCATCTTTAGGGATGGCAGAGTCAACTTTACGATTCCGTTTGCAACGACCTCATTGTGCTACAAAATTAGGCAGATTTGATACAACATTTTCACCTGAGGTAGAAAAAGATTTCTGCGATCATTTGATGACATTAGATGATATGTTTTATGGTTTAACACCAAAAAGGTTGAGGAGTGCCGTGTACGAGTATGCAGAAAAACATAATATACCTCATAGATTCAACAAGGAAACCAAAATTGCAGGAAAGCAAATAATATAGCTGCGCAATCTTATCGATCTCGACGCGCAATTTTACACACTAGGGTGTGTAAAACGGCGCAATTCCCAATTTGTGATTTTTGTTTAATTGTTGAGGCTACTATATATTTTTTGCAATAATGAGTATGTTGATTTGTTGCCATAAGAATAACTTTAAGTAAATAAATGATTGATCTCAGATAACGTTATTATTTTTTATGTTATGACCCGTTGATTAAAAATTGCGCAATCTTACACCACCCTACCCTAATCACCCACCTGGTCGGGTGTTGTGACCAGGGCACCGGAGTCCGACTGGATTAGTTCGGAAGTTGTATATATGCAGATCATCGATCAAACTTCGATACCGCGTTTCAGGACTGTTGTATCATGATGTGGCACCATCTATATGCGCTACAACCTGATGATAATAAATGACTTTTTCCCGCCGTCACCGTAATTCGGTTAGGACGTCTATATTTTATTACCTGGTACAAGGACTGCGTTGACGTCAGCGGTGGCGGAGTCAAACCAACCGTGGAGCAGGATTACAGTGCGGCGACGAGCATCGTAGTCGGTCAGGCCCAGGAGACCTTCCACGCCCATTAGGAGAGGCTGGGAGACCACGGGGTTTTGTCTGGAAAACACTATTTTCAAATGCGAAATAATGGCAACCGTTTGATGTCTCCCAAAGGCAAAGGCGGATTTTTCCTGGATGGGGGGGCACAAGTATGTACTATGCTTCTATAGCCTGGAACCTGTATAGTGCAAAAAAACACCGTAATCACCTAAATCCGCCTTTACCCAAAAGGCACAATGCAAGTAACTCCAAGCAGTCTGGCAGTTTCCTGGACGTCATTACCTAAGTACTCTTCATCCTCACAATTGGACCTTATTGCTAAGCAACAATATCTTCCAGACAACCTTTGGGTACAGGAAGGACTCAGGGAAGTCGATTACACGGGTTTAATTGCCTGTTGTAGTAGTGGTTTTGGTGAAATATTGTTAGGTACATGGTGAATTAGAAGTAGTGTGTAATGAACTGATAAAATAGTGTTAGTTACTCGGTGAAATAGTGTTAGTTACCTGATGAAGTAGTGTTAATTACCTGGTGAAGTAGTGTGTAATTAACTGATAAAATAGTGAAACTGGGTGAAATAGGTTTAATTATTCTTATTCAAACACATATGTCTGCCCTTAGCCACCACACCGCTCGCAAATTCCTCAGTCGCTCCGTGATTATGACGCATGAAACTGCGTTGAAATATCGGACACTCATACAAAAATGGAAAACCATGTTAATTTATATAATAGTGCTCGCAAATTCCTCAGTCGCTCCGTGATTATGACGCATGAAACTGCGTTGAAATATCGGACACTCATACAAAAATGGAAAACCACGTTAATTTATATAATAGTGTTAATTACCTGGTGAAGAGATGGTAAACGATCTGCGAGTCAGGGTTGAACCTGGCTGCTTCCTGCACATCACTGCTCTTCATCCACATGTCAGACAGGTGGACCTGACCCTGGGCGTCCTCCACGTGTTGGTACCGAGGACCTTCCTCAGTTTTCTTGAGGATCCATTCAGATGGCAGCGCTGGTGGTGTTAAGTTTCGATTAATTTATAAGTATTTTTCAGATAGCATGATAGATAACTGCCTCCGTGGTCTAGTGGCTAGTGCCATGGACTCCCGATCCAGAGGTCGTGGGTTCGATTCCCAGGGGGGAAACACAAAGTTGATATTTGAGAATTTATCACTTTGTGAATTTTTCCCCAGTTTAGTTAGGACATTGCAGGCTGAATCACCTGATTGTCCGAAAAGAAGAAACGATTTCGTGCTTCGGAGGGCACGTTAAGCCGTCGGTCCCGGTCGCTGTCTTTGATAGTGGTCGTTACTCAAACCATGTCAGTGGCATGATAGTTGTGCTACCAGGCGGTTTAAAAACTCTGACACCAGAGTTAATCGGGTCGATAGACTCGATACCCACTCGACAGAAGAAGAAGACTCACCCGAAACGGCAGCTAAGCCAAACAATAAAACTGCAGCAGCCTGAACCATGTTCGAACAATACTCGCCAAACACTGGCCAATTTCCTTCTATCTTTGTGTATTTAATAACAATAATCCCAGTAATTAGAAGATAATAGATAAGATATATTAGATAACTTCCATGCTGGACTGGAAGCGAGAGAAAAACATAGAATGTGCCAGCTGCATTTCCTCCCGGGCATGCTGTAAAAACCAGCTAAGGGATCCGAGGGTTTCAGTATATTGTAATTTTGGCGATGGGCTGACAACCTGTCACTACAGCAATATACCTGCATATCTATCTTAAATAACCCTCAACACTTTGTCAGACGTGGCGGATCGACCTTTGTTAGGTCGTTTACGCTCTGCTTACCCCGTTAGGGATAAAGGCGTGACTTATGTATGTAATTACAAGATAATGCTGATTGGTTTATCAAAATGGATGACGATTGTTGTTTTAATTCGAGATTAATTGTCGTTGTCTTGGTAAAAATCTCTGCAAAATGATAGTTCTTTCAACAAGCTGTAGGTACTTACTGAGATTGTTGCCAATATGATATAGCCCCCAATTATCATTATCTACATACATACATATAATCACGCCTTTCTCCCTAATGGGGTAAGCAGGGCGTAAACTATCTAAACAAAGGTCGATCCGCCACGTCTGACAAAGTATTGAGGGTTGATTAAGATAGATTTGTAAGTATATTGCTGTAGTGACAGGTTTGCAGCCCATCGCCTAAATTGCAATATACTGAGACCCTCGGATCCCTTAGCTGATTTTTACAGCATGCCCGGGAGGAAATGCAGCTGGCACATTCTAAGTTTTTCTCTCGCTCCCAATCCAGCATGGAAGAAACACCTTTATCAAATATAGAAATAGGACATAATAAGACACAGATATGATATGTACATACAGGGTGTAAAGGACAACGTCCCGCAAACTGATAGGGATTAAACAGGTAACGAAACTGAACAACACCAGGAAACTCTCTCAGGAAAACAAAATCAAAATTTGGTCGATCGAGGTGGTCATTTTGTATGGGAAAGTATATTTTTAGCTCCTGAAAGAATTTCCTGGTGAACGTTGTTCAGTATCGTTGACTAAGTAAGTTCGCGGGACGCTGTCCTTTACACACGGTATTATTTTTATCACTACATAGTATAAAACAAAGTTGCTTTCTCTGTCCCTATATCCGTATGTATGCATAAATCTTTAAAACTACGCAACGGATTTTGATGCGGTTTCTTTTAATGGATAGAGTGATTCAAGAGGAAAGTTTATATGTATAATACATGCATAATATAGTAGAGAAACACTGATAATTTCCGTGCGAAGCCGGGGCGGGTCGCTAGTTTACATAATAATTTGTGTCCTTGAAAAATAATCCCAAAACTAGAATAGAATAGAATAGAAAATGGTTTATTTGTCACCCAATTAATTGTGTACAAACATAACTTAACATAAAACTTATATCTAAAGACATTAGTTTTTTCTTAAAACATAATATTAAGGCGACAAAAGGGACTCGCTCAGCTTTATGCTGCAGAGGTGCTTACCAACACAGCGCTGATCTTCCGCGAGACCAGATTAAAAATAAAAAATAAAATAAAATAACAAATAGGAAAGCAACAGCAACGAAACCTAAAACACCAAGTTCACGCTCGGACTTATAAGCGTAACTTAGAAAATAAAAATATTATTTTGTGTAAATAAATAAATGTTATTTATACCTAAGTGTAGGGAATACATAAATAATAAAATAAATAATAATACGTGTAGGAGCATAATATTATATACTATTGCTTAAAAACTAGTGAGATCAATCAGTTCTTTTATAAAATTAAATAATTGTACCCATTTTAAAGATATACTACTATAACTATATATTTTGTTTTTGTAAAAGATATTGCTTGAGTTTTGATTTAAACATATAAATTGATTTCGAGTTTCTGATGGGAGGGGGCAGGTTATTCCAGCATTTCGTGGCAGCATAGCGGATGCTACCACGAAATGCAGCAGTATTGTGCTGTGGGCAGGATATTCGAATCGCAAATCTAACGTGACGGTCTGAAAATTTGAGTTTGTGATATAGGTATGGTGGTTGTTTGTTTTGAATGATTCCAAAGAGTAGGGTTGCAAGGTGTAAATAACGTCGTGATGACATGTTCATTAATCTATTGTTATTTAGGAACGGAGTAATATGAGCTCGCCGCGGTATTAGAAAACAAAAACGTGCACAAGAGTTTTGTAGTCTTTGTATAACCTTTTTGGTTCGTGCAAGCAGGCACTCCCCGAAAACTGTATCGGCATAATTAAGCTTCGATAGAATAAGTGTGTCACAGAGCTTAATACGTAAATCGACATCTAGATAATTGCGCATTCGGTACAGTACCTTTAATCTGTAAAAACAATTTCGTACAGTCTGTAAAATATGATTTTCAAAGTGCAACATACAATCTACCAAAACTCCTAAATTACGCGCTTCGGTAACACATTGTAAAGGGTCTTCCTTTATGGTGATTAGAGGATTCTTAGCTTTGATATCGTCAACTTGTTTATTTGAACCCAAAATTAGAAATTTGGATTTTGAAGGATTTAACGCCAAAAAATTCTCCTCACACCATTTAGATACCCGATTTAAATCTTCAGTCAGTTTGTTGACTGCTGTATTTGTTTCTTCAGGCTTAAATGAGATATATAGTTGCAGGTCGTCAGCGTAGATGTGATAATTACAATTTTTAATGCTTTCTATAATATCAGTGGTATATAAGATGAAGAGTATTGGTCCAAGAATGGAACCTTGCGGGACACCTCTTTTCACGGGAGCAATTTGTGATACCATAGTTGATCCATCATTCTTACGAATCTCTACTAATTGGGATCGTCCAGTAAGGTAACTTGAAAACCAACAAATGGTATTGTGATCAAATCCATAAAATGCATGATCTCCAACTAGCTGCTTAGTGGAAACTCGTTCACACTTATGTTCAGAAGGATCAGATCCCTATATTGTACCTTACCTGTGTACCACATATTTTGCTTACTACCTTTTATTTAGTACAAAGAAGTTACTCAACTCATCATAACTTTAATAATACTTTCGTTCTGAACCAGCTAAAAATAACAAACTTACTTATCTGAATTTGAATCCTTTAATACAAATGATTGTGTTATTAGCACTAGGGTGATCAGTCCATTGGCCCAACAAAACATTTCTACCAAATTATTCCCTATAATTTAAACAATGCGCACTCCAAACCATCTGTCTATAGCTACCAAAGTAGAGGTACTTATCTCAATGAATGAGGCATATCCCATTTCATTACCCATTACCAACAATTCATAACCATACGTACATATAATATTATACCTTTCCCTCTGAAATGTAACTAATGCTCACAAAAAGGAGACTAAGAAATTTAATACATTCAGAAAATCATCAACAATGGAAAACATAACTAACTCTCAAATCTATAAGCTTTTGACAACATTGTAATAATTCAAGTACTAGATGATATACTACAAAAATACAATTCATCAAATTCATTTGGGTGGTTACAGATATATAATTAATATCACTAGAAACACAAAATAAACCCTAAAGTTGTTGTTATCTAATACAGCAAGTTGCTATAAAATGTATACGTAGTTATAAAAAAATTAACATTTGATTCAAATCATTAAGTACTGTCTATTAAAAAACAAAAATATTTTCGTAACACAGATAATAGATAGAATAATAGAAACGATAGTAAACTCCAGTTAATAACATATCATATTACGAACTGTTCTGAACAAGATCCTTTTAAGATACTGACATAAACATTGTATTATAAGTACAATTGTATATTTTATGTTATTGAAACTTAATATGCAATATAGCATTGAAATGATAGAGTCATGCTTGAGATTACGGGGTAGGTAGAACGTTTACGGTTATCTGTATTTTTTTTTACTACATATATTAAATTACAATTTTATAAGAATTAGAATGATTTACGATAAATTAAGACAAATACATTTTGTTTCACAAAAAATATTATTACCGAAAAATACATTTCTTTTTTCAGAAATAAATTATTATCAGGACAATAAGGGATAAAACAGAAAATAACTGTAAAAAAATAACGTCAGGAAAAAAAAACGAATATCTAAAAAAAAAAATACAAAATTAAGTTATTTGATGATTGAATAAATTGTTACATTTAAAAACAATAAAATCTCAGATTTAAATTCAACCCAATCAGTAATTTTACTTACAATGGACAGCTAGCTAGTTACATATTTTTATTTAAAATCATAGGTTAACTTCAATAAAATGTTGATACATCCTTATGATTAGTATTAAGATTGTTTAGTTTTATTGTATTGCTTACCTATTGGCTATTGAGAAAACAATAATTACTCATATTTAACTCGAATTTAGATAGGTACAAACACTGATTTCATGAATACTACTTACTACTTCTAAAATTTGCCTACTAGGTTACCTTAAAATTAATCTGGGTGACACACATACTTACATACATAGCTTACACAGAAGTCAAGCACAATAAAACCGAGAAAAAATTAAGAAGTATAATTTGCAAATATATAAACGCAAAAATTTAAATACATAAGTATTATTGATATTTTTTTTAGCTATTATAAGAAAATTGTAATGCTAGTTAAAAAAAAATTGCAGTGATTTTTAAACATATTAAAATAAATATCATTTTCAAATTTAATTTTACAACATAGTAATCGAATCATGTTTCACTGGATGACGTATAAAATTGTGTACTTACGATGTTTGTCCATCGTTCCGTTGCCATGCGAGCATCAATCTAGAACAGGAGTGTCATCTTACAAATGTTTTGTGACACATTCACAACTTATTACGAAGAATTCTCAAGCAAAATTAAATTTGCAACATGATTTAGAGTTTGTGTTTACGACTATAATATGTAATGAAGATATAATTATTATACTTTTCAACTTACTACAAATCAGTTAACCAACAGTCAATTTATATTTGTAAAATAATAAAGATATTTATACATAGTCAGTATTAGAAAAGGCACAATAATTAAAGGCTCTTGGTTTTAAAAGTACAGATTAGTAATCTAAAAAAAAATATAATAGGTAGTTACTTTACTATACCATATATGCGTTTACTTTACCGTATATTCGTAGGGAAAATAATTAATTTCTAAAATAGCAAAAAAAAAAAAAAACATACACACACGTATACCTACCTACTTTTACGTAGTTGTTTTTTTTTTTTAGCACGTAGAGCCCAAAACATCATCACTCACAAGAAATTCACTGAGACGAGACACTTATTTCCGCACACAATTTTATCCGACGATAAACGCACCAAATTAGATTTTAAGCATACGTTTTTGCCGTTATGAAGCTCGCTATTTCCGCTGCTGCTTTACGACACCCTCAACGCTCCGAGCGTTGATCTCCTTGGACCTGCACTCACTTACATCATGGGACACCAGCATCTCTCGGCGGAATGCACGCTGTATGTGTTGCATTAGACTATTGCTTCTAACGTGACCGCACCTAGTGTAACGACATTCATCCACGTGGAATCCTTCCTGTCTGATATCAGGATCTAATGCTCGTCCTTTAAGTCAGTTCGCCTAAATTCTTTTGTCGAATCTCGATGATGCAATACTTTCACGATCACGACACGTGTCAAAAAAACTCAAGCGCAGCTCAAATTACACATCATTTTACGTACGAGTAGTATCGCCACTTTGTCCTGCGAATCGCGAAATCCTCATACAGCCCACATAACATCCACAGCTCAGCACTGCCTTGAGAAGGCAGCCCTGGCAGGGTCGCCATGCGGTGTGGGGCGTAAGGGATGGTAGAAATGATACGATCGTTCAGTTCAGTGTTCTGACTAATACTAACTTTATTAATAGATAGCGGCGTGCACGCCTTACATAGAATATGCATAGTAAGGGAACTGTGTCATCACAGTACAGTGTCAGAATGTTGTTTTTTTAGACTAGGCCTACTATATTTTTATGTAGGCTATTCTAGAAAAACATAGAATATGCCAGCTGCATTCTCCCGGGCATGCTGTAATAAACACCAGCTAAGGGACTTGAGGGTTACAGTATATTGTAATTTAGGCGATGGGCTGACAACCTGTCACTGCAGCAATATACAGATCTATCTTCAACAATCCCCAAAACTTGTCAGACGTGGCGGAAAGACCTTTGTTTGGGTCGTTTACGCTCTGCCTACCCCATTAGCGATACAGGCGTGATAGTATGTATATTGCAACTGACAAGTGTGTAGATTCCCTAAATATGGACTAGTCATACAATATGGACCACATGCTTAGTTCGGTAGATGTCGCTACTATTGCAGTGAAGTTGCCTACATACGTTGTCTCTGCCCCCCGCCAGCCTGCCAGTCGAACTCGGTGACGCTTTGAGCAAGTTTGTGTCCGTGGTCGCCATTTTGGAATTTCATCAACATTTCATGTATATTTTTGGTAAGTTTCCTAAGATCCTCTCAGTTTTTCTTGTAAACATAGAATGTCAGTTGTTTTTTTGTTGAAGCTTAATTTTTTTCATTCGATCTTTGTATAACAAAGTGTAAATGTAATGGCTGTGGTATTTTAAATAAGATTTTTTTTCATAATAAAGTCACCGTTTTACAATATGGACCTAACAGTTGGTTCTTTATATGGACTGGTAGTCCATATTTAGGTACATGTATACTACGGTGGTCCATATTTGGAGACAGTGTACAGTTTTAATTTTCATTGCAGATTATGGCGTCATCAGAAAAAAAACCAGTTCGACAGCAATGGGACAAGGACTGCATGACTATGGCTATTTTAGCTGTGCGAGAAAAGAAAATGGGATACTTAAAAGCATCCAAAACCTTTGGTGTTCCTAAAACTACACTTATAAGATTATCACAAAAAAGTAAGCAGCCACTGGGAGAGATAACTAACATGAAACTAGGAAGGAAAGCTACGCTACCACCTGAATTAGAAAATGATTTGGCAGACTTTGCCCTTAAAATGGAGGCAGCGGCATTTGGTCTAACTCGAAGTGACCTTAAAACTTTAGCTTATCAATTAGCAGAAAAAAATAAATTAGATCACAATTTTTCAAAAGATAAGCAGTCGGCTGGTAAAACTTGGCTACGTTTGTTTTTGAACCGCCACCCAGAACTTTCATTTCGTCGACCTACAGGGACATCTGTTGCAAGACTGAAAGGTTTTAACAAAGAAAATGTCGATGAATTTTTCAAGTTGCTGGAAGAGGCTATGAATAAAAACAAGTATACCCCGAACAACATATATAATGTCGACGAAACTGGCATTACTGTTGTGCCTGGAAAAATGCCAGAGGTATTAGCTCGAAAAGGCAAAAGGCAAATTGCAGCTGTAACCTCGGCCGAAAGAGGTTCTACTGTTACTTGCGTGATGTGTATGAATGCAAGTGGGACATATGTCCCACCCATGATGATATTTCCTCGTAAACGGGACAACCAACTACTGATGAGAGGTGCTCCGCCTGGTGCAATCCACGCCTGCCATCCTTCAGGCTGGATTCAGACTGATCTCTTCACAAAATAGTTTAAACACTTCTTGCGATTCGTAAAACCTACTGCTGAATCTCCAGTCTTATTAACCTTAGATGGTCATGCAAGTCATACCCGGAATATAGAACTAATTGATTTAGCTCGAGCGAATCATGTACAACTTCTGTCATTGCCCCCACATTCAAGCCAGAAAATTCAACCTCTTGACCGTACATTCATGGGTCCTTTTAAAAAGTATTTTACTGAAGCAACCCGCCAATGGGTAAACAGCAACGCCAAAGCGGCATCTATATTTGATATTGCTGAACTATTTGGTCGTGCTTATGTAAGAGCACAGCGTGCTGATTTAGCCATCAATGGTTTTCGTGTAACTGGGATATGCCCTATAGATAGAGGTGTTTTTCAAGACCATGACTTCATTGATGATGAGCCAGTTGATTTAAATACTAACTCCACAGAAAAGCACACACACACAAGCACACAGTTGGCTATAGAAAACTCGGATGATTTGAGTGATGATGACATCGACATGATTAATCCCCCGACCCAGTCAGTTCACCATACAGAAGACATATTGGATTCTAATAACCGTGCTGAAGATCATGATTTAGACCAAACTTTTTGTGAAGAACTGAGTAATTCTTCAGTTAATGCAGACAAAATATTTGCTCCCTCAACCATCGAAGTTCCAAGTTTAGTTAATTTAGCCCTAAAGACCGCTTTGCTTGCTTGTAAAATCGCTGTTAATGCTCACAAGACCAAGCCCTTAGGAGCGAACTCTGACGATTTAGTGGCCTATCCTTCAACGTCTAATGATTGCAGATCTCCCAGAAATTATGATGCATTTGAAGAAGTGTTAGCAGGTCCATCTAGCACATCAGCCAGTTATAATATCTTCAGTACAAATGCATCCCATACCACGCCTACAAAAAAAACGAGTAACAAAGGAAGAAAGGGAACCAAACCTATGCCCTTAGGAGCGAACTCTGACGCCTGTCCGTCATCGTCGTCTAATGAGTTACCAAAAAATATAGTGCCTCAGGATTGCAGTTCTTCCTATACGTCTGCCATTTATATATCTCCAATACAATTGCGTCCCATACCACGCCTACAAAAAAAAACGAGTAACAGGGGAAGGAAGGGAACCAAACCTATGCTTTTGACTTCATCACCTTATAAAATAGATTTAGAGACATCAATCAAAAAAAGGGAAGAAACAGAGGCATTAAAAAAAAAGAAGATTTTCAACATTGAATTAGACAAGCAGAACCTAAAAGGGAAAACGAAGAAACCTGGAAATAAGAGAAAACTGAAAAGTAAAGGAAAACAAAAGGAAAGAAAAGCAAAACTACAACTGCAGTACGCCAGTCAACATCCAACTCTGAAGATGAAGACAATGAGTTTTCAGTTAATGATGAAACTGACGAAAGTCCAGATCGTAGCCAAAGTGAAAACGCTAAATGTTTTTATTGTGACGGGTTATTTTCAGAGGACACTCGTGGGGAACAATGGGTCCAATGCGTTTCTTGCAAGAGATGGGTCCACGAAGAATGTGCAGGTGTTGACAATGGCACATTTGTGTGTGAATTTTGTCTGTCTGATTAATTTACTCTGTGTTGTTATTTTTTTATTTTATAAGTATTTTGTTTAAGGTCTCTTAAATCTTAATTATCAAGTTCCTAATAATTGTGATTATTTGCTGCCAAATATAATTATTAATGTCCTTAGTCTTAGTATATTAGGCACCCGTGGTCCATATTAAAATCCTCCCGTAGTCCATATTAGGCACCCGTGGTCCATATTAAACTACCTCTTATTTTTAAGCAAACTTAGTAATATTCTACTAAATATGTATCTTTGTTATTTTTTTTTTGAGTTTTTATATAGATATCTACAGATTGTTATAATTTGATAGTATATCTTCTTCTCCTACTAATAAAGACTGATTTGGCTTACAACTTATGTGTTTTATTGAATGAAAACGTTAAGTGGTCCATATTTAGGGAATCTACTCTAATAATGCGCTCTTTTTTTCTCATAGACGGGGATGAAATGTACGTAGAGTGTATCACTCAGGCGCAAGATTATTTTTGGCTTGGGCGATGTACTTTAAATCATTCGCTGCATTCAGAATTCAAAAAATGTCCCGCCATAATATAGTAGAATTTACTACAAATGCACAAAATAGATAATTTTTTTTCGAAATTTTTACCTGCTGATATTAATCGAGGACAAAAATGGTTTTGTGCACGAGTTGTAAACACTGCTTTTCATTTCGATTGCGAGAGATATCCAAGAAATTCTACAAAAATATTGTAAACTAGCTGCGAACGAGACTTCGTACGCCCGGTTTGTATGGAAACTGCGTTTCGAACATACTGAAAACGCTTCTCTTCGCGTAGGAGCGGGATCTGCTAACCCGCGCGCTGATGCGTGTTTCGCATTGTCTGATCTTTGTTTTTGTATGGAGGTAGCGTGACTATAGGTATCCTAAGTTGCAACCCAGCAAACACACAGTTGAATGAAAAAAGTCCCATCCAAATCGATTCAGTAGTTTTGGCATGATGTGGTAACATACATACAGGCAGACAGACAGACAAAAATTCTAAAAAAAAAGTTTTAATCTTTATATCGTTAATAATGCCTGCTGCAATTATTTTTTGTAAAAATATTCAATGTACTCACACGACCCTTCTAGAGATTTATTATATGTATAGATAAACTAAACAATTAATTGCCGCCATTTAACTTTGTAAATTTTTCGACATGGAATATTAGGCTTGGACTCGAGACCTATACCTACAGCCAACTAGTAAGTTACTTTTTTAAATAATAAAATAAATTAACTATCGTACTGGAATTTAAATTTTTATATCGTTTTATGTTATAAGATCACAAAAGGAAAACAGTTTAAAGTAAATATTATAAAATAATAAGATCTATCTTTGAACTTTTTAGTATGTTTGGCTGTATGGCCTAATTTTATTCAAATATAATTTTCTTTGCCTTAGAAGAGATGCATTTATAAGTAGATACGTTTTGCCCTTGTGCACAGAATTCAATTTTGTGCAGCCCACAAACAGCCTGCACAAAATAGCACTTTCAGAGCATAAGAAGTGATAATATTATTTTGGTCCGTTATGATACAATCTACTATTCTCGGCGCGCCTCGAGAGAGCATATATGTCCACAGTATTGGAACCATATTTTTGAACCACTCGAATCGAACTCGCACACGAAAGAGCGACTTTCGCATGCAAATTTGAGAAATAGCATGCGAAAGTTACTCTTTCGTATGCGCATTAATCTTTCGACATATATACATATAATCACGCCTTTAGCCCTAATGGGGTAGGCAGAGCGTAAAGACGTAAACAAAGGTCGTTCCGCCACGTCTGACAAGGTTTTGAGGGTTATTTAAGATATACTCGTACTTATACGTAAATTTCTGTAGTGACAGGTTGTCAGCCCATTGCCTAAATAACAATATACTGAAACCCTGAGATCCCTTAGCTGGTTTTTACAGCATGCTCGGGAGAAAATGCAGCTGGCACATTCTTTGTTTTTCTCGCTCCCAGTCCAGCATGGAAGAATTAGCTTTCGAGCGATTCAAAAATACGACTCTTGACTGATACTAACTATTCAGTTATTCTCATTCATCATGACAGACTTTTTAGTGTAATGGGGATCCAGGGAAGACAGGAATAAAATTCATAAGAATAAGAATTCGTTTATTGCCATAACATAAAGTCCATAAAACATTAAAAAGAAAGACAAAACAAAACATAAATTATGGCAAAAGGCAGGGACTCAGTTGTTGTCAACATGCTGCCGGGGACAGCACTGTTGACACTGATTTTCAGCCTTTACCCTCATTTGTTCTCTTGACACTCATGTCATATACTTTCACTTCGGTCCGTTAAAACATAACCTCAATTGCTTCTAAGCGCCACTGTTTGAATGACATAAATCAACCCCAATGTTGCTACTCGAAGAAAATAATAATTGCCAACTCAACAAATCAATAAAATATGAATATACAAAAAATACAAAAATATTTATTGCAGTATCATAAGTAGTACATTCCCATACCCCTATCACGCCCCTATCTCCAATGGGGTAGGCAGAGCGTACATAATATCAATGTAAATAATTAATAATCCATTGATTTAACAACATATGCCCGCCCCGTAGTAACCTTTGTTATTATTATAACGGAATTAGCTGGAGTAGAGAACAATGACGCTAACAGTAGCTATTTACTTAACTATTATTCAATGACTGTACGTTCCTGCCACCGTGTTCTAGTGGTCTGAGTCATAGACTCTTGATCCGGAGGTTCTGGGTTCGATTCCGGAGGCAAAGTTCATATTTGTAATATTTTCCCCAGCACGGTCAGGACGTTGCAGGTGGAAACACATGATATTCCGAAAAGAAAAAATATTCCGTGCTTTAGAGAGCACGTTAAGCTGTCGGCCCCGGGCGCTGTCTTTGATAATGATCGTTACAGAAACTATGTCAGAGCCTATTGGCTCTGCTATTTCGGTTGATGGACTCGAAACCCATACTACAGAAGAAATATAAGTTAAGTTTGGTAAAATTATAAATTAACCGATACGGGGTGTAAGGGACAGCGTCCCGCAAACTGATAGGCGGGTTGCTCAGTCAATGACACTGAACAACTATCAGCAGGATTTTTTTATAGGAAGTGAAAAAGTACATACATAAAATCACGCCTTTATCCCTTACGGGGTAGGCAGAGCGTTAAACGCCTCATAAAAGGCGCTTTCGCCGCAACTGACAAAAATTGAGGGTAATTTTAGATTGTAATGTGTATTGCCATAGTGACAGGTTGTCAGCCCATCGCCTTAATTACAATACACTGTAACCCTCGAGTCCCTTTTGCTGTCTTCTACAGCATGCCCGGGAGGAAGGGCAGCTGGAACATTCTATGTTTTTCTATCTCTCCCAGTCCAGCATAGAAGTAAAAAAAGTAAATTTGCTTTTCCATACAAATTGGCTGTTCGAGGTGAACATTTTGTATGAAAAAACCTTTTTTCACTTCCTGCTGATAGTTGTTCACTGTCGTTGACGCTGTACCCAACACCTGGCGCCTTTGATGCTAAAAAGATACAGAAGAACTCTCTCACCCATTCATCATTTCCCTAGCCTTATCCCGTATCTCACGGGGTTGGCTTCCTAATCTAGGTGATTGAACGAGAGTACTGGTGTTTACACAAAGCGACTGCCATCTGACCTCCGCAACCCAGAAGGGAAACCAGACCCAATCCTAGATTAGGTCAGAGTTTTCAAGCCACCAATGCTTAGCACTGGCCTCTGATATGGCTTAACGACTAATACCTACGGTACTAAACGATATTAACCGGGACCAACGGCTTAACGTGCCTTCCGAAGCACGGAAGAACTCTCTCACCCAATCTTTGAATATCTCTCGCCCATCTGCAGGTGTCCAGTCAGGTTGCCTTAACCCTCAAAAAGCTCTTTAAGGGAAGCGCTTTAAGGTGACCGCGCACTCAGGACCAGTGGGTTTAAGACAAGGTTTAAGATGACGATAGTATAAAACAAAGTCGCTTTCTCTGTCCCTATATCCCTATGTATGCTTAGATCTTTAAAACTTCGCAACTGATTTTGATGCGGTTTCTTTTAATGGATAGAGTGATTCAAGAGGAAGGTTAATATGTATAATACATGCATAATATAGTAGAGAAACATTAATGATTTCCATGCGAAGCCGGGGCGGTTTTTAGTTAGTAATAAAATCATAATTCACAAAAAATATACAAAGCTATCTTAAATAACCTCCAAAACTTTGTCAGACTTGGCGGAACTACCTATGTTTAGGTCGTTTACGCTCTGAGATAAAGGCGTGATTATATGTATGTATGTATTCACTAAAAAAGCAGTGAATCGAAAACCAGTCTAACATAATCAAATTAGAATATTTAAGATAAACCTTACAAGTTAGCGATTCATAGCTCGTTGAAGTAACAGGAAGAAAAATTGCGAATAACGGCCTCCAACGGCAATTTTTCTTCCTGTTACTACAACGGGCTATGAATCGCTAATTTGTAAGGTTTATCTTAAATATTCTAATTTGATTATGTTAGACTGGTTTTCGATTCACTGCTTTTTTAGTGAATACATACATACATATAATCACGCCTTTATCGCTTATAGCTTTGTATATTTTTTGTGAATTATGATTTTATAGGTTCTAAATTATCTTAATTACCGTTACTTGATTCTGTTGGACAGATTTCTCGATTCACTACGTTTTTAGTGAATTGGGTTTTTTTTACTAATGGGGGCGCCACTTGGCTAGTATCTTAAACCCACCGGTCCTGAAGGATTCCTTCATGTTCTTAAACCCACCGGTCCTGAAGGATTCCTTCATGTTCTTAAACCCACCGGTCCTGAAGGATTCCTTCATGTACTTAAACCCACCGGTCCTGAAGGATTCCTTCATGTACTTAAACCCACCGGTCCTGAAGCATTCCTTCATGTTCTTAAACCCACCGGTCCTGAAGGATTCCTTCATGTACTTAAACCCACCGGTCCTGAAGGATTCCTTCATGTTCTTAAACCCACCGGTCCTGAAGGATTCTTTCATTTACTGAAACCCATAAGTCCTGAAGGATTCCTTCATGTTCTTAAGCCCACCGGTCCTGAGGGATTCTTTCATTTACTGAAACCCATAAGTCCTGAAGGATTCCTTCAAGTACTGAAACTCACCGGTCCTGAAGGATTCTTTCATTTACTGAAACCCATAAGTCCTGAAGGATTCCTTCATGTTCTTAAACCCACCGGTCCTGAAGGATTCCTTCATGTTCTTAAACCCACCGGTCCTGAAGGATTCCTTCATGTTCTTAAACCCACCGGTCCTGAAGGATTCTTTCATTTACTGAAACCCATAAGTCCTGAAGGATTCCTTCATGTTCTTAAGCCCACCGGTCCTGAAGGATTCCTTCATGTACTTAAACCCACCGGTCCTGAAGGATTCTTTCATTTACTGAAACCCATAAGTCCTGAAGGATTCCTTCATGTTCTTAAGCCCACCGGTCCTGAGGGATTCTTTCATTTACTGAAACCCATAAGTCCTGAAGGATTCCTTCAAGTACTGAAACTCACCGGTCCTGAAGGATTCTTTCATTTACTGAAACCCATAAGTCCTGAAGGATTCCTTCATGTTCTTAAACCCACCGGTCCTGAAGGATTCCTTCATGTTCTTAAACCCACCGGTCCTGAAGGATTCCTTCATGTTCTTAAACCCACCGGTCCTGCAGGATTCCTTCATGTTCTTAAACCCACCGGTCCTAAATGATTCCTTCATATTCTTAAACCCACCAGTCCTGAATGAATCCTTCATGTACTTAAACCCACCGGTCCTGAATGAATCCTTCATGTACTTAAACCCACCGGTCCTGAATGAATCCTTCATGTTCTTAAACCCACCGGTCCTGAATGAATCCTTCATGTACTTAAACCCACCGGTCCTGAATGAATCCTTCATGTTCTTAAACCCATCGGTCCTGAAGGATTCCTTCATGTACTTAAACCCACCGATCCTGAAGGATTCCTTCATGTTCTTAAACCCACCGGTCCTGAAGGATTCCTTCATGTACTTAAACCCACCGGTCCTGAAGGATTTCTTCAAGTACTTAAACTCACCGGTCCTAAATGATTCCTTCATGTACTGGAACCCACCGGTCCTGAAGGATTTCTTTAAGTACTTAAACCCACCGGTCCTGAAGGATTCCTTCATGTACTTAAACCCACCGGTCCTGAAGGATTTCTTTAAGTACTTAAACCCAGCGGTCCTGAAGGATTCCTTCATGACATAAACCCACCGGTCCCGAAGGATTCCTTCATGTACTGGAACCCACCGGTCCTAAATGATTCTCTCATGTACTGAAACTCACCGGTCCTAAGGGATTCCTTCATGTTCTTAAACCCACCGGTACTGAAGGATTCTTTCATTTACTGAAACCCATAAGTCCTGAAGGATTCCTTTATGTTCTTAAACCCACCGGTCCTGAGGGATTATTTCATTTACTGAAACCCATAAGTCCTGAAGGATTCCTTCAAGTACTGAAACCCACCGGTCCTGAAGGATTCTTTCATTTACTGAAACCCATAAGTCCTGAAGGATTCCTTCAAGTACTGAAACCCACCGGTCCTGAAGGATTCTTTCATTTACTGAAACCCATAAGTCCTGAAGGATTCCTTCATGTTCTTAAACCCACCGGTCCTGAGGTATTCTTTCATTTACTGAAACCCATAAGTCCTGAAGGATTCCTTCAAGTACTGAAACCCACCGGTCTTGAAGGATTCGTTCATTTACTGAAACCCATAAGTCCTGAAGGATTCCTTCATGTTCTTAAACCCACCGGTCCTGAAGGATTCCTTCATGTTCTTAAACCCACCGGTCCTGAAGGATTCCTTCATGAACTTAAACCCACCGGTCCTGAAGGATTCCTTCATGAACTTAAACCCACCAGTTCTATAGGATTCCTTCATGTACAGATTGGCTCGTCCTTCATGAGTTGAAGTGCCTCCGTGGCTGTGTCCTTGGTCTAATCTTCTTCTTAGCGAGTGGATTCCCGAGTCGAACGACCCGATAAACCCTGGTGTCAGAGTATTACAACCGCCTAGTAGCACAGCTATTAGGCCTCTGACATAGTTTGAGTAACGACCACTATCAAAGACTATCCTTCTTCTCTATTTAAATTTCAATCCTGAATTATTACATTAGTGAACTCTTCGTAAAATCGAAAACTTGAAGTACTTAATTACACTATGATTTGTTTATTTTTACCGCTGCTGTCAGGATCAAGGCAACCATATATATATATATATATATATATATATACCAGGCCACTCAGAAAGTATTGCGATAAATAGTTTTTATATATGGCAGACTGGCCGGTTAGAATCTTTTTTGAAAATATGATTACTTGTAAGTAAAAATATGTGTGTTCCATTTTCAAAATATCCCTCCACATTTTTTGCGAGCCAATTCAAAGTATCGTGTCTTACTGAAAAATGGATCTGCGCCGGGAACATTTTAGAGCTATGATTTTTTACGATTTCAAGTGTCGCCTGAAACCGGATGAATCGTTCGATAGACTTCAAATGGCATTTATGGATGAAAGCCCTTCCAAGGCAACCGTGTATCGTTGGTATAACGAATTTAGGCGCGGTCGACCAACCTTGGGGGATGAAGAAAGAAGCGGTCGCCCTTTGACGGCTATTACGGAAGAAAACGTGCTCAGTGAAAAAAATAATCCAAGATAATAGGCGAATTACATATCAGGAGATTCAGCACATATTAAAGATTGGATCGGGAAGCGTTCACGAGATTCTACACGGGCATCTTCGCGTGAGGAGGATAGTATCGCGCTGGGTGCCGCACTACCTCACCGACGCTCAGAAGCAGGCCCGGGTGGAATGGTGCCGTGATATGCTGAACAAATTTGAAGCAGGCTCGTCTCGGCGTGTTTACGACATCGTAACAGGTGATGAGTCCTGGATTTATCAATACGATCCAGAAACCAAGCGCCAGTCGACAGTTTGGGTGTTTCAAAATGAACCAACGCCTACCAAAGTGAAGCGATCTCGAAGCGGGGGGAAGATTTTGATCGCCAGCTTTTTTAATTTGACTGGCCACTTGGCCTCAATTCCCTTACGAGATCAAAGAAGCATTAACGCCGAATGGTATAAGTACTACCAAATGTTTACCAGAAGTTTTTTCTGTTGTGAGCAACAAGCGACCAAACACAGGGCTCCGCGAACTACTGCTCCACCACGACAATGCGCTTGCACACACCGCGCTCAAAACGAGGGACTTCCTGGTCAGCACACCAGTCAAACTCCTGGGTCACCCTCCTTACAGCCCTGATCTAGCACCGTGTGACTTCTTTTTATTTCCAAAAATAAAAAATCAGCTCAAGGGGATACAATTTTCGTCGCCGGAAGATGCGCTGGCTGCGTTCAAGCAGGCTGTAAACGAGGTGTCTACGGCGGACTGGAAAAAGTTTAATAAAAATATATGTACCTGTAGAACAATTTTTTTTAGTGTCGCAAAACTTTCTGAGTGTCCCACGTATATATATTTTATTATTTATGAGAGAAACAATTAGATTTATTTTTGTTATTTACATTATGAGCTCTGTACAACGGCCGGCTCGCAACAAAGGTGTGGGCTGAAAACCAGCGCTGGTTGGTAAATCTGACCAGCATATGCTGAGCCCATTACCTATTGTGACACTGGCTTATATAAAATACTGTAACTATTTTGTTGTTGTTTTTTTGTCTCTGTGTCGCAATAAATGTTTTTTTACTTTTACTTTACTTAAGACAGCGACCGGGACCGACGGCTTAACGTGCCCTCCGAAGCACTGAATCCTTTCCTTTTCGGATAATCAGGTGATTCAGCCTGCAATATCCTAACCAAACTGGGAAAAAAACAAAGTGACAAATATCAAATTTGTGTTCCCCCTGGGAATCGAACCCAGGACCTCCGGATCGTAAGCCTATGGCTCTGACCACTAGACCACGGAGGCAGCTGTCTAATGAATCTGAGTGAATCATCTGCCACCGGTTCCCAGTGGGAGACAATAACTTTATGTTGTTATATTTTATAGTTTGGTAAGGACATTGCGTTTTCTAATCCATAAGGTCACAATTTAATTAAGCTTTAACTTACATAACATATATACATATAATCACGCCTTTATCCCTAATGGGGTAGGCAAAGCGTAAAAGACCGAAACAAAGGTCGTTCCGCCACGTCTGACAAAGTTTTGAGGGTTATTTAAGATAGATTTTGTAGGTATATTGCTGTAGTGATAGGTTGTCAGCCTAAATTGCAATATATCTACTGAAACCCTCGGATCCCTTAGCTGGTTTTTACAGCATGACCAGAAAGAAATGCAGCTGGCACATTCTACGTTTTTCTCTCGCTCCCAGGACAGCCTGTAAGAATTAAGCTTTTTCTGATAATAAAGATAATGTCATTAGACTTTGAATGTCGATCTTTTAACATGATCGAAATTCAAAGGTAAAACAAAGAATGTAAATTATGACCGTGTGGATTACATAATGAATGAGGAGCCTGATGGTGTAGTGGATAGGGCCGCTGCCTCCTGAGGAGGAGGTCGTGGTTCGAATCCCACCACGTAGCAATGTCTTTTTCGGTTTTCGAATTTCATATGTACGTTTATTCGGCGCTTCTTCCGTGCTTCGGAAGGCACGTTAAGCCGTTGGTCCCGGTTAATATCGTTTAATACCGTAGATATTAGTCGTTAAGCCATGTCAGAGGCCAGTGCTAAGCATTGACGGCTTGAAAACTCTGACCTAATCTAGGATTGGGTCTCTTCTGGGTTGCGGAAGTCAGATGGCAGTCGCTCTGTGTAAAAACTAGTACCCTCGTTCAAATCCCCTAGATTAGGTAGCCGACCCCGTGATATACAGGATAAGGCTAGGGAGATGATGATGTGGATTATATTATGAAGAAACGACCCGCGCAGCCTAGTTGGCAGTGTACCTGCCTGCTAAGCAGAGGGTCCCGGGTTCGATTCTCGGCCAGGGCAGACATTGGAATGATGAATTTTAAATGTCCGTTTCTGGGTCTGGGTGTTCTTTGTGGTTGTTTCTGGGTATGTCCATGGCACCCCGATACGGGGAATCCTAGTGGGGCTATGAGTGTGATAGTGTTTTTTTATAAACACCGTCTTGCGATTTGCACAAAACGAAAAATATTCATGAAAATTACTGTATTTGAGACACATTAAATTTATTTCTTATAGGGGCGACAACAAACTACTTTAAGGTAATTTAATTGTTATTTTGGAGTTTGGGACTGTTATTTAATGAAATAAAACGGCTAAATCATGGCAAGAAACATTTTATTACAACAATACATTTACATATAAAACAAAAACACATTTAATTATACATAGAATACCTTGTTTTGGTTGTGAAACAGAAGCCCTATTATTGAATCATTCCAAACGAAATTCGCTTACGAAAAAGTAACATTAGCATGCGATTTTCTTACAATTTGATTATACTTTTTCTATATGACAGTTTGTTTGATATAAGACAGATAGAGACGCCTAGAGAGATCTAGGCTTTGATAAACAATAAACTAACTAGATGCACAATCTCACTCAAAAAGTGTCCGGGGCAAAAATCTGCCCATCACGTCAATCGGGGAGAATTTTCATTCAGTATCTATCACCTTGCTCGCTCGCGGCTTGTGACGTGACACAATGACGAAGTGCTCAGTCAAAATGATAGTATGTGCGAGTGCTATTGATATTGTACCCTTTCTTTGACGCGTTAAGGTCCACATTTGAATGAATATTTTTATACATACATACATATAATCACGCCTTTATCCCTAATGGGGTAGGCAGAGCGTAAACGACCTAAACAAAGGTCGTTTCGCCACGTCTGACAAAGTTTTAAGGGTTTTTAAGATAGATTTATACGTATATTGCTGTAGTGATAGGTTGTCAGCCCATCGCCTAAATTACAATATACTAAAACCCTCAGATCCCGTAGCTGGTTTTTACAGCATGCTCGGGAGGAAATGCAGCTGGCACATTCTATGTTTTTCTCTCACTCCCAGGCCAGCATGGAAGCTATTTTTATAACAATAACTATACGTATGTACAGTGCGGCTCGGACATTTTTTGGTCGGGGTTTCTTCGTGATTGTTCATCTAGTTTGTTTATTGTTTATCAAAGGATCTTGGGGAGGCCTTTGCCCATCAGTGGGACAACCTATTGGCTATAAAAATAAAGTTCAAATAATTCAAGTTAACGGCTCCTGAGTTTGACGTTCAAGTAACATGATTCAAGGACATTCATACACATACAAGCTTAATTCACAATATTACAGCTTGACAGAAATGTCACTTTATTACTCAAAACGGTTTCAATATGGCAAAACAAGAATATGTTTGTATATGTTAAAAATGTAATGTGATAGAAAAGTGTAATTTTTAATTCATGCATTTCATTTCTTGCTTAAGAGTTTTTAAAACCCCCTTCAAAATCTTTAAAAGTTAAGAATTGATTGAAATAACACCTATCTTTCTATTACTAAACTATTTACATAATATCACAAAACCATAATACATACATATAAAACAATTCAGATATTAATGTTATAGGAACCATATTTTGTACCCTAATTAGTAGGTATAGCATAGCTCTTTTAGAATTAAGGTAAACAAAGTTTCATGTCTTTTAATCGAAGATCTTGTTTCTAAAATAAGTTTAAGCTATTAGATATGATAACATAATGAAATAGTAGTTTTAGTCATCTAATTAATTTGCCAACACGTATCATTTATTTTTGAAATGTGTTTTTGGATAAAAAGACATGAAATTTTGTTTACTTTTATTCTTAAACTGATTCGCAAACAGTATAGGTACAAGATTTAAAACACCCAAATAAGCACTCAAAACTGATATTCAAGATATTGGTAAAATAAAATATTAAATTTTCTTGTAATTTGATTGGACTAAACTTCAAATATTTAAAACAATATTAGTTATATTATGAGGGCAATTAAGCCTAGTTAATTTAATGTAAGTCATCTATCTAACTTTCTATCATGAGAGAACAGAAAGCGAAGGCAATATTTTCTTTGTTGATAATAACGTTACATTTTACTGAAGTGCCCTCATTATACAATACAAAATTCTTTATTGCACAAAGAAACACATACAACAGAAATAAAAAGGAACAAACGTAACAGTACAATATAGGCGGCCTTGTTGCTAAAGCAGCAATACTGCCAACAAAATGTTTTGTGTAAATTTTCAACCTGTGTTTTTTCAACTACTACGTTGAAAATATACGTAGCTATACAGGGTGAAGGGACAGCGTCCCGCAAAACTGATAGGGGTTGAATACCTACCACAACAAAATTCTTTCAGAAAGTAAAAAAAAAATGGCTTTCCCATACAAATTGAACGAAGTCGACATTTTGTATGGAAAAGCCAAGCTGAGTAACCTACATTACACCTCGTATACCTACATACTACATATACATACTGACCGACATAGAGTAGGGAAAATAATGAAATCTTTACGAAGTAGGGACAATATAAATTCATGAAATCACGCCTCTATTCTTTACGGGTTGAGTAGGCAATAATGGAGACAATTGTCTATAGCACGTGTTGAATTTATGGCGAGAGATAAAAGCGTGGGTGTTCAATTTAACTGTTATTTAATCAATAATCACAATATTTTCAAAATTACACGAAGGAATACAAATCGTATTCCAAAAGAACCGCCTGTGGGAGAGCGTCCGGACCATACTCAAACAGTCATCATCTCCCTAGCCTTATCCCTTATCTCACGGGGTCGACTACCTAATCTAGGTGATTGAGGGTACTGGTTATTACACAGAGCGACTGCCATCTGACCTCCGCAACCCAGAAGGGAAACCATAGGTACCCAATCCTAGATTAGGTAAGTTTTCAAGCCGCCAATGTTTAGTACTGGCCTCTGATATGGCTTAACGACTAATCTCTACTAACCGGGACCAACGGATGCTAATTAAGCATGAAATCTATCCTTACTTTTCTCAATTTAGGTAATATCTAAGGTCATTTTAAATCAAGTGCAAATATTTAAACGTGTGAATCTACCCATGAAACTGAACAACATAGGGAAAGTTGTTCAGTTTCATTGGTAGATTTACACGTTTCAATATTTGCACTTGATTTAAAATGACCTTATATACCTACCTAAATATAAAAAAAAGCTCTAATTTGCGCACTCCCACCAAACTAAATGGTATTAATAAAAAATCTGCGGTATTATGCTGAGTTGAGGCCTTTTCGAGGATGCTGTACACTACATCCTAAACTCTTTATTAATTTCTCTTTACATACATACATACATATAATCACGCCTTTATCCCTAATGGGGTAGGCAGAGCGTAAACGACCTAAACAAAGGTCGTTCCGCCACGTCTGACAAAGTTTTGAGGGTTATTCAAGATGGATTTGTAATATCGCTGTAGTGACAGGTTGTCACCCCATCGCCTAAATTGCAATATACTGAAACCCTCAGATCCCTTAGCTGGTTCTAACAGCATGCCCGGGAGGAAATGCAGCTGGCACATTCTATGTTTTTCTCTCGCTCCCAGTCCAGCTTGGAAGTAATTATTATTATTAGTATTTCTCTTTGTTTATCATGTATCCGTGTCAATGTCTTGCACTGTGTTTTTGAATGCGCTTTGAATGCTTTTAGTGCACTCAAAGCAAATAGACCTAGGTGCACAGGTTTCAAAATTAATAACGTTCAAATACCTGTACATCATAAACATCAATTAGTGGAATACCATAACCATTATATTGCTACAATATTAGATTCTTAATCAACTGGCGGAAAGTTAAAATTTGCGATTAAATAATCTTCTCCACATCAGGAATTTTGGAAAGAAATGAAGTTTTTCTTTTAAGTTTTTTTTTTAATTTATAAAATAATAGACTAAATTTGAAAGAAATTTTTAATGTCTCTAAATAAACCGGAAATCCTCAATGGCTCTAAATCATCCGGAAATATTCAATGGCTTTAAATAAGCCGGAAATCCTCAATTGTTCTAAATCAGCCGGAAATCTTCAATAGTTCTAATTAAGCCGGAAGTCCTCAATGGCTGGAAATAAGCCCGAAATCCAAAATGGCTCTTAATCAGCCGGAAATCGTCAATGGCTCTAAGTAAGCCGGAAATCCGAAATGGCTCTAAATCAGCCGGAAATCGTTAATGGCTCTAAATAAGCCGGAAATCTGCAATGGCTGGAAATAAGCCGGAAATCCTCAATGGCTCTACTACAAAAATAAAACCAGCATGCTGATGAAAATATATAAAAAATATACTGGGAGCTCTGCTAAAACTTCATAATCCGACGTCAGAAAGGAGGAGGAGGTTTTAATTCGGCTGTATGATTTAACTCCGTCATTTATGAATAGATTTGAAAAAATATTTTTGTCTTAGGAAGGGTATCCAGAATGGTCCCGTTTCCATCAAAATCCAGTTGTGATGGTGGGATCCATGAGGAATTGAGGGAATTTTGATATTTGAGAGCATTATTCTTCGAAATTTACAATTACTGATGAATCGAAGATCTGGATTTAATTTGGCATTTAACGTGGAATTGTAGAACCCAGCTAATTAATCAGTGATACAAAGAAGCCGCTTGCGCAAGAAATTTTAAATGTGATAAGCTCTTTTCGTAGGTTTAAAATTTCCAAAATTTGGAGTACTTGACGTGGTAGCCCAAGTAGATGCCCAGAATTTTTCAATGGCTCTAAATCAGCCGGAAGTCCGCAATGGTTCTAAATTAGCCGGAAATCGTCAATGGCTCTAAATCACAAGGAAATCCTCAATGGCTCTTAATAAGCTGGAAATCTTCAATTATTTTGAATCAGCCGGAAATCTTCAATAGCTCTAAATAAGCCGGAAGTCCTCAATGGCTGGAAATAAGCTGGAAATCCACAATGGCTCTAAATTAGCCGGAAATCGTCAATGGCTCTAAATCACACGGAAATCCTCAATGGCTCTAAATAAGCTGGAAATCTTCAATAATTTAAATCGGCCGGAAATCTTCAATAGCTCTAAATAAGCCGGAAGTCGTCTATGGCTGGAAATAAGCTGGAAATCCTCAATGGCTCTAAATAAGGCGGAAACCAGCAATTGTTTCGAATCAGCCGGAAATCTTCAAAAGCTCTAAATAAGACGGAAGTCCTCAATGGCTGGAAATCAGCAGGAAATTCTCAATGGCTCTAAATAAGCCGGAAATCCTCGATGGCTTTACTATAAAAATAAACCCATCATTCTGATGAAATATGAAGAAGTAAATGAAAAACCCAATGACTCCCAGAATAAAATATATAATAAAATCCCGAAGGATATACTGGACACTCCTACGTTTGGGAGTTAAAACAAAAACCAAATGCTGATGCATTTTTTACAGTAAATTAATTTTTGACATATGTAACTTTGTTTTGGCCAGGCCTGACATTATAGATGAAAATATATAAATTAAATTAATTATCTTTGTATTTTAAAATGACATGACATGACTAATTCTAAAACAAAATTTTGTAATTATGTTATAACTGGTTGAAATATATACCCTTGGGGGTACTATGGGAAAAAACTTGCGAAAAATTTGACCCCCCGTGACCCCTCCTTTTTATGACCTCACCAGATGGGGGGTGTCAAGGGGGTCAACCTTTACCAGTATCATTTCCCCAAAAAATCAATCCCCCCCCCCCTAGGGGAGAAAAAAGTTTTCCTTGTTAAATTTTTGTCCCCCAGGGGGGATGGGGTTAATTTTTCGTCCTAAGTTTTTTTGTTATAATTTATTTTTGAAATTTTTCTATGCATTTTATAGCGCCCCAAAGGGTATATACTCCAACTCCTACATTCCACCCTTAGTTACGATAAAAATATAAAATATGGGTGCTAAAAAACTTATTTTTCTTGTTTGCACCAGGGTTGCACTGTGTAATCATCATGATAATTTATCGTTGATAATAACCAGTAATTGTTATTGTACAAAACAATTACATATTGTGTGTGTATATCCAAACGCACGTTTTTTCGTCACAATACTCACATCAAAATTAATAGTATTTTTTTAACAAAAGTAGTCTCAGGTAAAAGTAGTATCTAAAAATAGAAAAAAATCTTTAATTTATATGTTATTTGATTTGATAGTTGGATAATTATTATAGATTTTTATTAATAATTTGTTAAGAAAAATATATGCAGGGCACTACTAAATACGAGAGCTCTAAGTGCACATTTTCCATTCATGCCTCACTTATTTTTTGCATTTATGTGTTTTTTGTTTGGTTTGCATGCTTTTTGTTTTTGCTTTTTTCTTTAGTGGTGGACGTGGTCGTGGTCGTGCTCGTGGTCCTGGGCGTGGACGAGGTCGTGGGCATGGGCGTGGGCGCGAGCATGTTAACGATGTCGAAGCGCCTGCGCAGAATAGCGCTACGCGGACGCGCGGTGGGCCTACTAGAAGTGCTGGCCGCACCGAAAGGCCTTCGGCTATCGATCCGTAATAATAACAATATTTTTAAACTAATAACTAACAAGTTGCTTCGTTTTTTTTGCAACACTAACATTCTGCATTAATATTTTAGAGTTTACTGTGGCATGGTGGAGGAGCTGTCGATGGGGCATCCCCTGGAGCGGCCGCTAACTCAGCGGCGACCTCGACTGTTGCCTGCTGCAAGGCGGGGGTTAGCATTTTGAAGTTGTTTTTGCTTTCGGAATGACATGCGAGTATTGACTTTAATTTTTTTTTTAGTTCCGTGCCGGTGTCGCTATGGTCCTCCATCGACCTCCTCACAAGGAATCATCCGCAGACGACCCAGTCGCAAGGTCAGCTCCAGCCCGACCGGGCTGTTGAGGCTCAGCCCCAACCTGCCCAAGCTAAAGAAGCCCAGCCCCAGCCCGACCGGGCTTTAGAGGCTCAGCCCCAGCCCCAACCTGACCGGGCTGCAGAGGCCCAGCCTCTGCCTGACCACGCTCAGAACTTTGAGCTACACTCAGTACCTTCACCTGCTTTGTAAGTTCATATTTTGAAAGTTTAACTTTTCATTACTGGTCATAAAATAGCGAATTTTTAACACTTTATTCGCCTCCCCCCAAACAATGGCACATCTATTGTCTTGCCCCACGTGCCCTTCATCTTGCACGCAAGAAGACCTGTACAACGCCACTGACGTCGCGGTTCGTTTGGCAGAGTACTGGTCAAAATTAATATAAAAACGCCTAAACGATCGACACGATAAGAAGAAGAAGAACACTTTATTTTTAACAGGCATGTTGAACTTGGAGGTAGTGGAGCGTCCACGCCAACAACGCGGAAACGCAGAAACGTATTGGACCACAGTGACATGGGGGTTAAACGACGTCTGTGAGTGCCTTTTTATAATTATATATTCTAGGTGCAGTTTTCAAAGTATGTACTTAGTATTTTGGTTCTTTTAGACCCATATGAATAGTGGTAGTAGCGCTGCTTTTGGCGCACAGGGTTCTGGGTTCAATTCCAGGCCGGGGCAGGTATTTGAACGATAAATTTAAATATATGTTTTTGGGTCTGGGTGTTCTTTGTGCATCTTTCTGTGTACGTCCATGGCACCACGAACCACAACGGGTATCCTAGTGAATGCTATGAATGTGACGATTTTCTTTTTAATAATTTATTTTCTTTGTTTTTAGAATTCCTTCCTCGTCATCTTCGTCGCGTCCTCTAAGGGACACTGAAATATCAAACGTCCTTAATGACGGTAAGTGAAAATAGTTCAATTTTAGCTGCTAATAAAAATACAAATAAATCTTGTTCTATACGAAACCGAAACGTGGCCACTTACAATGGGCCTCATGAGAAGGCTCAATGTCACTCAAACGGCAATGGAAAGGGCTATGCTCGGAGTTTCCCTCTGCGATAGAATCCGAAACGAGGAGGTCCACATAGCTCGAAGAGTTGCGCAACTTAAGTGGCAGTGGGCGGGGCACATTGCTCGCAGGACCGACTCCCACTGGGGCACGAAAGTCCTGTAGTGGCTGCCTCGGCACGGTAGACGCAGCATAGGCAGGTCTCCCACAAGGTGGATCGACATTCTGGTGAAGGTAGCGGGAAGCTGCTGGATGTAGAAGGCGCTAGACCGATCATCGTGGAGGTCCTTGCGGAAGGCTTTTGTCCTGCAGTGGACGTCTATCGGCTGAGACGACGACGACGACGGCTGTGTTCTATAAAGATCAGCTCTCAGATCACTGATTCTATTACATAAGTAAGTTGTAACTTAGTAAATTATTAAATGTGCTTCCTTTATCTTCATTTTTTACAGGCAGCGACGAGGACTCCGAAGAAGATGGCGAGGACGAAATTGGCTCGCATTCTCAGTGCATAATCCCCAGGGTGGTCCAACCGTACGCGCTAGCCGAGCAGGATGAAGGTGCTGGCGGTGAGGTGGATGCCTTCGTTTGTTTTTCCTGGCCTCCGACATCCAATGACCCACCTTCTAACTCTTCTGGTCCAGTCCTAACTATAGTCCCTCATCCTCATCTTGTCCCATTTCGGAGCCAGGAAACAAATTTGATTTTAAATGGAGTGGGTTCCCGCAACCTCAAACTCCTCCTGAGCTGAGGAGGGAACCGTTCTCCCAGATTAACTGTGGGCCCACGGTTCCATATGCGAGCCCATATGACGCATTTACTGCCATATGGGATCACAATAATATGGAACACATTGCCAAGGAGACAAATCGTTACGCGCAACAGCATGCAGCGGTCATGCTGGTGGACGGTTTGCTCTGTCCGAACAGCCGCATCACCAAATGGCGAGACACCGACGTAAGTGAATTGTACGTGTATTTCGCTATAATCCTCGCTACCGGGATTGTGGTGAAATCACGTCTCGAGGAGTACTGGAACTGCTCGCTGGACATTTTCAGTACCCCCGGATTCACTGCGGCGATGCGGTATGACCGCTTCGTGCTGTTGAGCAGATGTCTCCACTTTCAGGATAATGATGGTTGCGATCCTGAACTGATGATGTTTAAGGTGCAGCCAATTTTGGATCACCTTAACAATAAATTCCAACAATTATATGTACTGCACCAAAACGTGGCTCTGGACGAAAGTCTAACCATGTGGAAGGGTTGGTTAGATATTAACCAATTCATCCGTAATAAAGCAGCTGCAGTAGGTATCAAAACATACGAGGTGTGTGAGTCCCAGACTGGATATTTGTAGCGCTTTGAAGTCCACGCAGGCCATGATACCTCCTCAGACCCACAAGACGACAGTCCAGTTTCTGGGAAAGTGCCAGCTCTTGTGCTCAGACTTTTAAATGGTCTTGAGCATATGGGCCACACAATTTGGATGGATAACTTTTACAATTCTCCCGCGCTTGCGCGAGAATTGAAAGTTCGGGGATTTGACTGCGTGGGGACCTTACGAACGAATCGTCAGTTTGTTCCCGTTGAACTGATGAATCTTTCAAAAAAAGATATGGCGGAAGGTCAGGTGAACGGTTGCACTTCGGGGGATGTGGACCTCATTGTATACCGGGACAAAAACCGTGTGGCTTTTATCTCGACATACCATGGGCTAGCAACCGTGATGTGCGGCAATACACTCAAGCCCACCATCATACCGGACTATAATGTCTGTATGGGGGGGGGTCGACCGCAAAGACCAGATGCTCGCCATGTACCCCATTGAAAGAAGGCGGAACAAAGTCTGGTACAAAAAGTTATTCAGGAGGCTCTTGAATGCTAGTACTTTAAATGCTTACATACTCTACAAGGCACACCGCTCGATCACACATCGGAATTTTCGCCAAACTTTGGTGAACGAATTGTTGGCAGCACACAAACCACCAGCACCTACCCGTGAGCTGCCGAGCACCTGGCATTTTCCGGGGCAATACGATCTGCTCCCTGGAACCACACGGAACGAGCATTTGAGGCGTAGTTGTTCAGTTTGCAAAAAGCGAACATCAAGCTTTTGCAAAAAGTGCAATGTGCCCATGTGTGTGTTTGTTTGCTTCGAGTCATATCACACTACACAGTAAACTACACAAAAACACTGTCTTACACACACAAGGTATTTAGGTACTAGTATTGAAGGTCAATCTGAAAAACAATTCGAGTAGGTGGGTATGCCGCTAATTTGATGGGAAGCTTTAAGTAGGTAGGTGTAACCATCCAAATTGTTACGGGAAATATGGAAAACAAAAAGCTGCACATGTATTTATATAGTTTGTATATGTATGTATGAGTAAGTGCTTCGGATAGAGGATTATGTTTTTTGTGATTAATTTGTTGCTCACGAGTTATATGTAGGTATGTATGTATTTTAAAATTTTGGCTCATCATAAAATTGTTGGAACCTAGCCCAGTGTCATTCATTCAAATCGCATTCGTCATTACACTGATATGGTTTCGTACAAAAATTAGGGAAGCAAAAGGGGGGGTTGGGGGTGTTGCTATCCCTAATTTTCAGTGCGATCCTTTGGCATTTTGTAATATTTGTATATATGTAAATGATCGGTAGCCATGTGCATATATACATTTATTATATATAATATATATATTTATATATAATAAATGTATATATATATATATATATATATAAATCTCATCTTGGTTATCATCATGCTGTCTATAACTGTACATCCAACCGACAAACTGTCGGTTCACTTTATCTACCTTCTGTGATTCGTGAAACAAGCCATGATTTAAAAATTATGACATATTCATTAGTTTTCCAAGTGGTTGTCATTATAAGACCCTTTATGTTTACTATAATGTTTCAAAATAATGAGAGTTACAAGAATCGCCTTGTCATTATGTTGTTGAAAAAAAGTCGTATCCGGGTAAGGCCGCGAATTTTCCCACTATTCGAAAGTAAAAAAAAGGTCCCATTTTTTGATTGCATATTTTAAAAAAAACTAACTATACTTTGTAAAATGCAGCTTGGGTCCTATGACACTTCAACATTTTCTGGACGACATAACATTGTGACGGCGTCTCTCTTCGGTCATTCATTTCAAAGTTATTTATTTCCGTATTTACCACCACAGCTCACAAATAAAATTTATCATACAACAATATAACACAATAATTACATAATAATCTTAAAAACAAACATCAATTAATAAAATAAATGCGTAATAAAAATTAAATCTAGCCGTTCTATCAACGTTACGTCTGTCGGCCGAAACTATTAGTGATGGGACACATCGGTCAACTCAGTCGACTGTATGAGGCATAATCGATAGACCATTATGAGTCATCGTTTTTTTGAGATTTCTAAAAAGAAATATTTGAAAACGTTGTTTGTTTTCATGAACCCATACATATCCTAAAATATCATTTTTTTTATGTAAAAATTGCAATGCAATCGAGCAATTTTTAACACATCACTAGTACGCGTTGGTTGGTCGCATTAGTACCAGTGTTCTCTGGTCAGTATGAGTGCTTCAGCCTTGTATGTGTCACGTGTTTACTTTGTTCTTCACAAGTACATTGTTATTTCCGTTCGTTGTTGTTTGTTACTGTTAAGTATTTTGTTATTAAATGTTCGCTTTTTGACTTTTTTTGTTGTGCCATAATGCCGAAAAGGACGAAAAAAACTGTTATCATGAGTGAAATGCGTGAATTTGTGGTTAATTTGCGAAACTATTTTGAACGCGAATTACAAAATGGCGGACCACTCTTGCCTTTAGACAACGTTCGTGATCGCGTAGCCGACGCTCTTGGGATTGGAAAAAACACTGTCTCTCGAATCAGCAAGGAGAAGTTTTTCGAGTCTGCTATGGATGAAAATGTCCTAACGACACCAAATAAAAAGAAGAGAAGAAAGAATTCACTGACTAAGCCGGACAGTTTCGACGTGGATGCAATACGTAACCACATTTACGATTACTACGCACGCAATGAGTTGCCAACATTAAGGAAATTGCAAACCACTCTCAGAGAAGCCAACCTTTTCGATGGAAGTTTGCCCTCGCTGTCAAAATTATTGAAAACAGAAGTGGGTTTTCGATACCAAAAAGCTGATAAACGAAAAGTACTAATGGAACGGAAAGATATTGCTCTAACACGTTGTGATTTCCTACGAAAGGCGAAACAAATTACAGATTGGGATAAAGTTGTTTTTTTGGACGAAACATGGCTAAATGCCAACCATACCGTGTCCAAAACATGGAATGATAATACGGCGAAGTCCGTAACAAAGGTACCTGAAGGAAAAGGGCAAAGGCTCATTATTTGTCATGCTGGGACAGCTAAAGGGTTTGTGCCCAACTGTTTGGAGGCTTTTCCGTCAGTTAAAACGGTCGAATATCATGAGGAAATGAATTATGAAAAATTTAAAGTGTGGTTCATGAAGTTATTAGCGAATTTAAATGAGCCCCATGTAATTGTGATGGACAACGCCTCATACCATTCCGTGCAAATGGATAAACCGCCAACCACCGCTAATAAAAAGAGCGAAATTTTGGAATGGCTCCAAAATCAAGGTGTTGAGGCTGATGACTCAATGTTGAAGGTGGAGCTTCTAAGACTTGTCAAATTAAATAAGCCGCCCAGTCCAAAGTATATTCTAGATGAGCTGGCAAAATCCTTTGGCCACACTGTTCTCCGGCTCCCTCCATATCATTGCCAATACAACGCTATAGAAATGATATGGGCTCAAATCAAAGGTTTGTTTATAGACTTTATCCGTTAGTTTTACTTTACATTACCGCACTCGTGCTTTTTACTTTACAATAAATAACTCACAAGTGCGAAATTGATGAGGTACAATACAATATTGAAATTGGTTTAATAAGATACCCTTTACGAGTAAATTGCAAATGTTATTTACAAGACCCATGTAATATATATTTTACTTTTAGTACACTAACAAATATTTGATTGTTTTCAGGCTATGCGGCACGCTGTTGCGTACAACTCCGCCGTTTACTGCAAATAAAATGATGGGCTTATTAAAAGAAGCTTGCACCAAAGTTACGCCGGAAAACTGGAAAAGTGTTGTGGAAAGAACCAAAGGTCTCATTAAATAAGACTGGGATCGTGACGTTCGTTTTGATAACTTACGAGAAAACGAATTGATTATAAATCTCCAAGATTTTTCCAGCGAGTCTGAAACTGAAGACGACGACGACGACGATGATGATGACGATTTGGGATGTACCCCACTAGAACCCGATTCTGATTAAATACTTTACTCTTAGTATAATAAATACATACATGTGCGTAGTAAATTCATACCTGCGTTTTCATTGTATACTCTTTCTCGATTTTCTCTTAAACTATCACACTTTCACTTTGAGTTCAGTATAGTTCAACTGAGTTCAGTCGAGTTCCGGAGATAAGTCGAGTTCAGTCAGTCTCGATTTACTCATAAACTATTACACTTTCACATCCCTAGTAAAGTCATTATGACATCTGTCATAGGACCCAAGCTGCATTTTACAAAGTATAATTATGTATACAAATATTAATAAATATTTAATTTTAAATTCATTAATGTGTTTCATTTTACAAGTAATCCACATCACATTTCATTAATGGTTAGAATGTAACTAATCATTTTAGACATTTTGAGGTTAGAATAGGAAAATTGATTTTTCTCCTTACCTATTAGTTTCCTAACTTTCCCCCTTTGGCTGGAGAGCTCTAGATAGCTCTGTTTCTAACTTTTAACCACTCTAGCTACACTCAAAACACATAATTTAAGTAATTAATACCAAATTCCATACATTTTGAGGTTAGGTTAGCGGCAATAACTTGCGGAATGGTCTTTACTTTCCGAAAAAATATAACAGCCAGACTGTTCACAGCACACGTAGGTACAACTGAAAATCTAAAATCACAGTGGGAGAGTATGAAGAAGGCTGCAAAGTGAAGAAGCAAACAACAGGATGCAACTAATCGCTGATCGCCTTCTTTAGCGCCTACAAATCTGTTTTTTTATAGCTAAGTTCGTTGTTTATGTATGTTTTAGATTTTGATTTTTAATTTTATTTTATTGTTTTTTATGTCCTTGTGAATTGTATTGGTGCTAAATAAATGTTTTATCTATCTATCTATCTAGGTACTAATAAAAACAGGTTAGTAGCACAGTTAGTATCTACAGTGCTTTTACGATTTCATACTACATGTTTGGCCACAAACCTAAGTGTTAGGTATTATGTTTATAAATGTTTTCTTTATTTTCTAGGTGGTGGACCACTGAAGCCTATAAAGGAAGACCCGATTCACGATAGCATTCTTGCGTTAATAGAAACTGCCGCTATAGGTCTATTCAACCCCTATGATAGTGACAGTGTGGTACCAATTAAAAGTGCTCCCATTACTTGCAGCAGAAGTTTCATTGGGCAATGAAGGTATTGTTTGAACAAAATTCCTTTTGCATGACTGCCGCAGAATATAAGTAGTGATATGATATGTATTTAGGATTCATGTATGTCAGAAAAAATATTTATGCCACTGGCACATCCAAATGCTTGCATCGATTCAACAAAGAGGTATCGAGTCCTGAAAGTTTCCTGAGTAACATTGCTGATATTGCAATACTGAGTAACCAGCAATAGTTAATACCGCAAAACTACAAAAAAATAAAATTTAGATTTCAGTCTCCATACATAATCACGCCTTTATCCTAATGGGGTAGGCAGAGCGTACACTACCTAAACAAAGGTAGTTCCGCCACGTCTGACAAAGTTTTGAGGGTTGTTTAAGATAGATTGGTAGGTATATTGCTGTAGTGACAGGTGTCAGCCTGTCGCCTAAATTGCAATATACAGAAACCCTCGGATCCCTTAGCTGGTTTTTACAGCATGCCCGGGAGGAAATGCAGCTGGCACATTCTATGTTTTTCTCTCGCTCCTAGTCCAGCATGGAAGTAATCCGACTCCATCCCTCGGTATTGCAGTATCAGGTGGTATCAGTGATGATAGGGTATTTTTTATGGGTAGTATTTAAACGTAAATCAAGAAAAACAATTTTCGTATGCAAAAATATCCTAAATTCATATCAAAATTACTGATTGCACAGCAAAATACTCAACGCAAAATATTACTTAATGACCTTCATTTTATATTCGTGGTGTACCGCTATTTATCTTTTAGTAAAGTTTTTATATTAATGCACTGCTAATAATGACTAACGCTCATCATACCTAGTAAGTCATTAAAAAAAAATAAAGCTTCTATTTTTATATGACGCACAACATTTTAACTAAGTGAAACAGCATTTTATTTGACATGTCATATTTTTATTTATTTACTAAAACATAATGAGATCAGCAATAAAATATAAAATCAGATACAAAATTTGTAAGGAAGGTCTTGCTTTTGTAGGGCGCCCACGCTTCCTTTTTTGACCAATAGGCACATTTTTTGGCCTCTGCAGGTGGTGTTGTGTACTTGAGTCGGATCGCAAGCCCGATGACATGCTTGCACATATAGTTCTTAAAAAAGTTGGGATAGGTGCATTTACCGTTAATCCAATCGCTTTGTTGGGTGGGCATGGCAACTCTCCAATATGAGAAAGCTTTTTTTTTTATAATCATCAAAAGTGTCCCAGTCTTGATCAAATGAAGTGTTACTTGCTGTTGAGCTAGCTACTATATAAGTATTTAGTCTGGAGTTCGATTCTAAGGCTTTAACGTTTCTGTTACTTTTCGCCCATTGATACGCCAGGGTCCAGTCTTTCAGTTCTATTGGAGGTACAGTTAGAAATGTCTCCGGTTTATGATTTTCCGACCAGTCCTTAACCATGTTTGTTGCAACTGAAAGAAACCGAGAGAGAGGAAGCCGTTCTCGAAAAGTGTGGCTATCTTTTATGCCTCTATTGAATGATTCTAGTGCGTTATTTGTCACTGGAGACCCTTCCTCCGATTAGCAAGTTTTGAGGTACTTACTAGGATATATGCTGCTCGGATAGTTATTTTGCTATGAGAATTAGTATTATCAACGCACGCTTCGGTTAATTTGCTGTGCAGTCAGTATTTTTGATGAAATTGTCGTATTTTTGTACAAGAAGAAATTAAGTTGTTTCGCATTAGAGAAAAAAAGCAATGCCGTGCTGATGTATATTTTCGAATTATCTGCAGTACTAGATTTGTTAAACATTTATTTAATTTGAAGTAAAATAATTTATTTGATGTAAAAAGGTATATAAATGATATACAGAAATTGATGGGTGATTATTTATTTGATGTGCAATTAATATTATCCCATTTTTTATTATTATCAACTAGGTACCAGTTCTTTCTTTTCTATGCTTTACCCATAATTTTATGCTTTATTATTATTACAGATGTTGAGATTTATTTCATGCTGGACTGGGAGCGAAAGAAAAACATAGAATGTGCTAGCTGCATTTCCTCCCGGGCATGCTGTAAAAACCAGCTAAGGGATCGGAGGGTTTCAGTATATTGCAATTTAGGCGATGGGCTGACAACCTGTCACTACAGCAATATACCTACAAATCTATCCTAAATAGAACGATTGATTGATTACGCGCGCGCGATCACCCGTGACGGGCGCTTTTTACGTATCGAATAAACAATGACGAAAGTGTTAAAGTGTCACGTTTGTAATATAGTTATCGACGAAATGTTATCGTACATACAAAATAAAATCTCCGTTATTGATGAAGTTTCATTAACGCGAATTTGTGTGACGGCGTTCTCAGCAGAAGAGATTCATAAATCAAAGACGTTGCTTTTTGAATCTTTACCGGCAGATAAGCGTAAAATTCAATCACGCAAAGGAAAAGGAAAGGAGCAACGTGACTTAGAAGATATAATAAACATCTTCAAAACGAGAGATCCGGATGTATTTCCTGTGTTTGTCGCACGCGAGTTAGAAAAATTGCCACCTGTAACCTTTGATCACCTGGATTGTACAAAGTTACTTAAAGATCTCACGCGATTACACGGTGAAGTTGAAGAAATAAAGTCAACGTTTGCTACGATTCAGCAACTGGAAGAAATTAAAGTGCTAATTAACAGCCTAAAATATAATTCTTTACCTCCTACTCCAAACATTAACATGAGAAGAGGCGGTGGATGGTGCGCGGACAGTGGTCCAATCGGCTTTCTCATTTTCAACATTCATCCACACTGAACAATACTGAGTCTGTAGATAAACAATCTCCACCTAAAACAAGCGAATCAACTAAACCAATAAACGCTAGTAGTTGTTTATTACAATCGATGGCAAAAAATGACAAAGCGTTTTTGAGTGGTAACGAGTGTAGCGGTACCGGCCCGAGCGACGACGTAGCCGGCGAAACCAGTTCTGTGGTGACGTCACAACAGCGGCCCGTAGTAGCCCCGAGAGACGGTGCGCCTACTCGTCAGCTGATTATACAGGAAAGCGTAACAAAGGATCAGGATCGAGACACTGCAAATAATGAATGGACGGAAGTATTACATCGTAAAAAGAAGCTTAAATATCGCTACATGGGTAAGATGGGAACATCCGATGAGACCGTACATAATTTTAAAGCAGCCGAAAAGAAAGTACCTATGTTTATAACTAACGTTCACAAGGATACTGTAGAGAATGATATAGCTACGTATATCCAACATAAAACCAGGATATCTGTGTCCTTAAAAATAATACAAATAAGAAATCAACACAAAGATCACAATGCATATAAATTCTTTGTATCTCGAGATAAGCTGCCAGTATTTTTAAATGAAAATATGTGGCCTAAGGGAATAATCTTTAGACGTTTTGTGCATTTTAAGCAAAATAATGAGAACAGAATATCATCTGATGTCGGACAGAATTCACAAAATGGATAATAGGTCTTACACGCTAACTACTTTCAACTGTAAAAATGTAAAACGATCGGTGGAGCACGTACGCGAACTATGTAAATCGTCGGACATAATCGCACTGCAAGAAACATGGCTATTACCTGATGAAATTCCGTATCTGTCCAGTATTGATAGTGAGTTCAGTGCTACAGGTGCATCGGCGATGGATCCGGCGGCGGGTATTATATACGGTCGACCGTACGGTGGTGTGGCGCTGCTATGGCGAAATAGCGTATTTTACAATGTGTGCGTATTACAGTGTGATAATCCGCGAGTGTGTGCTATTAAGATATTAACTAATGATAGGCCTATAGTTGTGATAAATGTTTACATGCCCACTGATAAGTCAGCAAATCTAGCAGAATTCACGGATTGTCTGAGTACAGTGAGTGCTATTGTTGACGATTGTAACGTCGAATCAGTCTACGTGCTCGGCGATTTTAATGCAAATCCAGGCGAGTTATTTTTTAGCGAATTATCTTTATTTTGTGACGAACAGGGTTGGCACTGTGTGGATGTGAATAGTCTAGGTTTAGATTCTGATACTTATACATTTAGAAGTGAAGCCTTTAAGACGACGAGTTGGTTGGACCACTGCATTGTATCGCAGTCTGCTTTGGATTCTGTGTGTAGTGTTTATGTTAATAATGATGTCCTATGGTCGGATCATTTTCCACTTTTTATACAATGTAACCTACATTTACTAACACCTCGGTTACAACCCGTACACTGTGCGGGAAATAACGTAAGGTGGGGGAGAGAACTGATGGTCAAATTAGTCATTATACACGGGAATGTCATGGCAGATTGCGACTTATCGATTTTCCTATAGAATGTACGAAATGCGCTGATCATTACTGTACTGATGTTAGTCACAGACTAGTAATTGATACGTTGTATAATGACCTCGTAACTGCCCTTAAAGAATCTGCTGTACAGAGTCGTCGACGGCTGGGGGAACGGCGTAGACGTAGGACTGTTGTAGGGTGGAATAAACACGTCAGAGATGCTCACGAGGAGGCCAGGCAGAAATACCAAATATGGATATGGTTAGGTGAACCAAAATTTGGTCGTGTTTTTAATGAAATGTGTGAAAGTCGTAAAATATTTAAATCGCGTTTAAAATGGTGTCAAACTCACGAAAACCAAATCAAAATGGATATTTTGGCTTCGCATCACTCTAAGCAAGATTTCCGGGGTTTTTGGAAAGAGACCAACAAGCTTAGTCATCGACCTGGCCACCCCGTTAGTGTCAATGGAGCGAGTGACCCTAAAGAGATTGCTGATATATTTAAATCGCATTTTTTTGTACAATCGCCACTAGGATTGGACCGGGAGGTGTTCAGTGGCGATACTCTGAGTGGAGAGGTTGCTACAAAATTTTCGGCCAAGGATGTTGCCAAGATTATTAAATCATTATCAAGCGGTAGGTCACCTGGCCACGACGGTCTCGGTATTGAGCACCTTCAGCATGCCGGTCCCCATGTATCTAGAATTCTAGCAATGTTTTATGGTCTCTGCGTTAGTCATTCTTACCTGCCATCCGATATGTTGAAAACCATTGTGGTACCCATAGTAAAAAATAAGCTGGGTGATATGTCAGATACGAAAAACTATCGACCTATTTCACTTGCAACAATAGTCGCAAAGGTGTTTGACGGCCTGCTTGATACACATTTAAATAGATATCTATCCTTGCATGACAATCAGTTTGGGTTCAGACCTGGATTAGCAACGGAGAGTGCAATATTGTGTGTCAAGCATGCCGTCAGGTACTACACAGATCGTAAGACTCCCGTCTACGCCTGCTTTCTTGACCTGTCGAAAGCATTTGATCTGGTTTCATATCAAATGCTTTGGAAAAAGCTTCAAAAACTTTCTTTACCGAATGACCTTGTGAACATCTTTAAGTATTGGTATGAAGGCCAGGTCAACAATGTAAAATGGAGGGATAGCTTGTCCGATCCCTATAGGTTGGATTGCGGGGTGAGGCAGGGGGGGCTGACCTCGCCTGCCTTGTTTAACCTTTATGTTAACGCGCTAGTCGAGGAGCTCAGCAGCACACATGTCGGCCTGCATGTTGATGGCGTGTGCCTAAACAACATCAGTTACGCTGATGACATGGTGCTGCTGAGTGCATCGATATGCGGACTTAGAAAGCTGCTTCGTATTTGCGAACTGTATGCAGTAAACCATGGGTTGTTGTACAACGAGAAGAAAAGCCAGTTCATGGTCTTTGAGACCAAATGTAGGCGTCATATGACTGTTCCTGAGCTCACCCTTAATGGAGTACCTCTGGAAAGGGTGGAGCAATTTAAGTACTTAGGACATTTGCTTACATCTGGTCTCGAAGATGATGCTGACATAGAGAGGGAGCGAAGGGCTCTATCTGTAAGAGCAAACATGATTGCCCGCAGGTTTGCACGTTGCTCACGGGAGGTTAAAATTACTCTCTTTAGAGCGTATTGTACATCTTTTTACACGTGCAGCCTGTGGGCAAAATTCACTCAAAAATCGTATGGGGCAGTTCGAGTCCAATATAACAACGCTTTCAGGGTGTTGTTGGGGCTGCCCCGCTACTGTAGCGCGTCAGGGATGTTCGCCGAGGCTCGTGTTGACTGCTTTTACACGATAATGCGAAAGCGAGTGGCGTCCCTGTTGTGCAGGGTGCGGGCCAGCTCTAACAGCATCCTGACTATGATTGCGGATAAGTTGGACTGTCCGTATATGCTACACTGTTGCAGGCTGCATAGTGTTGGCTCGGTGCGGTCTGCAGCATTGGGGCGTGTACGGACGGTATAATGCTGCATTTAGATAGTAGTAGGTACCTAATTAATGTTATTATTTTTTAAGTTCACATTAGGTTTAAGTTATTTTTAATAATTATGTGAGTCTATGCTACTTGAAATAAATAAAAAAAAATAAAAAAATAAAAAAAAATAACCCTCAAAACTTTGTCAGACGTGGCGGAACGACCTTTGTTTGGGTTGTTTACGCTCTACCTACCCCATTAGGGATAAAGGCGTGATTATATGTATGTATGTATTACAGATGTGGAAAAACGTGATACAGGAGAGCTTCCACTTTTCTCCGTCTCACAAGAATCAGAAACAGAATCCCAAGACTGCGAGGTACGAAAGGAAACCGAATCCCAAAAGGTTTGTATTATTTTATTTAACAAATAAAATATCGAATTTTATTTAACTAGATGAATAGTTATTTATCAGCTGCCTACTATTTTTCTTCTTCCTGGTGAGCTTCCATGCTGGACTGGGAGCGACAGAACAACATAGAATGTGCTAGCTGCATCTCCTCCCGGGCATGCTGTAAAAACCAGCTAAGGGATTCGAGGGTATATTGTAATTTAGGCGATGGGCTGACAACCTGTCACTACAGCAATATCTAGTTCTATCTTAAACAACCCTCAAAACTTGTCAGACGTGGCGGAACGACCTTTGTTTGAGTTGTTCACGCTCTGCCTAACCCATTATTGATACAGGCGTGATAATATGTATGTACTATTTTTCAGGATTGGGGTGACTACACTCCAGCACTACTGAGGACCCCACTTACGACAGCATTAAGATGTGATGACGAAAATTATGCAAAATCAAACACAAAACGAGATAGAAAATCATGGATAACAAGGCGTCGTCTCACGCACACCCCCAGTTCATCTTTGGAAAGGCTCCATTTGAAAAATTTGCTCCATTTAAATTATTATTACTATTAGAGAAACTATAAACAGATAAATATTATATATATATTTGAAAAAGTAGTAATTTTACGCGTGTATGTGTGTATGGTGTGTGCATGTGTGTGTGTGTGTGTGTGGTACTACCAGTATAGGCATACTTAAAAATTGTTAATGATAGGTGCATGATTAGTACCTATGTGCTATTTATTGTAACTTTTTGATAGTTTATATGTTTATTTATCCGTGTTATTGTTCGCTTTATCGTTGTATTTGTTTTTCTGTGAAATAATTACTCTCAAAGTATGTGGTCCTTATACGACCTCTGCCTGTCTAAAAACTGTGTATGTGGTCTTCATGCGGCCACTGTCTTTCTAACTATCCAGCTAATTATTAAGGGTTAGATCTCACTCACGAGATACATTGCATGAAAAACCGATGATTTAACCCATTGAAACCAAACAATATTTATTTCATACCACTACTTGATCTTTTCAGAACCCACGGAAAAATATTCGAGATCATAAGATTGAAAAAGCTTTAGAAGAAATTTACGCATCATCAGAGGACGAATCATCTGAGGAGAAAGATATTTCGCCAAACACGTTTTTGTGTTACCCTTACCCAACCTATGATATTAACAGGGCATTGGATACTTTACAGAATGTGGCAGACGATGACCTTCTGCAGGTCTTAGAAGGAGCAACTCCGGCAGATTTACCTTCAGCTGTCATCCATCAGCCCTCACAGTTTACACCTCCAACAGCTAAGAACGTAGACTTTTGACTCCAAAGCCCTTACGTTCAACAATTAGCCATCATTCCTCTCAACCAGTTGCAGCAGCTTTACCGGCCAGACCTCCATTGGCAGACTATCAGCCCTCAACATCAGTGTCAGCCCAACAGTCTTCACCTTTAACGGCAGCCATTCATACCTCTTCATTACTGGCAGCTTCACAGCCCTTACCTTCATCGATTACCCATCAAGCTTCATCTTCGGTGGCAATTCAACAGTCCTCACCTCCATTGGCAGACCATCAGCCCTCAACATCAGTGTCAGCTCAACAGTCTTCACCTTTATCAGCAGTCATTCAGCCCTCATCATTACTGGCAGCTTCACAGCTCTTATCTTCATCAACAACCCATCATGCTTCATCTTCGGCGGCAATTCAACAATCCTCGCCTCCATTGGTAGACCATCAACCCTCAACATCAGTGTCAGCTCAACAGTCTTCACCTTTATCAGCAGCCATTCAGCCCTTATCATTACTGGCAGCTTCACAGCTCCTACCTTCATCAACAACCCATCATGCTTCATCTTCGGCGGCAATTCAACAATCCTCGCCTCCATTGATAGACCATCAACCCTCAACATCAGTGTCAGCTCAACAGTCTTCACCTTTATCAGCAGCCATTCAGCCCTCATCATTACTGGCAGCTTCACAGCTCCTACCTTCATCAACAACCCATCATGCTTCATCTTCGGCGGCAATTCAACAATCCTCGCCTCCATTGATAGACCATCAACCCTCAACATCAGTGTCAGCTCAACAGTCTTCACCTTTATCAGCAGCCATTCAGCCCTTATCATTACTGGCAGCTTCACAGCTCCTACCTTCATCAACAACCCATCATGCTTCATCTTCGGCGGCAATTCAACAATCCTCGCCTCCATTGGCAGACCATCAGCCCTCAACATCAGTGTCAGCTCAACAGTCTTCACCTTTATCAGCAGCCATTCAGCCCTCATCATTACTGGCAGCTTCACAGCTCTTACCTTCATCGACAATCATCATGCTTCATCTTCGGTGGCAATTCAACAGTCTTCACATGCCACATTGCAAGAAGTAATAACAAAGGTCAGGAATTGGTCTGAAGACACAACTGGATTTGCAGCTCCTAATTTCACAAAAAAAAATGGAATCGACAAAGTCTTACGATCACAGAAGTTTACCACTAGATGACCAATAATGGATATTTTGAACAAAAGTTTTCAAGAAAATTGCATAGGTTCTGATACACAATCGGTGGATGAAAGCATGGTGAAATTCAAGGGAAGAAGCTCGATGAAACAGTATATGCCGCAAAAACCAATAGAGGGGATGCAAAGTCTGGGCGCGGTGTGATTCAGAAACAGGATATTTATATCAGTTCAATGTTTATACAGGCAGAGTAGGGAATGTGCATATAACATATTTTCAGTATTTGAACATATTTTCTAAAAATATCTTAAAGTACTTACCATGCTGGACTGGGAGCAAGAAAAAAAACATAGAATGTTCCAGCTGCATTTCCTCCCGAGTATGCTGTAAAAACCAGCTAAGGGATTCGAGGGCTGTAGTGACAGGTTGTTAGGCGATAGGCTGACAACCTGTCACTACAGCAATATACCTACAAATCTATCATAATTAACCCTCAAAACTTTTGTCAGACGTGGCGAAACGACCTTTGTTTGGGTCATTTACGCTCTGCATTAGGGATAAAGGCGTGATTATATGTATGTATGTATGTATCTTAAATTATTAAAAGAACAGTGAAACCAGAAATAAAATTGATCAAAAAATCACCGAGATATACCATTATTAAGATAGACTATCTATCTCTCTCTTCGAAACGACAATTTATATGTAATTAGTATGGCGCTCCTGTCTTATGACGTCACATGACAGTTCGGACCTCTCTTCTTAATCTAGTTTACGAGTTATAACTCGTAAACCAATGAATATTTTGCGAAAATTCCTTCACATCCGTTCACTTATCTTCTTCTGCTTAGCGTTTTCCCAGCTTGATGCTGGGGTCCGCTTTCCGGCTTTTCCTACTCCACTTTGCCCGGTCTTCAGCATCCACTGGTGTGAGATCGATGTCACTTATGGTGACAATAATTCTTACTAATAGTTACCCTTTTTAAGGCTTCGGGAATATCTTTCCCACCAACTTCTTCAAAGACTATTGCGAACTTTTTTACCATTTAGACTTGTTTTTTTACATATGGCAACTCAGGATGAATTGTCAAAACTAATAAAAAAAAAGAAATTGACTTTGACACTTCTCCTGTCATGGCGGAAACAGCTGATTGAGAATTCAAGGTGTTTTATGCTTACCTCTCGTTCATCTGTGTGAATCTTGAAAATTTTACTTTACTCGAGGTCGACATAACATACGGGATAAGGCTAGGGAGATGATGACTCGAGGTAAGAATGTTTTGTTTTTCTGTTTATTTATCATTTTTCTATGAATTACTGCCCATATTTTTAGAAATGCATCAATATTTTTTTCTAATTCAAGCACTTTGTTCGTTGGGAATATGCTTCCCGTTGCCCGCGACAGGCAAGTGCTTTGGTGGGAACAATATTCCCGTTACCCGTCACGCTTACTACATGTTCTTGTCACTTTCAGAAAATGCGGCCGAAAACTTTGCGTGATAAAGAAATAGAAGCGGCTTTAGAAGAGGTCTGCGGATTGCCAGATGTCGAATGAAGAGGAAGCTTATAATGCTGCAACGCTTCAAAGAGTATTAGAAGAGACGAGTGATTCGCCAGATTCTCCTGTACCATGTTCACCTAGAAATCCAACTTCAGACGAAAGATCCCAAATTTGACAAACTTTATAAGTTACGACCTCTGATATCTCTGCTCAACAATGCATTTCAAACAAATGCCAACAACTCTTCCTCTCAGTCCATAGACGAAAGTATGATTCTCTTCAAAGGGCGTTCAAGCTTGAAGCAATACATGCCTCTCAAGCCCATCAAGCGCGGATACAAAGTGTGGTGCCGGTGCGACAGCAGTACAGGTTACCTTTACGAAAATGAAATTTACACTGGAAAGTCTGGGCAAGGAACAGAAGAAGGTTGAGGGGCAAAAGTTGTGAAAAATTTGACAGAAAAGTTGATGGAGGAAGACTTTACAATACATGTTACTTTCGACAATTTCTTTTGTGACCGATCATTGCTACAACATCTCCACAAAAATGACGTGTTTGCTACAGGGACTGTCAGAAGAAACAGGGCAGATTTACCAAAAATAATAAAGAAAAGTACCAACACTGGCAGAAAAAAGAGTCTAAATCTGGCAAAGGGTGAATTCAAGTGGAGAACTAAACAAGATGTATCTTTTATTGTCTGGCAAGACACGAAAGAAGTTCTGGTGCTTACAACTGCGTTCCACCCTAAAATAGGAAAAACAACAGTCCAAAGAACCCAAAAAGATGGCTCAAAACTGGCCGTTCAATGTCCAAGAGCGATAAAAGAATATACGAAACGAATGGGAGGAGTTGATAAATTTGATCAACTAAAAGCTCCATATTCGGTAGGAAGAAGGAGTAAACGCTGGTGGTTGCGTATATTTTATTTTTACTTGGATGCCTGCCTGACAAATGCTTTCATTCTTTACTCACTATCCTCCAGGGTGGAAAAGCTAACAAATTTAGAATTTCGAGTAGCCGTTGCTAGAGGACTAATTGGAGGATATAGTAGCCGAAAACGAAAATCCACAAGCATGCCTACATATGTGACGAAAAAATTACGTCTAGCTGATTCTGAAAATTACCAGAAAGCTGTGAATGCTGTGCCCATCGAAATTCGCCATCAAAATGTAGGCGAACACATGCCAGGAGATTTGCCTTCATACAGACGCTGCAAACTATGCAGTACGAAAACGAACGATAAACGGAGCAAAATCCAGTGCCTGAAGTGCCGCGTACCATTATGCATTACACCTTGTTTTACCAAATTCCATATTGTATCATAAATTTGTTAATTTGATATGCCGCAGCTTAGGCACTGTAATTTAGTCCGGGTATCGTTCTTACTCCTCACGGGTAAAGGGAATATGTTTCCCACCAATTTTCCAAAATTTTCCAGTATTGTTACACATTTTCCATGATTGAATATGTTAAATAGACAATAAAAACTTACTAAAACCATTGCCAAAACTGGTTTTACTATTACGGATCCTTATGCCTTATAAAGGGTTAAAAAAGTCATGCAAATTCCCTAATCGATGATAGTGATGGCGGACTTGTTTACAAGGTTGTAATGAAATTGTGTGAATACGTCGAAGGTGGGACTTTGATGGCTTTCGATAACTTTTTTACCAGCCTTCCCTTACTAGAGATGCTGCATAAAAAAAAATATTCTCTGTGGGTACTGTAAGACCAATTCGAAAAGGTTTACCACCACGTCTTTTACCTCAAAAAGGTGACAAGAAAGAAAACAAACTGAATGTTGGTGAATTAATGATGCAGTATGATGCCCCTATTCTGCCGTCAGAAGAAAAAAAACCATAACTACAGATTTTAGCGAAATCTTAAAAACTATTCGAAATATGCAAAAACTATGTAAATCAAAAAATAAAATGCTTCTTTTTAAAAAAGCCCTGTACTTAAGTTTATTTAACCAAAGGATATGATAGTCGAAAGTGTTTTGCATTTTACGCGCAACATGGTAGGATGCAGTTATGGTTTTTTTCCTTCTGAGGGCAGAATTACATACACATACATATAATCACGCCTTTATCCCTAATGGGGTAGGCAGAGTGTAGACGACCTAAACAAAGGTCGTTCCGCCACGTCTGACAAAGTTTTGAGGGTTATTCAAGATGGATTTGTAAGTATATCGCTGTAGTGACAGGTTGTCAGCCCATCGCCTAAATTGCAATATACTGAAACCCTCAGATCCCTCAGCTGGTTCTTACAGCATGCCCGGGAGGAGGGCAGAATTGCTGTAATCAAATGGCGTGATACTAAAGATGTGTACGTCTCTACAACAGCTTTTGATCCTAAATCTGTAGTGACCATTCAACGTAAACAGAAAGATGGTCGCAAAGCCCCATTGATATGCCCATTGGCAATAGAACAGTGCACTTAATGTATGGGCGGTGTCGACAAGCTTGACCACTTTCGATCATCTTACTCTATTGGACGAAAATACATACATACATACATAAAATCACGCCTTTATCCCTTACGGGGTAGGCAGACCGTAAAACGCCTCCTAAAAGGCGCTTTCGCCACGTCTGACATAAATTGAGGGCAATTTTAGATTGTAATGTGTATTGCTGTAGTGACAGGTTGTCAGCCCATCGCCTAAATTAAAATACACTGTAACCCTCGAATCCCTTTTGCTGTCTTTTACAGCATGCCCGGGAGGAAGGGCAACTGGAACATTCTATGTTTTTCTTTCTCTCCCAGTCCAGTATGGACGAAAATCGAACAAAAAAATTAAGATGCGCCTGTTCTTTTTTATGCTTGAAGTATAAATGCATATATCGTATATAGTACTGGCTGGCGCAAAAGTACTGGCACTAAAGAAAATATTTTTATTTTTTTTATATGACATTTTCTGTCATTCTGTTGTTGAAAATTGTGTAGTGAACAAATGTAAAATACACTGAAAATAAACATGGACCGTTTTACTCTCCAAGAACGTGGAATAATTGTGTCAATGTTCTTACGGAATAATTCATCAGTGATAAGAACACAACGTGAATTTCGTCGACGATTTCCCCACCGTCCGGCACCGATTGGTCGCACAATTCGACGCTTTGCCACACGCCTTGAAGCAACTGGCTCAACATTGGATAGACCTAAGTCTGGGAGACCAAGAACAGGCCGTTCAGCTGAAAATATCGATGCTGTGCGCGAAGATGTGGAAGAGTGTCCAGAAACATCAACGAGGCGACGTGCCACGCAATTGGGCATTTCCAGACGGACCCTGCAGCGTATTTTGGTGAAAGACTTAAAGATGTTCCCGTATAAAACTCAAATGACTCATCAGCTGCTGCCTGCTGACCACCGAGCTCGTCTAGATTACTGCCAGCGCGTCATAAACCTCAACCTTGAAGAGGATAATTTTCCTTCAAAATTGGTTATGAGTGACGAAGCGCATTTCCATCTCTCAGGGCATGTCAATAAGCAGAATACTCGGTTCTGGGGCACTGATAATCCGCGCATTATTCAAGAAACACCTCTACACCCACTAAAAGTTACTGTATGGTGTGGCATCTGTGTTGACAGAGTGATCGGACCCTATTTTTTCGAAGACGCTGGAGGCAATGCGATAACTGTCACTGGAGAACGCTACAGAACCATGTTACGTGAGTTTTTGATACCCAGTTTGGACGAATTGGGGCTGGAGCACATCTGGTTTCAACAAGACGGCGCTACGGCACACACAGCGCGCGACACTATGGACTTAGTGAGGGACGCTTTTCCAGGCCGAGTTATCTCTCGTTTTGGCGATTTACCTTGGCCTGCAAGATCACCCGATCTGACCAGTCCAGACTTCTTTCTTTGGGGTTTTTTGAAATCTCGGGTGTATGTGAACAAGCCACAGACTCTCGCAGCTCTAAAAGAAAACATTCGTCAAGAAATAACGAACATATCGCAGGAAGTGTTACGGCAAGTTATGCAAAATGTCATAAATAGGGCTCAAATGTGTATCAACTCTGGAGGTCACCATTTAAAAGACATCATCTTTAAATCCTAATGGTACGAAATTTAATGGCACAAATATACATTTAAAAAAACCTAAATCTAGTTTTCTAATTTAGAAAAAATGTTATAGCTGAACCAAATAGGGTCTTTACTTTTGCGCCACCCAGTAGAACCCACTACTTACTTCCATGCTGGACTGGGAGCGAAATAAAAACATAGAATGTGCATTTCCTCCCGGGCATGCTGTAAAAACCAGCTAAGGGACCCGAGGGTTTCTGTATATTGCAATTTAGGCGATAGGCTGACAACCTGTCACTACAACAATATATCTACAAATCTATCTTATATAACCCTCTAAATTTGTAAGACGTGGCGGAACGACCTTTGTTTAGGTCGTTTACGCTCTGCCTACCCCATAAGGGATAAAGGCCTGATTATATGTCTATGTAGAACCTACAATAAGACGTGCAACAGTCACAGAGATTTTAGGCTAAATTTGGCCAGAGGCCTTATCGACAATTTTACGACTCGACTGCGAAATCCGCCTCAATTCAAAAACAAAAAAGGTGGTCAGTACGGAGTCTCTGACACCGTAAGGCTTAGTAACAGAGATTTTAGGCTAAATTTGGCCAGAGGCCTGATCGACAATTTTACGACTCGACTGCGAAATCCGCCTCAATTCAAAAACAAAAAAGGTGGTCAGTACAGAGTGTCTGACACCGTCATCATCTCCCTAGCCTTATCCCGTATCTCACGGGGTCGGCTTCCTAATCTAGGGGATTGAACGAGGGTACTGGTTTTTACACAGAGCGACTGCCATCTGACCTCCGCAGCCCAGAAGGGAAACCAGACCCAATCCTAGATTAGGTCAGAGTTTTCAAGCCGCCAAAGCTTAGCACTGGCCTCTGATATGGCTTAACGACTAATATCTACGGTATTAAACGATATTAACCGGGACCAACGGCTTAACGTGCCTTCCGAAGCACGGAAAAAGAACCGAATAAACGTACATATGAAATTCGAAAACCGAAAAACACATTGGTACGTGGTGACTGGTGGGGTTCGAACCACGACCTCCCGCTCAGGAGGCAGCGGCCCTATCCACTACACCATCGGGCTCTCAAAAGTGTCTGACACCGTAAGGCTTAGTAATGTTGGTGTGCACATGTCTTGCCAAAGCAGTAGAAAACGATGCTAGTTTTGCAGCACAAGAGTAAAATCGATGAATCGAATCGATTTCTTCCATGCTGGACTGGGAGAGATAGAAAAACATAGAATGTTCCAGCTGCCCTTCCTCCCGGGCATGCTGTAGAAGACAGCAAAAGGGACTCGAGGGTTACAGTGTATTGTAATTTAGGCGATGGGCTGACAACCTGTCACTACACATTAGCAATACACATTGCAATCTAAAATTGCCGTCAATTTTTGTCAGACGCCGCGAAAGCGCCTTTTACGAGGCGTTTAACGCTCTGCCTACCCCGTAAGGGATAAAGGCGTGATTTTATGTATGTATGTATGAGTAAAATCGATAAGAACTAAAGTAGGCGGGTAGTAGTAGTTGTTCAGTATATTTGACTGAGTAACCCCTATCAGTTTGCGGGACGCTGTCCCTTACGCCCCGTATAGATTATTTGGCAACACTAATGCATGCAATTAATAGAGACGAGATTTCATTATTCAATTATTAATAATTATTATTCCTTCCTACTCTATGTAGGTGACGTTCTATTAACTGTATAATTAATTTAAAAAAACTTTTTCTGTATTCGTGTCTTTTGGGAAAATTTTCTTTTAATTATAGTGCACACGCTTTTGTACCAGTCCAGTACTTACCGGGTGTAAGGGACAGCGTCCCACAAACTGAATGATCCATCAACGACACTGAACAACTTTCACTAGAAAATTCTTTTTTTTATTTTCATTATCTGAAAGTATTTCCTGGTAAAAATTGTTCAGTGTCGTTGACTGAGCAACCCCTATCAGTTTGTGGGACGCTGTCCCTTACACCCCGCATACATTTATAAATGCGTCATCTGACATTAAAAATAAAAATTATTTAACTAAAAATGCTAATAACAACAAAATCATCAACAAACTTTGGTAATACCCACAACAATAAGGTTTTAATACCAAAAACAATGTTTTAAAAACAATATTACAGCCATAAAATAATATAGGTACCTAAAAATCCATATTCTTAATATTGTTACCGATTCTAAAACAAAATTAAATAAAATCATATACCTGTCATTTTCCCTCTTGAATGAACCGAAAAGGACGGCACTAAACACAAACTAATTTGATCCTGTCAGTTACAATTTGTTTTAAAATTCAAAGGAATTGGGTAAGTTAAGCCGTCTGACCCGGTCGCTGTCTGTGATAGTGGTCGTTACTCCAACCATTTCAGAGGCCCAATAGCTGTGCTACTAGGCGGTTTGAAAACTCTGACACCAGGGTTCATCGGGTCGTTGTTCGACACTCGCTAAGAAGAAAGGAATTCGGTCTCCACACCACGACTTTTGAGTTCACATTGGTTCTTGATTTGACAGGATTATAATTAACGTATTTTTCAGATAGCATAATCCTCCTGACAGCAGGTAGGCAATATAAAAACTTCACAGGTGCGAAAGAGACTCCTTTAAAACTATCAAAAAAAATAGCATTTGACAAAAAAAATGCTCATTCTATGTAAAAAAGTTCGTATATACTGTCGTCCCTTTCCGTTCCTTCATGACAGAAAATTGCAGGTCGAATTATTATGTCGTGTTCTCACCGAATCGGCACAATTGACTACACCTTTCAACCAAAAACACAGCTCTTGGTGACACTAAGGTCCTCTTTGCCCCTATATTTGTCCCTGTTATTAATATACTGGTTGTAACCCCCTCCTAATATACCTAGAAATATTATGAGACCTACCATTGAGTTGGATTTGAATTTCTTGGCGCAGTCGTCAGGATTTTCAGTGTTGAGCGTGTAGATCTGAAACAGAGATAGTTTAAAGTTAGCTCCAGCATGGAACAAGTAATAATAAGCCAACTGCTTAAAGCGAACTTTAAGAATTTAAAGTTAAAATGAAAAGAGATGATCGAAACAGAGTAAAAGAGAAGACAATTATAGAAAGAAAAAGAAAAACAAGCAAAACATTAGGAAGAAAAGCAAAATCAAAAGGGACAGGAAAAGAAATGAAAGGAAAAAGAAAAACTGAAAAGAAAACGAGCAAAACAAAAAGAATAGAGAACGGGAAAGAGAAAGTGAAAGATAAGGAGCAAGAGCAAGAGAATGAGAGAGAGATGGGGAGAGAGAGGGAGAGAGGGGGGAGAGAGAGGGGTAAAGAGGGGGGAGAGAGAGGGAGAGGGAGAGGGAGAGGGAGAGAGGGGGAGAGTGAGGGAGAGAGAGAGAGAGGGCGAGACAGAGAGAGAGAGAGAGATAAAGAGGAAAAGAAAGATAATGAGAAAGATAAAGAGAAAGAAAAAGAGAAAGAAAAAGAGAAAGGGGAATAGAAAGAGAAAGAATATCAAAATACGACTGACCTGGTTGCCCGCGTGCGCGGTGTAGCCGAGCAGCGCGGCGTAGTAGGGCGCCTGCAGGCCGGCCGCCGCGCCCGCGCCCGCCAGCAGCGCCGCCGACGCCGCCAGCGCAGCGCCCAGCGCGGGCCGCGTGCGCGCGCCGAACGACAGCGCCGTCGACTTCACGCCTATCCTCGCGTCGTCCAGCTTGTCCTGGAACATAACATTTATGAAAAGACGTACCGCGAATGTAAACATTCACTAGAAAAGTACTAAAAGTTTCTAAAAGTCAGAAGTTACAATGACACGAATTGTTTTTACAACATATCTTGATTTTAATCATCACCTACATACACTTACACATACACGCGCGCACACACACACACACACACACACACGCTCACACAAACACACCTTGTACACTTAGGCACACTCCTTTTTTATAAATACACAAAAGTAAGAATCATAATAATAGTCTTAAATATTATTAGTTAAGGAAGAGCGGTGCCACAGGCAAATGTTTCCTTACTGGGAGACTCCAACCCTTAGTTTATAAGTAAACTGTAATTTACTTAAATAAATATTTTTGTATTTTTTTGTATTTTGTACCAATATTCCGTTAAGGTTCAACTCTAACGTATTGGTTAAATTTTTGTGAGTTGTACGTCGCGCTGGTTTTGCACGCATAACGCTTTTTAATGATGCAATTATAAAACTCGTTTCACTCGCGTCGTGTATGGATTAATATTTTGAATCAGATTCAGATACTTTGAAGCCGTGCTCGTTTACTTATTATTTTTGCTTAAGTGTCGCGCTCGCTCCGCTCACCTAACGTATTGATTAAGTTTCCATATCGTGTCGCGCTCGGTCCGCTCACCTAACGTATTGATTTAGTTTCCATATCGTGTCAGACCCGCTCCGCTCGCTTATCGTATTGATTAAGTTTCCATATCGTGTCACGCTCGCTTCGCTCACCTAACGTATTGATTTAGTTTCCATATCGTGTCAGACCCGCTCCGCTCGCTTAACGTATTGATTAAGTTTCCATATCGTGTCACGCTCGCTTCGCTAACCTAACGTATTGATTTAGTTTCCATATCGTGTCACGCTCGCTCCGCTCACCTAACGTATTGATTTAGTTTCCATATCGTGTCACGCTCGCTTCGCTCACCTAACGTATTGATTTAGTTTCCATATCGTGTCAGACCCGCTCCGCTCGCTTAACGTATTGATTAAGTTTCCATATCGTGTCACGCTCGCTTCGCTAACCTAACGTATTGATTTAGTTTCCATATCGTGTCAGACTCGCTCCGCTTGCCTAACCTATTGATTTAGTTTCCATATCGTGTCACGCTCGCTTCGCTCACCTAACGTATTGATTAAGTTTCCATATCGTGTCACGCTCGCTTCGCTCACCTAACGTATTGATTTAGTTTCCATATCGTGTCACGCTCGCTTCGCTCACCTAACGTATTGATTTAGTTTCCATATCGTGTCAGACCCGCTCCGCTCGCTTAACGTATTGATTAAGTTTCCATATCGTGTCACGCTCGCTTCGCTCACCTAACGTATTGATTAAGTTTCCATATCGTGTCACGCTCGGTCCGCTCACCTAACGTATTGATTAAGTTTCCATATCGTGTCACGCTCGGTCCGCTCACCTAACGTATTGATTAAGTTTCCATATCGTGTCCCGCTCGCTTCGCTCACCTAACGTATTGATTTAGTTTCCATATCGTGTCAGACTCGCTCCGCTTGCCTAACCTATTGATTTAGTTTCCATATCGTGTCACGCTCGCTCCGCTTGCCTAACGTATTGATTTAGTTTCCATATAGTGTCACGCTCGCTCCGCTCACCTAACGTATTGATTTAGTTTCCATATCGTGTCACGCTCGCTCCGCTCACCTAACGTATTGATTTAGTATCCATATCGTGTCACGCTCGCTTCGCTCACCTAACGTATTGATTAAGTTTCCATATCGTGTCACGCTCGCTCCGCTTGCCTAACATATTGATTTATTTTCCAGAACGTGTCGAGTAACATTATAAACTGAACTGTCCTCGGAAAGACGCAATTTCAACCAAAAGTCCGGAATTTTTGAGGTTTTTTGACTGTGTTTAGAAATGAATGTGATTGAAGTCCTGTCTCTAAGCCCTCCTCATGCCGACGAACCCAGCACCTCCGGCCTGTGAGCCCATGGCTCCCACCACTACACCACGGAGGCAGTAATGACTCACCTGATGCGCATAGATGGTGTCATAGATGAGTGTCCAGAACAAGGAACCCAGGTACAGCGGCACACAGACCGCCGGATCCACCGTGCCTTGTAAAGCACTGAAACCCAGCAGGGCGCCCCAGTTGAACGTGGCTCCGAGGAACACTTGAGGGTAGTTCGTGAAGCGCTTCGCTAGCGGGTAAGTCACCACTAGGACTGGAAAACAAGGATACAATTTATACATACATACATATAATCACGCTTTTAACCCTAATGGGGTAGGTAGAGCGTAAACGACCCCAAAAAAAGGTCATTTCGCCGCATCTGCCAAACTTTTGAGGGAAGTTGCTGTAGTGACAGTTGTCAGTCAGTCCATCGCCTAAATTGCAATATACTGAAACCCTCGAATCCCTTGGCTGAATTTTACAGCATGCCCGGGACAAAATGCAGCTGGCATATTCTATGTTTTTCTCTTGCTCCCAGGACAGCATGGATTTTTTATTTTATTGTCTTTTTATGTGCTTGTGATTTATATTGGTGCTAAATAAATGTTTTATCTATATATCTATCACTACATAGCATAAAAAAAAGTCGCTTTCTCTGTCCCTATATATGCATAAATCTTTAAAACTACGCAACGGATTTTGATGCGGTTTCTTTTAATGGATAGAGTGATTCAAGAGGAAGGTTTATATGTATAATACATGCATAATATAGTAGAGAAACACTGATGATTTCCGTGCGAAGCCGAGGCGGGTCGCTAGTCTAATAATAAAACGTGAAACTCACGCAAACTGCTCGCTCCCAGCACCACACTATAGCAGTTGAGTTGTAACAAGATTCCCAAAGCCAAGCTCAACTGAGCGGCTAAGAACCCCACAGCTTGCCTTGGAGTTACCGCTCCTGACACCAGCGGTCTGTCTTTGGTTCTTTCTACCTGCGGAAATAGGAAAATTAAGGACTTTCGCGCTTTGTTTTGTACATAAATAATATACATATTATTTTATTTTTATTTTGTCAACTTCTAACTTAAATTCCTTTTAATTTACTGTATTACCTTTTAAGAATGCTGTCTTCACCTGTTATTGGTACTCATATCAGGCTGTGTCCTAATGCTTGTATTTTCTTATATATTTTTTGTAATATGTGTACTGTTGGTGTTCCATTAAAAAATAAATAAATACATACATATAATCACGCCTTTATCCCTAATGGGGTAGGCAGAGCGTAAACGACCTAAACAAAGGTTGTTGCCACGTCTGACAAAGTTTTGAGTGTTATTTAAGATAGATTTTGTAGGTATATTGCTGTAGTGATAGGTTGTCAGCCCATCGCCTAAATTGCAATATACTGAAACCCTCGGATCCCTAAGCTGGTTTTTACAGCATGCCCGGGAGGAAATGCAGCTGGCACATTCTATGTTTTTCTCTCACTCCCAGTCCAGTATGGAAGATACATACATAAATACTGCGAGAAGAAGTAGTCTCTGCGCGAAATGTTAATGCATTTAAAAATAAACTAGATGTACACATGAATGAAACTAAGATAAAGAAAGCTGACTAAATCAACTGGATACAGGCATTATCAGCTGTATATCGACTGCCTGTCTGCTCAAGAATAATAATAATAATAAATAAAATATTGTTTATTTCAATAAAAGCATTACAATTAAAACCATGGTGATTGGAACCTCCTTTTAAGCTTAGATTAGTCTGTGCCAGGAGATACCGTTCTTCTACATGTGGGATGATGTGATAGTTTGGAATTTTCGAAAATCCTAGGGATTTTGAATAGAATAGAATAGAAACCGTTTATTAAGGATTCAGCACAATACAATAACATGAAAAGTAAAAAAAAAACAAAAAAATAAGACAACAACTATAAAAAATACTGAGTAGTTACAAGTTATCGCAAGTGTACCGCACCCCTAAATAGGCCCTCACTCAGCATATGCTGTGGTGCAGAACGCACCGCAGCGCTGTTATTCTGTTAGCACCTTTAGTAGTGTGAGTGCGCAAATCTATTCGAGACAATTAAAGTAATAATAATAAGACTTGGATAATTATAAGATTTTTCGAAAACACCGATAGTTAGACAATAGTGAAATCATTGTCAAATAGTCAGGTTTATTGCGCCCAGGAGCCCAAGGCTCTGACTACTAGACCACGGAGGCAGTTAAAAAAGTTTGAATGGGGCTGGTCAGTTTGAGGAGACGACCCGCGCAGTCTAGTAGGAAGTGTAGAGGGTCCCGGGTTCGATTCTCGGCCTGAGCAGACATTTGAATTATGAGTTTAAATCTGTTTCTGGGTCTGGGTGTTAAAAAAACACGATTACACTCACAGCCCCCACTAATCCCTGTATCGGGGTGCCATGGACATACACAGAAACAACCACAAATAACACCCAGACCCAGACATTTAAATTCATCATTCAAATGTCTGCCCCGGCCGAGAATCGAACTCGGGACCCTCTGCGTAGCAGGCAGGTACACTGCCTACTAGGCTGCGCGGGTCGTCGTTTTCTTTGTGGTTGTTTGTGTGTGTGTGATTGTGTGTGTGTGTGTTAGTTTATTTTTAATTTACAAAGTCACAACTCACTTTGGCATCAACGTCTCTATCCCAAAGGTCGTTAATCGTGCACCCAGCACCTCTCATCAGCACCGCACCAGCAAAGAACAACCCGGCCATGCTGAGAGACTCCTGGAGTGGTAACGTGCCAGGAACTGATGCTATAGCTATGGACCAGGCGCAAGGCCAGTAGAGCAGGTAGACACCTGGATGGAAACAAAAAAAAATAATAATAAATACGTCACTACACAGTATAAAACAAAGTCGCTTTCTCTGTCCCTATATCCCTATGTATGCATAAATCTTCAAAACTACGCAACGGATTTTGATTGATAGAGTGATTCAAGAGGAAGGTTTATATGAATAATACATGCATAATATAACATAACATAAAAATACTTTATTGCACGTAAGAATACAGATCATACAACACAACAGATAACAACAAAAAACAAGTACAACATAGGCGGCCTTATTGCTAAGGTAGCAATTACTTCCAGGCAACCTTTGGGTCAAAGATAGCCCGCGGGATATTGCAAATCTAGTAAAATATGTATCCTAAATACATTACATTACATATAATACATAAACTAGTTACAAGCTACTACATAGATATTGTAAAGTAAACTAATACATAATATATAATAAACTAATACATAAACTAATGGAAGATAGGATAATGCAAACTACAACCAGATCTAGACGAAGGAAATGACAGCAACAGCACAGGATAAAAGTGAAGGATAAATAATGATCAGATAGTAATTTCTTCCAAGTAATGTTTTTTAAGTTGGCTCTTAAAGGTTTCAAGAGACAGTGCACGTCGAATGTCTTCGGGCAATTCATTCCACAGCTTGATCGCTCGCACTGTGAAAGACTTTGCGTAGAAGTCAGTTTTGTGAGACGGCAGGTTAAACGTCAATTTAGAACTGGCACGCAAATTGCGAGCCAGGGTTGCCGAATGAAAAATAAAGCGATCTTTAAGATAAGGAGGGGTGTTAGTATAGTAGAGAAACACTGATAATTTAAGTGCGAAGCCGGGGCGGGTCGCTAGTAAATAATAATAAATACATGTTTTTTGTTCCAGTTGCCCTTCCTCCCGGGCATGCTGTAGAAGTCAGCAAAAGGGATTCGAGGGTTATAGTGTATTGTAATTTAGGCGATGGGCTGACAACCTGTCACTACAGCAATACACATTACAATCTAAAATTGCCCTCAATTTATGTCAGACGTGGCGAAAGCGCCTTTTAGGAGGCGTTTTACGCTCTGCCTACCCCGTAAGGGATAAAGGCGTGATTTTATGTATGTATGTATGTACATGTTTTTTTATCAGTTCAACATGCAATTGGTATTCAAACCATAAGCATTTATTATAAATGATACGATGACGTTTTAGGCGCGCCCTCCTACTGTGCGGTTTTTATGTCTTCTTCTTCTGTCGAGTGGGTATCGAGTCTATCGACCCGATGAACCCTGGTGTCAGAGTTTTTAAACCGCCTAGTAGAACAACTATCAGGCCTCTGACATGGTTTGAGTAACGACCACTATCAAAGACAGCGACCGGGACCGACGGCTTAACGTGCCCTCCGAAGCACGAAATCTTTTTTTTTTCTTTTTCGGACAATCAGGTTTTTATGTGTTGCCTATTAATAAATACATACATATAATCACGCCATCATCCCTTATATGGTAGGCAGAGCGTAAACAACCTAAATAAAGGTTGTTCCGCCCCAACTGACAAAGTATTGAGTTATTTAAGATAGATTTATATGTTTAATGCTATAGTGACAGGTTGTCAGCCTATTACCTAAATTGCAATATACAGGAACCCTCGGATCCCTTAGCTGGTTTTTACAGCATGCCTGGGAGGAAATGCAACTGGCACATTCTGTGTTTATCTCGCTCCCAGTCCAGCATGGAAGAACTTCTCATTGCTAAATGTGTTATTTCAGACTTACCTATAGGTTTGTCCCATCGTGCAAGTTTGGAATATGGCTCAATTGTAGCTCTCCATATGTTTAATCTATCTTCAGATTTCTCAGATGTTTTGTCCTCGCTACGGTTTAGGATTTCATCTGAATTTGATGTTTCTATGACTACCTGAATGTAAGAAAGACACAATAATAAGTAAAACTTCTTTTTGTTTAAAATAAGCATTTAAATTCAAGTTTGTATTTCTAAATCCAATTTGACTAAGAAATTCGAAAAACAGTTCAGTTCAGTTCAGTTCATTTATTTCACAATTACAGGTTTCAAAATTAAATTAAAATATAGTAAATACAATTATGTCATCCGTAATGTGATCGTCAAAAGTATACAATATAAAATAATATAACATGTCAAATAATAATAAAGGAAAAAATAATAATAATTAATATTAATTAAAAATCGAATCCATGTCACTATAATGAATTAATAATTAAACAAATTAAAAATTACAATTCATATACTCTTTAACAGAGTAAAATGATTTTTCCAATAAAAGGTTCTTTAGTCGGCGTCTAAATGTTTCGTCACATGACTCATTTTGCATGGCAATAGGCAGTTTGTCGTACAGCGACGGGCCAATCACGCGCGGGTTTCGCTCAGCTAGCGCCAAACGGTGCGGGATGGTAACTAACCGACCGGTTCGCCGTAGCGTTCTAGATCCCGCGCTTACACGTTTAAATTGAGTCAAGTTTTGACGGACATAATTAATAGTCTCAAAAATATACTGGGCATAATGTGTCATTATTTTATATTCCGGAAACAACTTGCGGCAGGAATGCCTCGGTTTTACACCGGCTAATACGCGTAATGCTCGCTTCTGCATAATAAGGACAGAGTATGCAGTTGAGCTGTCCCCCCATAGTGTCGTTCCATAAGCCATCAGCGAGTGGAAGTAGGCAAAATAGCAATGTTTCAGAGCGTGAGGTGTTATAAGCGGTTTTAACTGACGGAGCGCAAAGACTGCGCTGCTCAACCTGGTGCAAAGTGCTTTCACGTGGTGTTTCCAGTTTAGATTTGAGTCTAGTGTGAACCCGAGAAATTTGCATTGATCACACAACGGCATAGGACTACGAGAGGTGATAGATCGAGGTAAGTCTACTGGTTTTCCCGAAAATATCATTATATTCGACTTATCAACATTTAATATTAGACCATTGGCAGTGAACCAGGTTTTAAGTTCGGCACTGGCTTTGCAGATTTTGTCAGCGAGCTGGTCATACGTCGGGGCACTCACTACCACCGTGGTATCGTCAGCGAAGAGAGCCACGAAACCCTCGGACACTGCCGATGGGAGGTCGTTGACGAAAATCGAAAATAAAGTATTTCCTATTGCTGACCCTTGAGGAATTCCTATTGTGATATTGCATGGTTTCGATTTTATTTGTATACCGTTTATCTTTACTTGCACTGTTTGTTTCCGGTCAGTTAGGAAAGATTTAATAAGTTGGTGGGCGTTATGTTTAATCCCATAGCTGGAGAGTTTGTTGAGTAATATATTATGATTAATTACGTCAAATGCTTTTGACAAATCGCAAAATATAGCAGATACTTTGTTCTTATCATCAAGACTGGTTGTAACATAATCAAAAATTGACTGAGCGGCAGATGTGGTGGACATACGCTTTCTGTATGCAAACTGCTTATCTGTGAGCAAATCATTTGACTCAAGGTAGGTGACTAAACTAGATGATATAATTGATTCAATTATCTTTGAAATATTTGACACTATTGTGATAGGTCTGTAATTATCTACCTTATGTTTTTCACCCTTTCCTTTATACACAGGGCAAACCCGGGTACATTTGAGAACCGCTGGATACTCACCACTTGAAAACATTTCATTAATTAATACGACAAGTATTTCAGACACAATTATTTTTGGCCATATACACAGTAAAATATTTATTGATATGTCGTAAATGTCAAGGGTCGTGCGTGATTTTAATAGTGATTTGAGCACATTATTGATAACGTCTATTGTGACAACCGGTAGTATGTAATGAGGTACATTAGTGTCGTTTAAGTGTTTTTGAACATATTGGCTAGATATTGTCTCATTGTAATTTAATGAGAACTTGGAAGAAATACCTACAAACTGCGTATTAAAGGCATCTGGAACAGACGAGCTAGGAATATCCCGACATTGGTCATCTTTTAAATAAATGCATTGATTTATCTGTTTTTGGGATATCTCATCACTTATTATATTCCAAATTTCTTTTTGTGGGTTTTTACTTTTACCTAAACGATTTTCAATGTGTTCCTTTCTAGCTTTAAACGATAATGATTTTATTAATTCACTATAATAGGTAATACATTGCTGAAGTATTTGCTCATCAGGATATTGCTGCCTCATTTCACTAAAGTCGTTAAACTTTCTTACAGCACCTAGGATGTTATCATTAAGCCATGGGGCAATGCGTACAGGTTTTATTCGTCGCTTTTTCAGCGGAAAGTGGATGTCAATATAATATGTTATGATATTTATTAATTTGTCCATTTTGCAATTTATGTCAATGTTATTATTATATACAAAATCAAAATTATAATTTTCAATGTCAATGTAGAAAGAATAAATTGATTCTTCGGAAAACAAACGCTTTTCGACAAAATAACTTACATTATTCCCACACTGTTGCTCCGTGGCTAATGTAAACATCTGAGCCCGGTGGTCACTTATCGGTGTGTGCAGGCTAACTGCAGTTGCGTCATCGCAATCAGCTGTTCGAAACACTCCGAAGTCGAGGGAAGTTTCCGTGGTGGAACACACACGGGTTGGAAAGGTGACTATGTTCTTACACCCATAGCTATTTAACAAGCCTATTAATTGCCGTTTTTGGATAATGTCAGATAAATAATCCACATTTTGATCACCGACCAATACGAACCTCTTATTTTCGTCTATTAGCTTACTAAGAAGTGATTCCAATATAGATAAAAATGTCAAAAAATTTCCACTCCCTGTCCTATATATTCCAATTACAATTAAATTTGATTTAATTAATTCAATAGCAGTCAGCTCGCACTCATAATCAAATCAAAACACATTGGTATGTGGTGGGATTCGAACCATGACCTCCCACTCTGGAGGCAGCAGCCCTATCCACTACACCATTGGGCTCTCAGTATACTATAAATTGAATATAATATTAATTTCTATAACTTACTTTTTGTCTATGCTGATCACTTGAGGTAGAATGTACTCGTAAATTATTGAAATGAACTCCGTATCTTTGGTATTTATCTTCTCTGTACACTTTTCCACATAAACAAGCATGTACCATTGGAAAGTTGTGTATATTACGGAGTTGTACCCGTTTTAGTTGCTGCAGTGTACGAATACTGAACGTAGACACCATTGCGCTCTTTGTAATACTTGAGTACAGCATTTTGGAGGTAGTTTTGGTACTGAAAAGTTAAGAAATGTATTGTTGAATAATAATAATAATAAAGGCCTCTGCGCTGTTGGCTTCGGCCCCACGTATGCCTCAAAGGACCGGGTCCCTGTGGACCCATGATACTGAAAAGTATACCAACATAATAATAATAATAAATTTATTTCATTTAAAAATTTGTTTACAGTTATTACTTACGGACTAATATAAACTACAAAATTACTTATTATTTCATTAAATTATAAATATGAATATTTAGACAAAGCACGGGTTGGATCATAAAAAATGTTGCATTGAAAAACCCCTAGTTTTTTGAGTATGGGGGAGGGAGGGACCTACAAAACATTTTATACATTTTCATAATTTTTTTAATTTCTCCCCTTCCCTACCTTCGGTCAGAGTGTCAAGTTCAGGGCGGTGTCAAGTTTCCCCCATACCGAAAAACCCCTATCAAGGAAAACTTTTTTAATATACATTTAACGTCTAAAGCCAGGCAAGGAATAAATATGTAGGTAAAATCTGAGGTAATACATCTATCTACCAAAAATCATATAAAAAACGGTACAATCAAGGTAGGCTCATGCCTCTCGGTGCGGGCGTATGAGCTGATGATAATGATACTTGCTACTATAGCATTATAACACTTTCACAAAAACATTGAAAAATATCTCAAGGTGAGGAAATGTTGTTATCAATCTATTATTTCCCATGTGACTCACGAAATACAAAGTCAATGACATAAGACCTAACCTTCAAATATATTATTCTATAATATAGTGTAATTACCTTAAAAATATATCTGGCTAGGCTCAACTTAGCCTCATTATGGCACCACAAGTGTAGTCTTACAGATTTATCTAATTTTCAAGATCTATTACGGAGTTTTTTGTTTTTAATGCAACAACAAAATCTGCCTAAAACTATGATTGTCTTCTCGCTTGTGATATTTATTTACAATTCACTTGTAAAACAAGCAATAATATTTTAAATCGTATAAATATAAATTCCCCGGTTTTTATTTTACGAATAAATGACCTCCGGTTTGCGATGTAAAATCTAAATTCGAATTTCTACAATTTAAATTAAAATCGCTTCGTGAAGTGACAGTTGACTTGACCACACGCAATGGTCTTGCTTTTTTGATAACGTTTCTCCTATAATTACTAGTCGCGCTAGTGACAGCGCAATACAAAATAAATTTTCTCTTTGCTTCTCTTTCATCTTGATTGAGTATCTAGTTGTACAAATAAAACGCATTAAATCTTCAAGTCTGTTTTCATTGACATAGTATCAAACCTAGTATTTTATTAGTTACAATCAGCGAATTGACTACTGTTAATTAACTGGAACTCGATATAGTAAATCGCGCCTTTAAGGCACAATACACACAATACACACCTTTTAAAAAGTAAAAAGTGATAACAAACGAGCGGGAAGTGACCGCGTCGCAAATTTTGTTTAGTGTTTCTCGTCAAATAAGTAGATATTATTTATTCAATTTGATAATTATATGGATAGAAATTGAAATACGGCCAAATAATGTCAATACAAGTAGAAAATAACTTAAAAAACACCGATAACAAGGAGATATTTGAACAGAAAGCTCACTATGTTCCGTGCACGATTGATGCAGACGGACCAGCGAATGTACAGAAATATTTCGAAACGTACATAGCTGAGGATGGAAATGGAGGTAAGAAAAATATTTTTATATAAAGTAAACTTTTATACTGCTAATAAATATAACTAAACTTGTATTTTAGCTAACCTATTAATATGTTCCATTCTTGCATAGGAAATTCTATAAAATGAATTTTAATTGGATGTAATCCAATTGGATGTGTCCAACACATTTAACAAACCATACCAAACTTAGAATTGATTATAGAAATACTGTATATAATAAAAGCGTGATGATCTTTACTTTTTATGGTTTAACTAAAAATATTAAGAGTTTTTACCATTTCAGGTAACACTGCATCATTCAGGGGCTATCCACTAGATGGGACCAAAATGAGTCTACCAGAAGGATACCGGGCCGTCTTGGCTACAGAAGCAAAGAAACCTTTAGCGGAAAACACTGATCGTAGGTTTCAGGTAGCCAAACTAGTTACAGTTAATTTACTACCATGCTGGACTGAAAATGATGTATAGTCTGTTTTTTAACGTTGCGTTGCCGGTTAACCGGTTTTTCCTTTACAACTCTAAAGCAAGTCAACTATAAAACGTGTTTGCTATTGTCTTAGAAATTTTATTGTTTAAGAAAAAGCTGTTTATGTGCCATGAAACATGTTGGTATTAATAATAAAATAATTTAACGTTAAAAATACGATCTCTATATTTGTACCAGCAGCTACCCTTCCTAATTCCTGCATTTATTTTATAATGTGACCTGGGATCTTCTGTGTCAATTTAAGACATTAATGCTAAATCCACAAACCAATTTAAAAACATACATACATACATCTAATCACGCCTTTATCCCTAATGGGGTAGGCAGAGCGTAAACATCGTAGGCAAAGGTCGTTTCGCCACGTCTGACAATGTTTTGAGGGTTATTTAAGATAGATTTGTAGGTATATTGCTGTAGTGACAGGTTGTCAGCCCATCGCCTAAATTACAATATACTGAAACCCTCGGGTCCCTTAGCTGGTTTTTACAGCATGCTCGGGAGGATATGCAGCTGGCACATTCTATGTTTTTCTCTCGCTCCCAGGCCAGTATGGAAGATTTAAAAACAAACTTGATAAATTTATAACTAACAAGAAAACCAACAATGGATAACTGGATACAGGCAACTAACAGTTGTCTCAAAAGCTTGCCTGCTAATAAATAATAATATATATATATTTTTTATTAGTTTAGTTTTTTTATTATTAATCACCCTTTATATGGTTTAAGGGTAACTAAACCAAAATTACCAGATAACTATATCACAGGGAAACGACATATCTACTTATTTAATCTAAATATTCATCAAGCTCTCAGTAATTTATCTTTTTCATAATTTTGTTTGCAGGTAGCTGGCGGTTTCAAAGAGTTCACCTATTGGAACTGGGATAAGAAGCCATCAAAAAATGACAACATGATCAAAGCATTGGACTGGGTTGATATAGCTGAAGCAGTAAGTGAAATATGTACATATAATCACGCCTTTATCCCTAATGGGGTAGGCGGAGTGTAAACGACCTAAACAAAAGGCATTCCACCACATCTGACAAAGTTTTGAAGGTTATTTAAGATAGAATTGTAGGTATATTGATGTAGTGACAGGTTATCAGCCCGTCGCCTAAATTGCAATATACTGAAACCCTCGGATCCCTTAGCTGGTTTTCACAGTATGCCCGGGAGGAAATGAAGCTGACACATTCTATGTTTTTCTCCTGCGCCCAGGCCAGCATGGAAGAAAAAGTAATTGCTAAAAAAAAATCTTCCATGCTGGACTGGGAGCAATAGAAAAACAGAATGTGCCAGCTGCGTCTCCCGGGCATGCTGTAAAAGCAGCGCCATCTAGAATTGAGCCCAATAATAGGTAACAAATTAAGAAATTTGGATATCTCTATCTAATACCATTATTAATATTTTTTTCTTTTTCAGATCCATGGAGACTGAAGGACAGAAATCAACTAACTGTTTGCATAATTTATATTTTCTACTCCCTTAATACATACATATAGTCACGCCTCCATCTCTAATGGGGTAGGCAGAGCGTAAACGACCTGTACAAAGGTCGTTCCGTCACGTCTGACAAAGTTTAGAGTTATTTAAGATAGATTTCTGGGATATTGTCCATACATTCAGTAAATAAAAGGTACTTGGATTGCAGTGTATTGTAATTTAGGCTATGGGCTGACAACCTGCCAACCTGTCACTATACCAATACACATTACAATCAAAATTGCCCTCAATTTTTGTCAGACGTGGCGAAAGCGCCTTTTACGAGGCATTTGACGCTCTGCATACCCCGTAAGGGATAGAGGCGTGATTTTATGTATGTATTCAGTAAATAAAATCATCTTTTCATGATAATATTCTTTTATTACAAAAAATTCAACAACCTAAACCTAAAAAAACAGTACATATTTCTTTATAATGAAAACCGATCGGCTTACTTGTTTGTATTGAAAGGAGGGTAAGCCGTCGACGTTGGTGGAGTGTGATTTCATTCACCCTTGATGAAGATTCTCGTATAGGATCGAAACGTCGAGGGCTAACCCTCTTCAATACAAACAAGTAAGACGATCAGTTTTCATTATGAATAACACTTGTTTATCGTTTATATTTCTTTAATCTATTATGCTCAAATTAAGTTAACACTGCATTGAACTCATACATCCAAAAGGAACTTCGTTTTCTAATCCGAATTATTGCTAAGAATAATATCATAGTAAAAAAAGAAATTACATTCGAAAATAACATATTTGCTTTTTCACAATTTTTTGAAGTAACTACTATACCAGGTGTAAGGGACAGCGTCCCGCAAACTGATAGGGGTTGCTCAGTCAACGACACTGAACAACAATCAGCAGGTTTTTTTTCCATACAAATTGTCTGATCAAAGTGAACATTCGTATCCTGTTGTGTCCTAGTTTTAAGTTCAACTGCATGTGTAATTTTTTAATACAATGAAGAATATATATAACATTTTGCATAAAAAAGCCATTTCTTAACTTCTTTAGTGTCGCTGACGGAGCAACCCCTATCAGTTTGCGGGACGCTGTCCCTTACACCTGGTATATACTCTGTAAAATTTAGGTAGCTGCAAAAGATGTTGATGAAATATTAACAAAACAGATAATATTTATTTATTCTGCACAATTTTGTGAAATCTTTTCTCTAAGTTTTTGTTTAATCGCATTTCTCTTATTATACTCCTCTTTAGTAATTCTAATGACCCTTTTATACTTATCGTCTTTCCCTTTCTTATTTTTAGAATTAATAACTTTGGTTAGTTTCTTGTCAATTTCTCTATCTTTCCTACTTGGGTCTTTACCTTTAGACAGACTCAAATCATTGCTATCTGGATTGCTTTTAGCATTATTTTTGCTGTTTGATAATTTTGTTTTATTATTGCATATTTCATTAGATTTTTGTGGTTCTTTAGGTTTTGGTTCGTCGTTACTTCCTTTATTTGTTTCATCACTATATGTATTGCTTTTAGTACGTTTCTTTTTATTTGGCGGTTTATTTTTATCTATTTCCTTAGCCTTTTCTGGTTCTGGTATCAGACCGTACTCGTGCCTGCTTTCCAAATCTTCGAAATCCTTGATATTATCTCTGCTCATTTTGTTGAAGATCTTTAGAAATTGCCAGAACTCTATATCCCCACCGGTTATATTGTTTTTATAGAAATCTTTTAACTCTGGGTCGCATTTATGTTTGTATTTGATAGGTTTCGGTTTGGCAGTACGATTGGTAGACTCCGGCTTCGGCTTTCGTTTCTCCATCTTCTTTTTCTCTGCCTCTGTCAGTTTGTGCTTCCAAACTTTCTTTTTGAACGGTTTTGGGTTGGCTTCATGTTTCCTGTTATGCAATTTCAGTGCGGAGAAGTTTCTGCAAACTTTGTCGCAATTTTGGCACGGAAATAGCATGGTCTTGCCCTGTTTTTTCGCTAATTGGTACATTTTCTTTAGACTGTCGAAGTAGCTATCCGAATCACCTATTTTACCATCGACAACGTTTTTAATGGCGTCCTCATCAAATTTGGGCATAATGACATCTTTGTCAATAATTATTTTTTCCGTTTCAACAATCCACTCTTTGCCTTTCCTGACCAGTTTCGTTTTAGCCAATGCTTTAGACTTGTCTTCTCTATTCTTTTTGTCTATCTTCATACTGGCAAGTTTGTTTAGATTTTTGACACTGGGTATGACTTCCATTTTGCTAATTGGAGAGTCTTTGATTTCGAAATAGTATCGGCTGCCACCTACATTATCTTTCTTGTCCTGTAGAATAAAAGAAGACACATTTTTCAATTTCACTATTTCAAAAATATTATATCTTTAATGTGACAATGGGGACAATTCGGTAAGAGCACGACTTAAAAAAATGCCATTCCTTTCTATTCTCTCACAATAGGAAACTATTTATTGATAATGAACATTCCATGCATAAACAGAAAAAAAAACAATAAAGTTCATTCCCGTGGGAATAATGCCCTTTCCCGCGGTAAAAAGTAGAAAAGTACCCTATGTTACTCAGGGTGAACGTAGTTTTGTTATATTCTTTATTGCATAAATTTCAATACATATGTTAAATCTTAAAATTTAAATAAATAATAATAATTTATTTCAATTTAATTTGGTTTTCTAAAGGTAAAAGAATTATTGAAATCCATCCAGTATGTTTTGAGTTTATTCGTTACAAACATACATACACACACACACACACACACTCTCAAAATACAAATCTTTCCTCTTTGTAATATTAGTATAGATTGAGCGCAATTCGGCGTGTGTACTTTAAGGGAAAGCGAAAGAGAAGTGTCCCACAAACTGATCGAGGTTGCTCAGTCAACTACACTGAACAACTTCCACCAGAAAATTCTTAAAAAAATAGCTTTTCCATACAAATTGACTGATCGAGGTGTACATTTTGTATAGAAAGTAAGTCTTGGTGGAAGTTGTTCAGTATCGTTGACTGAGCAACCCCTATCAGTTTGCACCCCGTATAATTTACTTACTTGTAATCTACCGTAGGGTATCTTCAAATTGATGTGATGGACCAGGCGAATATGCCTGCATATATCTTTAGTAGTGACATAAGGACAGAGCGGGCATTTCTTCAAGCTAATTTCGTTACAGACGTCGAAATGGTCCTTGCAGTGGTCTAAAAGCTGATCTTTTGTCTCGTACAGCTGTGAATAATTCAAAAAAAATATTAAGGCCCGTATTTATAATCATCACTTGAGGAGTGATAATTATAAAACCTGTCACTACAGCAATATACCTACAAATTAAACTTAAATAACCCTCAAATCTTTGTCAGACGTGGCGAAGCGACCTTTGTTTAGGTCGTTTACGCTCTGCCTACCCCATTAGGGATAAAGGCGTGATTATATGTATGTATGTACTTAAGAGTGAGAGCGAGTTTGAGTTCGTATCAGAAATGTCATTTCAGTACGAAATGGCCTTTCAAATCCATACTTGAGATCGCTTTATAAATACGAGCCTAAGAATACAGGGTGTAATGTAAGGATCTTCTGTTCTTCCATGCTGGCCTGGGAGCGATAAAAGCATAGAATGTGCCAGCTGCATTTCCTCCCAGTCATGCTGTAAAAAACTAGCTAAGGGATTCGAGGGTTTCAGTGTATCGCAATTTAGGCGATAGGCTGACAACCTGTCACTACAGCAATATACCTGCATTATATATATGTAAAAAAAACATATAGTCACGCCTTTATCCCTAATGGGGAAAGCAGAGCGTAAACGACCACAAAGGTCGTTCCGCCACGTCTGACCAAGGTTTTGAGGGTTATTTAAGATAGATTTGTAGGTATATTGCTGTAGTGACAGGTTGTCAGCCCATCGCCTAAATTGCAATATACTGAAACCCTCGGATCCCTTAGCTGGTATTTACAGCATGCCCGGCATTTTACTACTAATAATTAGAGCTTCAGTATATACAAACCTTAAAGCAAATGTAGCACTGATGTGAATTAAACTTTATTTTTCTGTTTCTCTTTTCCTCCTTCTTGCTAATCCATTTATCATGATCATCAAATCCTGTGGCTTCGTCTTCTGTTAACGATTCTTTATCATTGTCATCATCATCTGATACTTTCGCTTCATCATTTCTAACTTCAACTTCCATATTTGATATTTTATCTGCCTGATCATCATCTTTATTATTAGAAATATCATTTGTATTATTTGTGGTTTTATTATTATCAGGCAAGATTGCATCTTCAAACGCTATTTTATCATTGGGATCATCAATCGAGTCGCTGTTATCTTCACTTATATTATCTTTTGTATTTGTTAATTCAGTCTCATCATTTAAATCTTTATTATTAGTAGTTTTAGATGCTCTCTTTTTCTTGTTAACTTTCTGTGATTTCTGTTCACTGTTTTCATTTTTAACTTTAGCGCGTTTTGGTTGAAACATTTTTACTTTGATTGATTCTGAAAGAAATAATAAGTAGAAACTTTATAAGTGTGAACATAACCATGAAACTGAACAACTTAGATTTTGAAAAAGAAAGTCATTTGCCGTAACTTAAAAAAAAAAACTAATATCACTTGATGCAAAGTTTCACCCTTCTGTACAAAACAGCGTTTATCTCGGAAACTATGGCTCGTATTTATAAAGCGATCTCAAAATTGACAGCCAGTTTGAGTTCGTATCAGAAATGTAATTCCAGTTCAAAATGGCCTTTAAAATCCATACTCTTCTTCTTCTGTCGAGTGGGTATCGAGTCTTTCGACCCGAAGAACCCTGGTGTCAGTTTTTAAACCGCTTAGTAGCACAACTATCAGGCCTCTGACATGGTTTGAGTAACGACCACTATCAAAGACAGCGACCGGGACCGACGGCTTAACGTGCCCTCCAAAGCACGAAATCTTTTTCTTTTCGGACAATCAGGTGATTCAGCCTGCAATGCCCTAACCAAACTGGGGAAAAATTCACAAAGTGATAAATTCTCAAATATCGACTTTGTGTTTCTCCCCTGGGAATCGAACCCAGGACCACCGGATTAGGAGTCCATGGCACTAGCCACTAGACCACGGAGGCAGTTACTACTTACGGAGGCAGTTACTGCATACTTAATATTGCTCTAAATCTTGAAAATGATTTATAATTACGACCCTTACAGCTGACCTTAACCTAACCTTTTAATTGGCCGCCATCATAAAACTAAACTTATTAATTACTTACTATTTTCCCTCTCCGTCGCTAGTTTCTCAACATAACTAGTAATCCTCTGGTTGTACATCTTTCTCGCTCGCTCCAAGGCTTTCACCGCTTCTTTCCTCTTCGCCTCTGCTAATATTTTCTCTCTCTCTTTCGCTAGTTCCGCCTGTTTCTTCTTGTGTTCCGATATCATTTGGTTGGTGGACCGTTTGACGTAGTCTAAAGCTTTCTGGTCTATTATGCAGTTTTCTCTTTCTTTAGGTTTCGCTCCTGAAATGGAATGAGAAATTTCTAAAAATGTACATACATACATAAAATCACGCCTCTATCCCTTACGGGGTAGGCAGAGCGTAAAACGCCTCCTAAAAGGCGCTTTCGCCACGTCTGACATAAATTGGGGGCAATTTTAGATTGTAATGTGTATTGCTGTAGTGACAGGTTGTCAGCCCATCGCCTAAATTACAATACACTGTAACCCTCGAGTCCCTTTTGCTGACTTATACAGCATGCCCGGGAGGAAGGGCAACTGGAACATTCTATGTTTTTCTTTCTCTCCCAGTCCAGTATGGAAGACAAAAATATGTACATACATACATACATATAGTCACGCCTTTATCCCTAATGGGGTAGGCAGAGCGTAAACGACCTAAACAAAGGTCGTTTCACCACGTCTGACAAAGCTTTGAGGGTTATTTAAGATAGATTTGAAGGTATATTGCTTAGTGACAGGTTGTCAGCCCATCGCCTAAATTACAATACACTGTAACCCTCGAGTCCCTTCTGCTGACTTATACAGCATGCCCGGGAGGAAGGGCAACTGGAACATTCTATGTTTTTCTTTCTCTCCCAGTCCAGTATGGAAGACAAAAATATGTACCTACCTATAAAAGTTTATTTTTTTTAATGTCGATCCCGCAAACTGACAGGACTTGCTTAGTCAAAGAAACTGAACAGATTTCATCAGGAAATGAAAAACAGGTAGGTTTTCCATACAAATTGTCTGATCGAGGTGAACATTTTGCATGGAAAAGCCATTTTTTTTTCTGTTCTTGAAAAAAAATTCTGTTGGAAGTTGTTCAGTGTCGGCAACTCCTATCAGTTTGCGGGACGCTGTCCCTTACACCCCGTATTATCTAAAGCCATACCTCTAGGTTTGTTCGCTCCAAACTCGCTATCCTTATAAGTTTGAACGTAGAACTGTTCAAACACATTCTTCGGTATATCATCGAGTCTCTCGCAATCAATAATAGTCTGCAACACCGGAAGTCCTATGTTACTTCCGGTGTTTTCTGTAAAAAAAAATATACATTATTTTTAAATCTTATACAACATATTGTAATTGATTCTGTGCATGTGTGTGCGATTGTGGGTGTGGGTGTGTGTGTATTTGTATGGTGTGTTAGTGTGTTTGTATGTGTGTGTAAGTGTGTTTGTACATACATACATATAATCACGCCTTTATCTCTAATGGGATAGGTAGAACGCAAACGACTCAAAGAAAGGTCGTTCCGCCACGTCTTAACAAAGTTTTGAGGGTTATTTAAGATAGATTTGTATGTATAGTGCTGTAGTGAAAGGTTGTTAGCCCATCGCCTATATTGCAATATACTGAAACCCTCGGATCCCTAAGCTGGTTTTTACAGCAACCCCGGGAGGAAATGCAGCTGGAAAATTCTATGTTTTTCCTTTGCTCCCAGTCCAGCATGGAAGTAACATACTATTATATAATATATATGTAACTTAATTTGGTTGATTCTATGTGTGTGTTTATGTGTGCGCGCGAGTGTGTGTGTTTGTCTGTGTTTATATGTATTTTGAATTGTGTGTAAGCGAATGTTTGTGTGTATTTTACAGCGTACGTACCCATCTCTGCAACTGGTTCATTTCCGTTTCCGGTCTCCGGTTCTTGGTCTTCCGGTTCCGTTTTTTCAATTTCGAACAGATCGATGGATGCGGTCGATATATTGTCGTCATCTGGTGGTTCTTCTTTGATCACTACTTTTTGTTTGCTGGAAATTAATAAATGTAGGTATTATCTATATATATAAAAATGAATCCCTATTTCCCTTGGTCACGGCATCACGCCTGAACGGCTGGACCGATTTCGCTAATTCTTTTTTTGTTCTCTTCGTTATTATCAGGAGACGGTTCTTATGAAAGAAAAAATTAAGGAAATTGCGCGGAAAATTAGAAAATTTAAAATTACTTAACCACCATATAAAATTATTAAAGATTTTTAATGTAACCTTAAGACATTTGACATAGAATTGACTGAATGCGTGCTCCAAATATAGTCAAAGAGGATGAAAAAAAAATTTACTTAATAAAATCAAAAATCTGCTTATTTATGGCGTCTAAGGCGGAACAAAGTTCGCCGGGTCAGCTAGTTTTCAATAAAATCTTAGTCACAAGAACTGTAACATTTTGTAGACTTATATAAGGGGTGTCTTCTTCTGTCGAGTGGGTATCGAGTCTATCGACCCGATGAACCCTGATGTCAGAGTTTTTAAACCGCCTAGTAGCATAACTATCAGGCCTCTGACATGGTTTGAGTAACGTCCACTATCAAAGACAGCGACGGGGACCGACGGCTTAACGTGCCCTCAAAGTTTTGAGGGTTATTTAAGATAGATTTGTAAGTATATTGCTGTAGTGACAGGTTGTCAGCCCATCGCCTAAATTAAAATATACTGAAACCCTCGGATCCCTTCGCTGCTTTTTACAGCATACCCGGGAGGAAATGCAGCTGGCACATTCCATGTTTTTCTCTCGCTGCCAGGCCAGCATGGACTCCTGATCCGGAGGTCCTGGGTTCGATTCCCAGGGGGGAAACACAAAGTTGATAATATTTGAGAATTTATCACTTTGTGAAATTTTCCCCAGTTAGGTTAGGACATTGCAGGCTGAATCACCTGATTGTCCGAAAAAGAAAAAGATTTTCGTGCTTCGGTGGGCACGTTAAGCCGTCGGTCCCGGTCGCTGTCTTTGATAGTGGTCGTTACTCAAAACCATGTCAGAGGCCTGATAGTTGTGCTACTAGGCGGTTTAAAAACTCTGACACCAGGGTTCATCGGGTCGATAGACTCGATACCCACTCGACAGAAGAAGAAGGCCAGCATGGAAGTATTTACGTTAAAAAAACGGAGTATATATAGGAACTCTACTCACGGTCTAGTTTTGTACGCGATCTTGTGCACGTATTTATAGTGGTGTTTCAAGTATTGGTACTTCGGGAACACAGAGTGGCAGAGCTGGCATTCCACGTCCTGGGGGCAAATAAATGAAAAAACTGAACAACTTTCTTCAAGAAACATAGGGAAAAATACACAAAACTTAAACAACTCTCCCCAAGGAGCACGGTAACCAAATCGAAAAAAAAGTCTGAACAAGTTTACTCAAGGAAAATAGAAACAAATACACTAAAAAACTGAACAACTTTCCTCAAGGAACATACGGACAAAATACACAAAAAAAAACTGAACAACTTTACACAAAGCACATAGGTCGGAATACCGAGAGAAAAAAAAGTTGATCAAACTTTACGGTGTGAACATACCCATGAAACTGAACAACTTTCCCCATAAATTATAGATTAATATATGAAAAAAAAAAATTGCTGTCCCACAAAATGATTTGAGCCGCTGAATTGTTTTTTTTTCTTAATATTTTGACCTGTTCCTTCTTGTCATTTTGCAGTCAATGTGCAGTATTTACGGTCCAGTACTGTACTTACATTCTCATTCCCGTGTCCATACTTAATGTGCATCACTATGCTAGGTTTGTGGTAAGTCTTGAGGCCGCAAATGTCAATGTGCAGTATTTACGGCCCTGTACTGTACTTACATTCTCATTCCCGTGTCCATACTTAATGTGCATCACTATGCTAGGTTTGTGGTAAGTCTTGAGGCCGCAAATGTCAATGTGCAGAATTTACGGCCCCGTAATGTACTTACATTCTCATTCCCGTGTCCGTATTTAATGCGCATCACTATGCTAGGTTTGTTGTAGGTCTTGAGGCCGCAAATGCGAATGTGCAGTATTTACGGCCCCGTACTGTACTTACATTCTCATTCCCGTGTCCATATTTAATGTGCATCACTATGCTAGGTTTGTTGTGGATCTTGAGGCCGCAAATGTCAATGTGCAGAATTTACGGCCCCGTACTGTACTTACATTCTCATTCCCGTGTCCGTATTTAATGCACATCACTATGCTAGGTTTGTTGTAGGTCTTGAGGCCGCAAATGTCAATGTGCAGTATTTACGGCCCCGTACTGTACTTACATTCTCATTCCCGTGTCCATACTTAATGTGCATCACTATGCTAGGTTTGTGGTAAGTCTTGAGGCCGCAAATGTCAATGTGCAGTATTTACGGCCCCGTACTGTACTTACATTCTCATTCCCGTGTCCATACTTAATGTGCATCACTATGCTAGGTTTGTGGTAAGTCTTGAGGCCGCAAATGTCAATGTGCAGTATTTACGGCCCTGTACTGTACTTACATTCTCATTCCCGTGTCCATACTTAATGTGCATCACTATGCTAGGTTTGTTGTGGATCTTGAGGCCGCAATTGTCAATGTGCAGTATTTACGGCCCCGTACTGTACTTACATTCTCATTCCCGTGTCCGTATTTAATGTGCATCACTATGCTAGGTTTGTTGTGGATCTTGAGGCCGCAATTGTCAATGTGCAGTATTTACGGCCCCGTACTGTACTTACATTCTCATTCCCGTGTCCGTATTTAATGTGCATCACTATGCTAGGTTTGTTGTACGTCTTGAGGCCGCAAATGTCAATGTGCAGTATTTACGGCCCCGTACTGTACTTACATTCTCATTCCCGTGTCCATACTTAATGTGCATAACTATGCTAGGTTTGTTGTACGTCTTGAGGCCGCAAATGTCGCAAATGAATTTGTATTTGTTCCGCTTCATGTGTTTTTTGGTTATGTGGTTGACCAGGTAGGCTTTTGAGAAGAATCTGGAAAGAACAAAAAAAAAATCTTGTTACCATTACATACATACAATCACGCCTTTATTCCTAATGTGGCAGGCAGAGCGTAATCGACCTAAACAAAGGTCGCTCCGCCACGTCTGGCAAAGTTTCGAGGGTTGTTTAAGTTAGATTTGTTGCACATTCTATGTTTGTCCAGCATGTTACCATTCTTGTGAAATCTCTAAAGTGGTCGTTACACAAACCATGTCAGAGGCCTACTAGCTGTGTTATTATTAGGCGCTTTAAAATGTCTGACACTAGAATTCATCGGGTCTATTCGATGGTATGGGCATTTAATGGTTTTGTGATGGTTGCATACATACATACATATAATCACGCCTGTATCCCTAATGGGATAGGCAGAGCGTAATCGACCTAAACAAAGGCCGTTCCGCCACGTCAGACAAAGTTTTGAGGGTTATTTTAGGTAGATTTGTAGGTATAATGCTGTAGTGCCAGGTTGTCATCCCATTGCCTAAATTTCAATATACTGAAACCCTCAGCTGGTTTTTACAGCACGCCCGGAAGGAAATGCAGCTGGCACATTCTATGTTTTTATCTCGCTCCCAGTCCAGCATGGAAGAACAAACCGCAGGTGTGTCGCAGTAAACCAAAAGAGCTATAGCTTAGCATAAACATTTTGCCCTGTTGAGCAAAACACAGATTTTCAGCTACTATCTACCCTCAGAGAGTAACGGACGCATGCACAACAAGAACAAAATTGGTGTTTTGTCGTACAGAAGAATAAGAAGATCTCTACTCACCTAGATCCGCAATAGTCGCACTCTACTCTCTTTCTCTTCCCGTGCACAGTAATCACATGACTCTGGACTCCACTGTCGTACAGAAGAAGAAGATCTCTACTCACCTAGATCCGCAATAGTCGCACTCTACCCTCTTTCTCTTCCCGTGCACAGTAATCACATGACTCTTGACTCCACTGTCGTACAGAAGAAGAAGATCTCTACTCACCTAGATCCGCAATAGTCACACTCTACTCTCTTTCTCTTCCCGTGCACAGTAATCACATGACTCTTGACTCCACAGTCGTACAGAAGAAGAAGATCTCTACTCACCTAGATCCGCAATAGTCGCACTCTACTCTCTTTCTCTTCCCGTGCACAGTAATCACATGACTCTTGACTCCACTGTCGTACAGAAGAAGAAGATCTCTACTCACCTAGATCCGCAATAGTCGCACTCTACCCTCTTTCTCTTCCCGTGCACAGTAATCACATGACTCTTGACTCCACTGTCGTACAGAAGAAGAAGATCTCTACTCACCTAGATCCGCAATAGTCGCACTCTACTCTCTTTCTCTTCCCGTGCACAGTAATCACATGACTCTTGACTCCACTGTCGTACAGAAGAAGAAGAAGATCTCTACTCACCTAGATCCGCAATAGTCACACTCTACTCTCTTTCTCTTCCCGTGCACAGTGATCACATGACTCTTGACTCCACTGTCGTACAGAAGAAGAAGATCTCTACTCACCTAGATCCGCAATAGTCGCACTCTACCCTCTTTCTCTTCCCGTGCACAGTAATCACATGACTCTTGACTCCACTGTCGTACAGAAGAAGAAGATCTCTACTCACCTAGATCCGCAATAGTCGCACTCTACTCTCTTTCTCTTCCCGTGCACAGTAATCACATGACTCTTGACTCCACTGTCGTACAGAAGAAGATCTCTACTCACCTAGATCCGCAATAGTCGCACTCTTCTCTCTTTCTCTTCCCGTGCACAGTAATCACATGACTCTTGACTCCACTGTCGTACAGAAGAAGAAGATCTCTACTCACCTAGATCCGCAATAGTCGCACTCTACTCTCTTTCTCTTCCCGTGCACAGTAATCACATGACTCTTGGCTCCACTGTCGTACAGAAGAAGAAGATCTCTACTCACCTAGATCCCCAATAGTCGCACTCTACCCTCTTTCTCTTCCCGTGCACAGTAATCACATGACTCTTGACTCCACTGTCGTACAGAAGAAGAAGATCTCTACTCACCTAGATCCGCAATAGTCGCACTCTACCCTCTTTCTCTTCCCGTGCACAGTAATCACATGACTCTTGACTCCACTGTCGTACAGAAGAAGAAGATCTCTACTCACCTAGATCCGCAATAGTCGCACTCTACCCTCTTTCTCTTCCCGTGCACAGTAATCACATGACTCTTGACTCTGTACTCGCGTGAAAACACCCGACCGCATATATCACACGCGTACTGTTTATCAGGAAAGTGTTTTTCAGACATGTGTTTTTTTAGGGCACTCTGTAAATAAATTAAAAAGTCACTATTAGAATTAGAATTTAAGGAGACAAAGAATTTGGATAATTACACAATAAATTATTCATATACTGAAACACTGTTATGTTTTTTGTATTGCATTGATAGCTGCGCTCGCTTCGCTCGCGATGTGATTAAATACCTGTACAACTGACAATAAATCTCGCGTTCACTGCGCTCAAATATAAGATACTATACAAATAATAAAAAGGGCAAATGCACCCGAAAGGATGAATTTGCGCATGGAACTGAAAAGGAACATAGGTCGAAGATCGAATAAAAATTGAAGTTCTCCCATACAAAATGCATTAGCTGATTTAGTTTGGGAGGCAACTTGTTTTTCGACCTATGTTCCTTGAAGAAAGTTGTTCAGTTTCATGGGCAGATTCACATCCGGGCACATGTAACCTTTCTGAAATACCCTGTAAATCGCAATATATTCAAATCTCGCACTCAAGCAAGTATATATCTGCAATATCGTCTCGCGCTCGCAATGTACCGGGTGTAAGGGACAACATCCCGCAAAGTGATATGGTTGCTCAGTCAACAACACTAAACAACTTCCATCGGGATTTCTTTCAGATATTGAAAAAGAAAATTCTTCCATGCTGGACTGGGAGAGATAGAAAAACATAGAATGTTCCAGCTGCCCTTCCTCCCGGGCATGCTGTAGAAGTCAGCAAAAGGGACTCCAGGGTTACAGTGTATTGTAATTTAGGCGATGGGCTGACAACCTGTCACTATAGCAATACACATTACAATCTAAAATTGCCCTCAATTATTGTCAGACGTGGCGAAGGCGCCTTTTACGAGGAGTTTGACGCTCTGCCTACCCCGTAAGGGATAAAGGCGTGATTTTATGTATGTATGTATGTATGTGAAAAAGAAAATGGATTTTCCATATAAAATATCTACCTCGATCAGACAATTTGTATGTAAAATGAAAATTCATTTTTACTTTCAAGAATTTCTTGGTGGATGTAGTTTAGCGTCGTTGACTGAGCAATCCGTATCTATCAGTTTGCGGGACGATCAGAATCAGAAAAGATAATGAAATCTAAAAAGTTCAAAGCGCCTTACCTTTTCCAGATAAGTGCTCTTACACCCAGGCTGATTGCACGCGAAAGGCCTAGGTCTAGATTTGACATGCGTGGCGAGATGGGCCGGCAAGTTGTTCATATTGGTTATCGAAACCTTGCATATAGGACAGTGGCCTGATTTCAACCGTAGGTGGATTGATTTCTGTAAGAAAAAGAATATCATCATCTCCCTAGCCTTATCCCATATCTCACGGGGTTGGCTACCTAATCCAGGGGGTTGAACGAGGGTACTGGTTTTTACACAGAGCGACTGCCATCTGACCTCCGCAACCCAGAAGGGAAAACCAGACCCAATCCTAGATTAGGTCAGAGTTATCAAGCCGCCAATGCTTAGCACTGGCCTCTGATATGGCTTAACGACTAATATCTACGGTATTAAACGATATTAACCGGGACCAACGGCTTAACGTGCCTTCCAAAGCACGGAAAAAGCGCCGAATAAACGTACATATGAATTTAAAAACGAAAAACATATTGGTACGTGGTGGGACTCGAACCACGACCTCCCGCTCAGGAGGCAGCGGCCCTATCCACTACACCATCGGGCTCTTAAGAAAAAGAATAAACCGGGTGTTCATTTAATTTACTTCCATGCTGGACTGGGAGCGAAAGAAAAAATGTGCCAGTTGCATTTCCTCCCGGGCATGCTGTAAAAACCAGCAAAAAGGTTATTGCAGCATTCCCGACAGGAAATGCGACTGGCACATTCTATGTTTTTCTCTCGCTCCCAGTACAGCATGGAAGTACTTTGTGTTCCGCCCCTAGGAATCGAACCCAGGACCTCCGGATCAGCAGCCCATGGCTCAGACCAATTGATACTTCATTGGCCTCATACAAATACAAAATACAAATTTATTTATTTGCCAGAATACACATTACAAGGTGTTATTATCAATATGGTATGTCGTAGTATTCAACCTAACCCAGGCATGCAAATAGTAGTTACATTAATTTAATTAAACATTTATATATTAACAGAATCGATTCAATAACTACATAAAAACTTCTACATGTCAAACAGTAATGGATGCACAAATTAATTACATTTAAATTAGAATTATAACTATCATTCAATATTAATTACAATTTATTTAATTCAATGTCAAGGCTTAAAAACTAAAAATTCATTATAACTATAAAAACATTTGTCTAATAACCACATAGTAATTCTTTTTTTAAATTCGTTTAGTTCCAGTGTCTTCAGGTCAGCCGGTAGTTTATTGTATGTCTCAATGCACATGTTATATACATTTTTTCTATACATATACGTGTGACAAGGAGGTTTGTAAAGAAGGTCCGCATATTGAGCCCTGACATGCCTATTAGAACGATCTCTTATGAACTGAAACATTTGGATGTTACTTTTAACAAAAATACATATTTCTTTTATGTACATACATGGCAACGGTAAAATGCCATAGTGTTTGACAGACGATTTACTCAGTGTCTGAGACAAGATTGTTCGTGGCTATATAAACTGAATTTAGGCGATGGGCTGACAACCTGTCACTACAGCAATATACCTACAAGTCTATCTTAAATAACCCTCAAAACTTTGTCAGACGTGGCGGAACGACCTTTGTTTAGGTCGTTTACGCTCTGCCTACCCGATAGGAATAAAGGCGTGATTATATGTATGTATATAAACCGATACAGGAGCGGCAAAATTTCCCATGACTGATTGCTGTGTATTTATACATTTGTATTTTATTGAGACATTTAAAGAGCGAACAAGAAAGTTCTTCTTAGAGAATAATAATTAGTTATTTATCCTATCTCCCATTAGCATAATATGTATTAGTTTATTATAAATATATATATTAGTTTATTTTAGTTATGTATTTATTTAGTAGTATTTATATTGTTTAAGTATTAAGATGAACTTAGTTATTAACTACACTTTTCAATCTAAAATTGCCCTCAATTTTTGTCAGACGTGGCGAAAGCGCCTTTTACGAGGCGTTTATCGCTCTGCCTACCCCGTAAGGGATAAAGGCGTGATTTTATGTATGTTTGTATGAACTTAGTATGCACTATCCCGCTATCTGCTATGTACTATCCTAATAACCAAAGGTTGCCTGGTAGAAATTGCTGCTTTAGCAATAAGGCCGCCTATATTGTACTGTTTTGTTCCTTACTTTTTTGTTGTATGTAAATACACAAAAATGTGTTTCTTTGTGCAATAAAGTATCTTGTATTGTATTGTAATGTATTTAGATTTGTCTTTTTTCAGCGAGACCAGCAAACCAGGCGTCATCATGGACTTTACGACCATCTAACATACGCTTTCGCCATTTGTAAGCTCCTCCCATCTTTCGCATAATTAAACTAACTTAACTGCCTCCGTGGTCTAGTGGCTAGTGCCATGGACTCCCGATCCGGAGGTCCTGGGTTCAATTCCCAGGGGGGAAACACAAAGTTGACATTTGAGAATTTATCACTTTGTGAATATTTCCCCAGTTTGATTAGGACATTGCAGGCTGAATCACCTGATTGTCCGAAAAGAAAAAGATTTCGTGCTTCGGAGGGCACGTTAAGCCGTCGGTCCCGGTCTTTGATAGTGGTCGTTATTCAAACCATGTCAGAGGCCTGATAGTTGTGCTACTAGGGATATTATTAATTGCACATCAAATAAATAATCACCCATCAATTTCTGTATATCATTTATATACCTTTTTACATCAAATAAATTATTTTACTTCAAATTAAATAAATGTTTAACAAATCTAGTACTGCAGATAATTCGAAAATATACAATCAGCACGGCATTGCTTTTTTTCTCTAATGCGAAACAACTAAATTTCTTCTTTTACAAAAATACGACAATTTCATCAAAAATACTGACTGCACAGCAAATTAACCGAAGCGTGGGTTGATAATACTAATTCTCATAGCAAAATAACTATCCAAGCAGCATATATCCTAGTAAGGACCTCAAAACTTGCTCATCATATTTGACTTATTTTATAAGAATTGATGTTCAGCAAATTTAATAGTTATTATAGCAAAAAAATCTTTTTTCATAGCATTATATTCAAAGGCAGAACAAATTAACTGAAAATTGATTTCGCGCGCTTTTTTGTCACTACGCATTATTGCAGATTGGAGCGAGCAGAGCAAGTGAGATAGCGCTAGGCCGACCGAGATAGCGGTAGGTGTTGTAACGCAGTCCTCGTGCATTTGTTTATGTTATTCAATTCGAGTTTACGCTGCGCGGAGTGATAAATAATAAAAACAATTGGTAATTGCAATATTTCTGTGTAATTAGTTTCCATTTCACTTTCAAGTTTGATCATATAAATTTGAACTACTAACTAATACTTTACTATGGAGTTTGACGCTTCAATACCTACATCAAGTAACATACAGCAACAAAGTGATGTTCCTATGTATATTTCGGACAGTGAACCAGAGGTGCAAGAGGAACCATCTATCAAACGAACCAGAAAGGGTGGCCTAGACTGGAAACTCTACAAAAAGTATGAAAATTTTGACGAAGCACAACAATTTCTTCAAGCTGAAAAGACTTGGACTGTTAAATTTACTCACATGACAGAAGAAGGTAAAAAACAGTATTACCGTTGCAATAAAGTAAAGTACCGCGGCCCTCAGTGCGCAGCACAGATTTATTTGCTCTTTGAGTCAACCTCCGATGCTGTCTTTGTGTACCATTCAGGTAACGATCATGAGAATATTGGGACTAAAAATGATTATGGCATAAGTCAAGAGACAAAGGACCAAATTAATAAGTTATTCGCTTTGCATTTGAAGCCAAAAGCAATTTTAATGCGTCTCAGTGAAATGAAAAATATTAAAGTTCCCTCTAAAAAGCAATTAAATAATTACCTTTCTGACCGCCGCAGAGTTATTTATGGCCCTTCTACAATCAGTCTGGGAGAATTAGAGCAATGGTTAATAAATAAATCTCAAATACCTGAGGATGATGACGAACCGTATGTGATTAATTACTACGTGTACGAGGGTGAAAATCCAACTTTTCGTTTTGCGATCGGAAAAAAATCTTTGTTAAAAATAGCTAATTTAGCCACAAACTTGCACGCAGATGCCACGTACAAATTAATCTGGCAAGGATTTCCAGTGTTAGTAGTTGGCACAACTGATAAAGCAAAGCGATTCCATCCGCTTTCTTTGGCGATTACAACTTCGGAACGTAAAGAAGATTTTGTGATGCTGTTCGATGCACTTAAAAAGGCCGCCTTTTCCCTTTACTCTTTTAATTTAGAACCTAATGCGCTTATTTGCGACGCCGCGAAAAACATTCAAAATGCATTTCAAGACGTGTTTGGCACAGAGTCTACTATAAAAATGTGTTGGGCACACGCAAAAAAAAACATCCAAAAAAAGGTAGAAAAATTGGTTGAGAAGAAGAAACAGAAAGAAATATTGGGTGATATTGACTCGTTGCATTCAGCTACTTCTCCTACATTATTCAACAAAGCGTTAACTGCGTTTTTACGTAAACATGCAAAAGAAGAAGAATTCATAGCGTATTTCAAACAAGAGTGGATTTCACTCAATCCAAATTGGTATCTTGGCTCCGCCGAAGGGTCTCCAGTGACAAATAACGCACTAGAATCATTCAATAGAGACATAAAAGATAGCCACACTTTTCGAGAACGGCTTCCTCTCTCTCGGTTTCTTTCAGTTGCAACAAACATGGTTAAGAACTGGTCGGAAAATCATAAACCGGAGACATTTCTAACTGTACCTCCGATAGAACTGAAAGACTGGACCCTGGCGTATCAATGGGCGAAAAGTAACAGAAACGTTAAAGTCTTAGAATCGAACTCCAGACTAAATACTTATATAGTAGCTAGCTCAACAGCAAGTAACACTTCATTTGATCAAGACTGGGACACTTTTGATGATTATAAAAAAAAAGCTTTCGCATATTGGAGAGTTGCCATGCCCACCCAACAAAGCGATTGGATTAACGGTAAATGCACCTGTCACAACTTTTTTAAGAACTATATGTGCAAGCATGTCATCGGGCTTGCGATCCGACTCAAGTACACAACACCACCTGCAGAGGCCAAAAATGTGCCTATTGGTCAAAAATGGAAGCGTGGGCGCCCTACAAAAGCAAGATCTGCCTTAATAATTCAATAAAAAGTACAAATTTTGTATTTGATTTTATATTTTATTGCTGATCTCATTATGTTTTAGTAAATAAATAAAAAGATGACATGTCAAATAAAATGCTGTTTCACTTAGTTAAAATGTTGTGCGTCATATAAAAATAGAAGCTTTATTTTTTTTAATGACTTACTAGGTATGATGAGCGTTAGTCATTATTAGCAGTGCATTAATATAAAAACTTTACTAAAAGATAAATAGCGGTACACCACGAATATAAAATGAAGGTCATTAAGTAATATTTTGCGTTGAGTATTTTGCTGTGCAATCAGTAATTTTGATATGAATTTAGGTTATTTTTGCATACGAAAATTGTTTTTCTTGATTTACGTTTAAATACTACCCCTTAAAAAAACCCTCAAAACTTGTCAGACGTGGCGGAACGACCTTTGTTTGGGTTGTTCACGCTCTGCCTAACCCATTAGGGATACAGGCGTGATAGAATGTATGTATGTATGTACAATTTACATTGATACTTATCCCGCCAGCTCCCTTCTACCATCGGACATCTAGACGTACCGCAGGATACCATCCATACCTGGTTGATATTCCACCAATACGTACTAAGCGCTTCCAAAACTCTTTCGTAATGCGTACGGCAAAAGTGTGGAACTCACTACCTGCGTCTGTGTTTCCGAACGCCTTCAATCCCCAACATTTCAAAGTTAGAGTGAACAGGCATCTTCTGGGTGAGCTCGCACCATCGTCGACTCCGTCTCAGTCGTTTCCGACCTAGACTGGAGTCAAGAGCAAACCCATTAAAAAAAAAAAATACTTACAACGTGAAAATTAAGTTGACTATTCGACTTAAACATCTTATTGCACATCTTGCAAGGTATCGTCCTTATATTTATGTTCAGATGCTCTTCTGCAACATGGTTCTTCAGACGCCATTTGCCCGAAAATCTGGAAAAAATTGAACAATACTTATACGTGGTGTAAGGGACAGCGTGCCGCAGACTGATAGGGGTTGCTCAATCAACGACTCTAAACAAGTATCAGCAGGATTTTTTTTCAAGAAGTGAAAAAGAAATTTTGGTTTTCCATACAAATTGTCTGATCGAGGTGGTTATTTTGTATGGGAAGGTATTTTTTTTTACTTCCCGCAAATAATTCCTGCTGATAGTTCTTCAGTTTTGTTAACTGAGCAACCCCTATTAGTTTGGACGCTGTCCCTTACACCCGGTATAAGGTAATTTTAAATAAGTGCAAATCTTGAAACGTGTGAATCTACCCATGGAACTGAACAACTTTCCCTAAGGAACATAGGTCTAAATACGAAAAATTTACTTCCCATACTAAGTGCGCTATCAGCAGGTGCATTTTGTACACACATACATACATATAATCACGCCTTTATCCCTAATGGAGTAGGCAGAGCATAAACGACCTAAACAAAGGTCGTTCCGCCACGTCTGACAAGGTTTGAGGGTTATTCAAGATGGATTTGTACGTATATTGCTGTAGTGACAGGTTGTCAGCCCATCGCCTACATTGCAATATACTGAAACCCACGGATCCCTTAGCTGACTTTTACAACATGCCCGGGAGGAAATGCAGCTGGCACATTCTAAGTTTTTCTCTCGCTCCCAGGCCAGCATGGAAGTGCATTTTGTATGGAAGGTCAAATATATATTTTCCAGTTTTCGACGTACGTCCCTTAGGGAAAGTTGTTCAGTTTCATGGGAAGATTCACACGTTTCAAGATTTGCACTTGATTTAAAATTACCTTATATAAATAAAGTAAAACAATATTAAAATAATGCAGTAAATCTTCCATGCTGGACTGGGAGAGATAGAAAAACATAGAATGTTCCATCTGCCCTTCCTCCCGGGCATGCTGTAGAAGTCAGCTAAAGGGACGGATATTCGGTCGGATTTTTTGGGTTTGTGGAATCAGTCGATTATTCTCGAATCGTTCGGGCTTTTCGGGTCAGTCGGGTTCCTTTGGTCGGTCGATTTATCGAGTTGGTCGGATGGTTTGTCAAAGACGAATTGGTCTGATTAGTCGGGTCGATCAAGTTTTTCATTTCAGTCAGTTGCGCGTGTTTGTAATTTCGGCTGCTTTGGTTCGTCGTGTCATTTGGTCGAATTGTCAGGTTTATCGGGTCGGACTTACTCTTAATCACAAGTCTTGCACTGGTACCAGGTTTGTTTCCCGCCATGTTTGACTTGGTGCTTCCTTAGAGTCGAACTGTCGCGGCAGGCATAGTCACAAAATGTGCACTGATATGGTTTCTCGTCTGTAACCTAGGGGTTGTCGGGTCGGTCGATTTGTCGGGTTAGTCAGATTTATCGGGTTGGTCGGATTTATCGGGTTAGTCAGATTTATTGGTTTGGTCGGATTCGTCGGGTTAGTTGGATTTGTCGGGTCGATAATTTTTGTCATTTCAGTCAGTTGCTCGTGTTTGTAATTTCGGCTGCTTCGGTTCGTCGTGTCATTTGGTCGATTTGTCGGGTTTGTCGGATCGGACTTACTCTTTATCACAAGTCTTACACTGGTACCAGGTTTGTTTCCCGCCATGTTTGACTTGGTGCTTCCTTAGAGTCGAACTGTCGCGGCAGGCATAGTCACAAAATGTGCACTGATATGGTTTCTCGTCTGTAACCTAGGGGTTGTCGGGTCGGTCGATTTGTCGGGTTAGTCAGATTTATCGGGTTGGTCGGATTTATCGGGTTAGTCAGATTTATTGGTTTGGTCGGATTCGTCGGGTTAGTTGGATTTGTCGGGTCGATAATTTTTGTCATTTCAGTCAGTTGCTCGTGTTTGTAATTTCGGCTGCTTCGGTTCGTCGTGTCATTTGGTCGATTTGTCGGGTTTGTCGGATCGGACTTACTCTTTATCACAAGTCTTGCACTGGTACCAGGTTTGCTTCCCGCCATGTTTGACTTGGTGCTTCCTTAGAGTCGAACTGTCGCGGCAGGCGTAGTCACAGAATTTGCACTGAAATGGTTTTTCATCTGAAACAATTAGATAAGACAATTAAAAAAAACACGGTCACACTCATAGCCCCCACTAGGATTTCCTGTATCGGGGTGCCATGGAAATACACAGAAACAACCACAAAGAACACCCAGACCCAGAAACAGACATTTAAACTCATCATTCAAATGCCTGCCCTGGCCGAGAATCGAACTCGGGACCCTCTGTGTAGCAGGCAGGTACACTGCCAACTAGGCTGCGCGGGTCGTCAAATTATTTACAATGAATGAGTTTTTCTGTGGGAATGGAGTATAAACGGTAAAAAAATACATATAAAAGTAGCCTATCAAATTCCAGGACCTATTCGAAGTCATCATCTCCCTAACCTTATCCCGTATCTCACAGGGTCGGCTACCTAATCTAGGGGATTGAACGAGGGTACTGGTTTTTACACAGAGCGACTGCCATCTGACCTCCGTAACCCAGAAGGGAAACCAGACCCAATCCTAGATAAGGTCAGAGTTTTCAAGCCGCCAATGCTTAGCACTGGCCTCTGATATGGCTTAACAACTAATATCTACGGTATTAAACGATATTAACCGGGACCAACGGCTTAACGTGCCTTCCGAAGCACGGAAAAAGCACCGAATAAACGTACAGGTCCAGGACCTATTCGAAGTGGTAGGTACATATAGCTGTCTGATTCATAAGTATCGTTCAAGTAAGTACATGTAGTGATATTCTATCTACCAATTTCTCTGATATATAACATACAGTATCTTATCTTATGTAGCATATATGATGAGATATTATGTACCTAGAATGTAAGAATAAATAAATAAGATAATTTCTGTGACATATTAAGTTATACTATGATTATGATTACTGTACTATTATATTATTTAAATTTGAATTGCATGAATAATTGATAAATTTTGATGACATTATAGATAAATAGCTTATAAGTAATTAAATAATAGGTAAATGAACATGAAACCAACAAGACAAATATATATTATTGAATTATATAAATTTTATTATTATGAAACTATCATAGTTTGCATGCTCAAAATGTAACTAAGTATCCTATTTGCTACGTCCGAAAAGGACGACTAAGTCAACAAGCCCTGTAATAAATTTATAAGATCTAATGTACACTTAGTCGCAATAAAGGATCTTTGACTTTGACTTTATGTATTAATTTATCAGAAGATACGTATCAGTATATTTTATTGAAATATTTATTTATTAGTGTGCAAATATTGTCTAAGTATTATATGTCGTAATATGCACTATCCCGCTTTCTGCTTGTATAATTTCTAAACCCCAAAGGTTGCCTGGTAGAAATTGATGCTTTAGCAATAAGGCCGCCTATATTGTACTGTGTAAAGAATTTTGTATTGTACATAAGTTCACCCCCTACAACCCTTACGGAGTAACAAAGCTTTACCTGTTTTGTGCCTAAAATAAATGTATTTTCTTTCTTTCTTTCTTCTTTCTTTCTTTCTTATCTGCTGCATACTATTTTTTTTGTTAGAAATGGGTTTGCTCTTGACTCTAGACACACACTACGCTCCATCGTCGAAAAAAAAATGGGAATAACGACCACCAACGGCAAATTTTCTTCCTGTTACCACAACGAACTCATCATCATCATCTCCCTAGCCTTATCCCGTATCTCACAGGGTCGGCTTCCTAACCTAGGGGATTGAACGAGGGTACTGGTTTTTACACAGAGCGACTGCCATCTGACCTCCGCAACCCAGAAGGGAAACCAGACCCAATCCTAGATAAGGTCAGAGTTTTCAAGCCGCCAATGCTCAGCACTGGCCTCTGATCTGGCTTAACGACTATTATCTACGGTATTGAACGATATTAACCGGGACCAACGGCTTAACGTGCCTTCCGAAGCACGGAAAAAGCACAACGAACTATGAATCGCTAATTTATAAGGTTCTATGTTACCTTAATTACTATAACCTGATTCTGCTGGACCGGTTTTTTGATTCACTGCGTGTTTAGTGAACTATTGATTGCCTCCGTGGTCAAGCGGTCTGAGCCATGGGCTCCCGACTTGGAGGTCCCGGGTTCGATTCCCGGCGGGGGACAATGACTTTGTGTTGTTGTTTCTAGTTTGGTTAGGACATTGCAGGCTGATCACCTGATTGTCCGAAAAGTAAGATGATCCATGCTGTCGGATGGGCATGTAAATAGTCGGTCCTGCGCCTGAATTCTCTCTGGTCGTGTCAGTAAGTCTGTCCCATCAGAATAAGAGATTGAGGGAACAGAGAGTGCACCTGTGTGTAGCGCAAACACTTGGGCACTAAAAACAAGTCCTGCGCAGTTGGCCCATCTCCGGGAGATTGGCCGCCATCACCGAAAATCGGTGGGAGGACTATTATATAGTGAACTATGTTTTTTTACTAATGGGGGCGCCACTTGGCTAGTATCGTCACCATAGAAACAACTTCAAAAAGTGACTTATGTAGTCCTATGGAATAAACTGATTGTAACAGTAAACAGTCGTCTTAAGCACGATAAGAGTCAATTAAGAATTGAATGTTTCTATAATTAGCTTTACTGTATTAACATTGTAAACACTAATTAGCTTCAATAATTGCTAAATCAGAAATTCAAGACATTTTTACATTACAACGAATCTAAAGACAAGGTTAAGATTAAAATAATGTAAGGTATTAACATATATTTCAATGATAGAACAGTATTACTATTTTTAAACAATTTTTTTAATCTAGTACAGTATCTGTTAAATTGTTTATGGTTAAAAATAAAAATGTAAATAAATATTCAAGAAAAAGCACATAATTATCAGAGAGAAAATGCTTAGGACTATATTTCGTTTGTGTATAACTGTTTTAAGTTTTACTAATATTGGTAAGTATTGCTAATTATTGGAATGTTTTGCCCATGATTCAATTTGAAAGCTAACATACATATAATATCTATTTCCTATATAGGGTAGGCAGATCGACAACAGCTAATTAGTAGATTAATAAAATCCATTTTCTTCCATGCTGGACTGGGAGCGATAGAAAAACATAGGATGTGCCAGCTGCATTTCCTCCCGGGCATGCTGTGAAAACCAGCTAAGGGATCCAAAGGGTTTCAGTATATTGCAATTTAGGCGATGGGCTGATAACCTGTCACTACAGCAATACACATATAAATCTAAAATTTACCTCATTTATTGCCAGACATGGCGAAAGCGCCTTTTAAGAGGCGTTTTACGCTCTGCCTACCACGAAAAGGTAAAAAAGGGAATGTATGTATGTATTTGTAAATTAATAAAATCTATTTTCGTTAAGTTTGCCTTTAAAGGGTCATTTGAGATATAGGATTGGTTTAATTGTAATTTACCGAAATACTTAGATACTTTATCAAGCTTTTACAGTATCATCATCTCTCTAGCCTTATCCCGTATATCACTGGGTTGGCTACCTAATCTAGGTGATTAAACGAGGGTACTGGTTTTTAATACGGAGCGACTGCCATCTGACCTCCGCAACCCAGAAGGGAAATCAGACCCAATCCTAGATTAGGTCAGAGTTTACAAGCCGCCAATGCTTAGCACTGGCCTCTGACATGGCTTAAAGACTAATATCTGCGGTATTAAACGATATTAACCGAAACCAATGGCATAACGTGCCTTACGAAGCACGGAAAAAGCGGCGAATGAACGTACATATGAAATTTGAAAACCAAAATACACATTGGTATTCGAACCACCATGCTGGACTGGGAGTGAAAGAAAAACAGACTGTACCAGCTACGATTCCTCCCGGGCATGCTGTAAAATCCAGCTAAGGGGTCCAAGGGTTTCAGTATACTGCAATTAAGGCAATGGACTGACAAACTGTCACTACAGCAATATACCTACAAATCTATCTTAAATAACCCTCAAAACTTGGTCAGACGTGGCGGAACGACCTTTGTTTAGATCGTTTACGCTCTGCCTACCCAATTAGGCATAAAGGCGTGGTTATATGTATATATTCGAACCACTACCTCCCGCTCAGGATGCCCTATCCACTTGCTCAGGAGGCAGTGGCCCTATCCACCCGCTCAGGAGGCAGCGACCCTATCCACCCGCTCAGGAGGCAGCGGCCCTATCCACCCGCTCAGGAGGCAGCAGCCCTATCCATCCGCTCAGGAGGCAGCGGCCCTAACCACCCGCGCAGGAGGCAGTGGCCCTATACATCCGCTCAGGAGGCAGCGGCCCTATCCACACGCTCAGGAGGCAGCAGCCCTATCCATCCGCTCAGAAAGCAGTGGCCCTATCCACCTGCTCAGGAGGCAGCGGCCCTATACACTCATTATCCATATCCAAACATTGGGCTCACTGGTCTGTAGACTGTTATTTTAATTTTCATTAATTTTCAGAAACAAGAGTATATTGTGGTGACCCACTCGCTAACAAACTCACCTTCGTGGGTTTCTCTTGTCCGCTGAAATGCGCAAACGTTATAGCCGTTGTAGAACAGTAAGTGCTTTTTACCACCCGACTGTCAATTCTTCCATGCTGGACTGGGAGCGAGAGAAAAACATAGAATGCAGCTGCATTTCCTCCCGGGCATGCTGTAAAAACCAGCTAAGAGATCCGAGGGTTTCAGTATATTGCAATTTAGGCGATGGGCTGTCAACCAGTCTACGTAAAAATCTATCTTAAATAACCCTCAAAACTTTGTCAGAAGTGGCGGGTCGACCTTTTTTAGGTCGTTTACGTTCTGCCTACTCCATTAGGGATAAAGGCGTGATTATATGTATATATAGGGTTATGTTTTTCGCGCGTATCATGTATGTATGTCAGGGGCGGACCAGCAGGCTTGAGCCTAGGGCGGCAGATTTTTGGAGCGGCAAATTTGGAGATTTTATTCTGTTTATTCACATTTACCAGTTGTGTAATTAGCATGCATTATCCCGCCTTATAAATCTTACATGATTGAGCTTTGATTAGCTCAAAAAATTACCGAAAAATTAATTTACGTGCAACGAAATTGTTGAATTGTAAAAATAATCTAGGACTTTACAATTTGACAATTGTGGAGGCAAGGGTGGCAAAAACTACAGCGTATACCTTGAAAATTTGTAAATCCGCCACTGCTGTATGTACCTTTATTATCACGTATCTCCGAAACAGCTAGATCAATTCGATAATTAGGGTATCATTCGATTGGTATCAACTCGGGGTTGTTTGAGATAAGTGTCATTTTAAAAAATGCTAATTGGCGGATTTTTGGCGCTCAATTGTAAGTCTTACAATTTTTCTGCCCGAGGCGAATTTAAAATTTATTTCTTTCGTTATTAGATATGTTTTGTTGCAGGTTAAAAATAGTGGACTACCACAGATTACTGGAAGAGGATAGAGACAGACTCAAGTCAAGCGGCTTCGATTTACGCTTTTCTAAATTGAGGCAACAAAACGAGTATGTATTCTATGACAAGAAATGTTTAACATGTGTTAATATATATATTTTTTGCTAGCCTGATCTGTCCCACTGCTGGACAAAGGCCTCCCCATTTTGTTTCCACTTTTTTTTTGGTCTTGTGCAATTTGCATCCATCTCATCACGCCACCTCTTTCTGGGCCTTCCTCTGCCTCGACGGCTATCTTTGGGCACCCAGTCAGTAGCGATCTTGGCCCATCTGTCTGGACGCATGCAACAGACGTGACTAGCTCAATCCCATTTGAACTTGGCAGCCTTCTGTCCTACATCCTTAATACGGGTTTCCTTTAAACTACCCCCGTGGTCTAGTGCTTACGATCCGGAGGTCCTGGGTTCGATTCCCGGGGGGAAAACACAAAGTTGATATTTGTCAATTTGTCCCAGTTTGGTAACGACATTGCAGGCTGAATCACCTGACAGTCCGAAAAAAAAAAAAGGTTCTGTGCACGGATGGCTGTCCCGGTCGCTATCTTTGATAGTGGTCGTTACTATTAACCATGTCAGAGGCCTATTAGCTGTGCTATTAGGCGGTTTGAAAACTCTGACACCAGGGTTCATCGGGTCATACGACTCGAGAATACACTCGCTAAGAAGAAGAAGAATACGGGTTTTTGAGCGCAGGGTGGTGTTCCGGATTCGATCAATCCTTTTCACACCTAATATGCTGCGCTCCATGGCCCTTTGGCAGACCGCGAGCTTCGACTTTTATAAATCGGTCAATGACCAACTTTGTGCACCATAAGTTAGGACGGGCAGGATACACATATCGACAAGTTTACGCTTTAGCTTAAAGATCTCCTTTCATAAGGTCCTTCATTGACCAGTAGCTCTTCCAAGCGTTTTCGACTCTGCGTTCGACTTCTTTGTTTTGTCGGCTTTGGAAAGAGACTATTACTTCCATGCTGGACTGGGAGTGAGAGAAAAACATAGAATGTGCCAGCTGCATTTCCTCCCGAGCATGCTGTAAAAACCGGCTAAGGGATCAGAGGGTTTCAGTATATTGCAATTTAGGCGATGGGCTGACAACCTGTCACTACAGCAATATACGTACAAATCCATCTTAAATAACCCTTAAAAACTTTGTCAGACGTGGCGAAACGACCTTTCTTAAGGCCGTTTACCCTCTGCCTACCCCATTAGGGATAAAGGCGTGATTATATGTATGTATGTATGAAAGAGACTAACTGGCCAAGATAGATATACTCGTCGACATAGTAATGTCCTGTCCGTCTACCTGTACCTTATGTTTCGTGCTGTTGGTTATAAGCTTGGTTTTGGACCGATTCATTTCAAGTCCAACTTCGCGGCTTGCCATGCTAAGATCTTCAAGCATTCTTTGTAATTCTTTGGCTGTACGAGCGATTAGTACGATATCGTCGGCGAAACGGAGATTCGTGAGCCTCTTTTCGCCGACATCTATGCCTAATTTTTTCCAAGGTTTTGCAAGAGTTTTAAAAACCTCTTCGAGGGTACTCGTAAATAACTTGGGAGAGAACGGGTCACCCTGTTTTACGCCCCGGTTGATGTTGAAAAGTGGTCCCTGTAGCTTTATGCTGGCTGTGCTTTTAGAATAAATATTTTCAATTAATTGGATGTAAGAAGGTGCTATGCCCTGTGAGTCTATTAATCGCAGTGAAAAGCAAAATTTACGACTGGTGCTACAACGCACAATTTATGCGGTACCACGGAAGACCAGCGCTGTAGTACCTAGTGCTACAGCATATGCTGAGTGGCTACCATTTTTAGTGTGGGTATTATTAAATAGTTTAAGTTTGTAACTTTTAATATGTATCTTTACACTAAAATAAACAATTTACTTACTTACTTACTAGTTTATAACTCGTGCACAAAACCATTTTTGTCATCGACTTGATATCAGCTCTCGCCCTGCGGGCTCGGGCAGCTTAAAATCTCGGCCAAAAATGACTTGTTTTGTGCACATGTCGTAAAATCTACTATTTATCACTACACACATATAATCACGCCTTTATCCCTAATGGGGTAGGCAGAGCGTAAACTACCTAAACAACGGTCGTTGCGCCACGTCCGACAAAGTTTTGCGGGCTATTTTAGATAGATTTGTAGGTATATTGCTATAGTGACAGGTTGTCAGCCCATCGCCTAAATTACAATATACTAGAGAGAAAAACATAGAACGTGCCACCTGCATTTCCTCCCGGGCATGCTGTAAAAACCAGCTAAGGGATCCAAGGGTTTCAGTATATTGTAATTTAGGCGATGGGTTGACAACATGTCACTACAGCAATACACCTACAAATCCATCTGAAACAAATAACCCTCAAAACTTTGTCATACGTGGCAGAACCTTTGCTATGCCTACCCCATTATCCCTAATAATATATATACCTTCTACATATATATACTATCTTCCCCATTATCCATAAAGGCGTGAATATATACATACATACATACATATAATCACGCCTTTATCCCTAATGGGGTAGGCAGAGCGTAAACGACCCAAACAAAGGTCGTTCCGCCACGTCTGACATAGTTTTGAGGGTTATTTAAGATAGGATTCTAGGTATATTGCTGTAGTGATAGGTTGTCAGCCCATCGCCTAAATTACAATATACTGAAACGCTCGGATCCCTTAGCTGGATCTTACAGCATGCCCGGGAGGAAATGCAGCTGGCACATTCTATGTTTTTCTCTCGCTCCCAGGCCAGCATCGAAGGTGAATATATGTATGTATCTATCTTAAATAACCCTCAAAACTTTGTCAGACGCGGCGGAACGACCTTTGTTTAGGTAGTTTACGCTCTGCCCACCACCATTAGAGATAAAGGCGTGATTATATGTATATATGGCAAAGCGGCAGTTATGATCTTAAAGTACTATAAAAATAACTTCTTTTCAGGACCGAAAAATCCAAAATATACTCAAGGCGTCTCTTCAACGAATATTCCAGAGTTTTAACCAGGAAAGCTGTACTATATTACCTAAATAAAGAGCTAAAGCACTATGTCTATCTAGATAAGCTGAATAAGGTACTAAACTCCGTTCTTTTACATACAAATAATCACGCATTTATCCCTAATGGGGTAGGAGTGCGTAAACGACATAAACAAAGGTTGTTCCGCCACGTCTGACAGTGTTTCGAGGGTTATTTAAGATAGATTTGTAGGTATACTGCTGTAGTGACAGGCAGCCCATCGCCTAACCTGCAATATACAGAAACCCTCAGATCCCTTAGCTCGTTTTTACAGTATGCCTGGGAAGAAATGCAGCTGGCACATTCTATGTTTTTCTCTCGCTCCTAGTCCAGCATGGGAGATTTGCTTGATTTGATTGCTGTATCTACACAAAAAAATCCAAATTTGCTTTTTTAAGGAATATTGCCGTATCGACGACCCGCACAGCCTAGTTAGCAGAGTACCTGCCTCCTACGCAGAGGGTCCCGGGTTCGATTCTCGGCTGGGGCAGACATTTGAATGATGAGTTCAAATGTCTGTTTCCGAGTCTTTGTGTTATTTGTGGTTGTTTCTGTGTATGTCCATGGCATTCCGATACCAGGAATCCTAGTGGGGGCTATGAGTGTGATCGTGTTTCTTTTTTATATGCACCATCACGCCTGTATCCCTAACGGGGTAGGCAGAGCGTAAAAGACCTATATAAAGGTCGTTCCGCCACGTCTGACAAAGTTTTGAGGGTTATTTAACATAGATTTGTAGGTATATTGCTATAGTGACAGGTTGTCAGCCCATCGCCAAAATTACAATATACAGAAACCCTCGGATCTCTTAGCTGGTTTTTACAGCATGCCCGGGAGGAAATGCAGCTGGCACATTCAATGTTTTTCTCTCGCTCCCAGGCCAGCATGGAAGTAAGTTTTTTTTCATCTACACTTAACATTCAAATTTGTTTTTTTAAGGACTATTGCCACGCAGCGAAGAATATTACCAAACTACTGGATGTTTTACCGATAAAGCAGTGCACGAGAAGATCCCCGTATGAGAATGATTTCGCCAGGAGGGTCACCAAGATTTTGAACAAATACGCGCATAAACAGTTCCCGTTTAGCAAATCTTTGGTTGTCGTAAGTGGAGCACTAAACAACTTTCTCCAAGGAGCATACGTCAAATTGTCAGTCGCTTGTATTAGAGGGAATTTCTTTTTCATATTTCGACCCTTGTCACTTGAGGAAAGTTGTTCAGTTTGATGGGTAGGTTCATATTCTAACATATGATCACAATTTTTTTTATACACTTTAGTTTCGAGGCAATCCGGCGTTTCAAATGACACCATCATCTTCCAAGCCTTATCTCACGGGGTCGGCTACCTAATCTAGGTGATTGAACGAGGGCACTGGTTTTTACACAGAGCGACTGCCAACTGACCTCCGCAACCCTGAAGGGTAACCAGACCCAATCCTAACTTAGATCAGAGTTTTCAAGCCGCCAATGCACTAGCACTGGCCTCTGACATGGCTTAACGACTAATATCTACGGTATTAAACGATATTAACCGGGACCAACGGCTTAAGAAATCATTGGTTATCGTAAGTACGTATATAATGCAATACCGGGTGTAAGGGACAGCGTCCCAAAAACTGATAGGGGTTGCTTAGTCAACAACACTGAACAACTGACATCAGTAATTTTATTCAGATTGTGAAAGGGCTCGAAACGTGATTGAATGTACGATACTAAAACCTATACTACACACACACACACGCACACACACACACACACACAGACCCTGTACACTTAGGCACACTCCTTTTTTATAAATACATAAAAGTAGGAATAATAATAATAGTTTAAATTTTAGTAAATAGTTTGATTACAGTATTAAATTTATTTATTTATTTACTGTTTATTGTACACAAGTAACATGAGAAAGACAATACACAAGGAATACCGACACAACAGGTACAGCTTATTTCTACTAAGAAATTTCTTCCAGCTGACCTACGGAAGTGTGACTATAAATATTATTAGTTAAGGAAGAGCGGTGCCTCCCAACACAGGCAAATGTTTGCTTACTGGGAGACTCCAACCCTTAGTTTGTAAGTGAACTGAAATTCACTTAAATAAAGAATTTTGTATTTTGTATTTGTATTTTGTATACTATTTCCAAATCAGATTTAGAATAAAGGTAAACAAAGTTACGCTCTGCCTACCCCATTAGGGATAAAGGCGTGATTGTATGTATATATGTATGTATGTAAACAAAGTTTCATGTCTTTTTAAACAAAAACGCATTTCAAAAATAAATGATAGTGTTGGCAAATTACAAAACAATACAAAATTCTTTATTGCACAAAGAAACACATACAACAGAAATAAAAAGGAACAAACGTGACAGTACAATATAGGCGGCCTTATTGCTAAAGCAGCAATTTCTACCAGGCAACCTTTGGGTATATAAATTAAGATGGCTAAAACTACTATTTCATTGTGTTATCATGTCTAATAGCTAAAACTTATTTTAGAAACAAGGTCTTCGATTAAATGACATGAAACTTTGTTTACCTTTATTCTAAATCTGTTTTGGAAATAGCTTCCATGCTGGACTGGGAGCGAAAGAAAAACATAGAAAGCGCCAGCTGCATTTCCTCCCGGGCATGCTGTAAAAACCAGCTAAGGGATCTGAGGGTATATGTATATTGTAATTTAGGCGATAGGCTGACAACCTGTCACTATATCAAAATACCTACAAAATCTATTTAATCTTCAAAACTTTGTCAGACGTGGCGGAACAACCTTTGTTTAGGTAGTTTACGCTCTGTCTACCCCTTTAGGGATAGAGGCGTGATTATATGTATGTATGTATGTTTTGGAAATATGATCAAATCTTGTCCTTTACAGCGGTTCCTTCGGCAAATCCTAGGCACTTCTGGCACTTCCAGGCTAGATCTTAGAGAAGGTGATATTGCAGTACATAAGCTACTGACATATTTAAGACATGCTATAAACGAGGCCAATCAGGATGTTACTATAGTGCATATGTCTCCGCGACATTGCTTGAACAAATTTGTGCCTGGATGTTATTGCAAGAAAGGGTTAGTATCGTGGCCTGCATTGTCCTAACATAAATAGTAACATCTCCCTAGCCTTATCCCGTATCTCACGGGGTCGGCTTCCTAATCTAGGGGATTGAACGAGGGTACTGGTTTTTACACAGAGCGACTGTCATCTGACCTCCGCAACCCAGAAGGGAAACCAGACCCAATCCTAGATTAGGATTAGGATTAGGTCCTAACATAAATAGTCACAATTTTACTAAATGATGTGAAGAAATAAGGGTGAGTATACCCAAGTATCTAATATTGTAGTCATGGGTTCGATTCTTACGTGACAAAGTGTATTTATTCTTTAATTAGGGCAATCTGTAGCTTGCATTGGCCTAACCAAACTGAGAACAATCTGATATAATCAGCTTTGTAAGACTCGGGTGATGCATAGTTCTAAACAAACTAGGAACAATCTGACAGAGTCGTAAACAGTATTTTTGTAGAGTTAATCGAGTAGGTTGTCAAGTCAGAAAATGACCTAATGAATCCTATACCGGCTGTAAGGGACTGTGTCCCGCAAACTGATGTATGCTTAGACTCTATATCGGGTGTAAGGGACAGCGTCCTGCAAACTGTTAGGGGTTGCTCAGCCAACAGAACTGAACAACAATCACCAGAAAATTCTTCGAGGAGATAAAAACATGACTTTTCCATACAAAATGACCACCTTGATCAGACAGTTTGTATGGAAAAGTAAATTATTTTTCATTTCCTGAAAGAGTTTCCTGGTGACAGTAGTTCAGTTCCATTAACTGAGCAACCCGTAACAGTTTGCGGGACGCTGCCCCTTACACCCGGTATAGTCTAAGCATACAGGGTGTGATAGAAAGGTGTGCACCCGAAAAGATGTGAATCTCCCATAAAACTGAACAACTTTCTCCAAGGAACATATCCCGCAAAGCACGGAATATTTTTCTTACAGACAAATTAGGTGATTCAGCCTCCTGCATTATCCTAACCAAACTTAGAACCTGTTATGTTTTTTTCTATTTTGAGCATTTTACTTGTTTCTTCCATGCTGGCCTGGGAGCGAGAGAAAAACATAGAATGCAGCTGCATTTCCTCCCGGGTATGCTGTAAAACCCAGCTAAGGGATCCGAGGGTTTCAGTATATTGTAATTTAGGCGATGGGCTGACAACCTGTCACTACAGCAATATACTTACAAATCTATCATAAATAACCCTCAAAACTTTGTCAGACGTGGCGGAACCACCTTTGTTTGGGTCGTTTCCGCTCTGCCTACCCCATTAGGGATAAGATAATTTTTATAATTGATTAATTTGAATTTTATATTGTTATGTTCTTGACCTTTGTGATTTTTTACTACCAAATTTATCGCAAATTTTATTTAGTATTGTTACAATGTTACTGTAATAGGGTTACCCGTTGTAATTAAATAAATTAAATTAAATAAGGGCGTAATTATATGAATGTACTTGTTTCGTTGCAGATACTTAGAAAGAACTGGGCAGTGCATCACATTGGAAACATGTCTTCATGAAGGCAATAAGGACCTGACCAGCTATCTACATAGGGTTGTCATACATTAATAATCACACAAGAATTTCGACTAGTATATTTCCGAATAATAATAATACATACATACATACATATAATCACGCCTTTATCCCTAATGGGGTAGGCAGAGCGTAAACGACCTAAACAAAGGTCGTTTCGCCACGTCTGACAAAGTTTTGAGGGTTAATCAAGATGGTTTTGTACGTATATTGCTGTAGTGACAGGTTGTCAGCCCATCGTCTAAATTGCAATATACTGAAACTCTCAGATCCCTTAGCTGGTTCTTACAGCATGCCCGGGAGGAAATGCAGCTGGCACATTCTATGTTTTTCTCTCGCTCCCAGTCCAGCATGGAAGCAATAATAATAATAAGAGAGGAGAAAAATAAATTTTACTTGTTTCTTCCATGCTGGACTGGGAGAGATAGAAAAACATAGAATGTTCCAGCTGCCCTTCCTCCCGGGCATGCTGTAGAAGTCAGCAAAAGGGACTCGAGGGTTACAGTATATTGTAATTTAGGCGATGGGCTGACAACCTGTCACTACAGCAATACACATTACAATCAAAAATTTTCCTCAATTTTTGTCAGACGTGGCGAAAGCGCCTTTCACGAGGCGTTTTATGCTCTGCCTACCCCGTAAGGGATAAAGGCGTGATTTTATGTATGTGTATGTATGTATATTTCCGAATAATAATAATAAGAGAGGAGAATAAGAAATGTACGTAAATAAATGCAGTCAAAAAAACATACATACATACATAAATCACGCCTTTATCCCTTACGGGGTAGGCAGAGCGCTTAACGCCTCGTAAAAGGCGCTTTCGCCACGTCTGACAAAAATTGAGGGCAATTTTAGATTGTAATATGTATTGCTATAGTGACAGGTTGTCAGCCCATCGCCTAAATTACAATACACTGTAACCCTCGAGTCCCGTTTGCTGACTTCAACAGCATGCCCGGGAGGAAGGGCAGCTGGAACATTCTATGTTTTTCTATCTCTCCCAGTCCAGCATGGAAGAAGAAAAAAACAAAAAAACATAATTCACTGAAAACACAATCAGTCGAAAATCCGTCAGATCAGATTGAGGTTAAAGCATTAAGAACCTCATAAAGTTGCAACTTATATAGTTCGTTGTAGAAAATAAATAGAACATCAGTTTTTCGCAAATAGAACATTTGGGAATAACGGCCACTTTTAGCATTGTTGCTATCTGTAACTGCCGTGAAAACTAAATAATTAATTTATAATGCTTTAAATAAACTTCAGTACCTATACTTCAATCCTATCTACCGGATTTTCGATTAATTGCAGTTCAGTGAGTAATATTTTTTTAACTGATGAGAGCGTTGGCGTGCACCGGGATCCCCTTAAAAGAAGGCATTAAGGGGCTTCCCTGGACTAAGTGGCGCCCTCATCAGTCAATAAATCATAATTCACTGAAAGCACAGTCAATCGAAAATCCGGTAGATCAGATTGAGGTTAAAGCAATGAAGGTCATTTAGTTAGTTTAGTTTATTTATTTCACAATACAGGTTTCACAATTAAATTAAATTACAATCAATAGAATAATGTCCTCCGTAAAGTGATCGTCAAAACAAAATTGTACAATATAAATTCAGTTAATATGTCAAATAGTAAATTAAATTAATATAAAAACAGTAATAATTTATACAAATTAATAATTCAAAATTCATGTCAATAGTCTTATTACAAAATACATATAAATTAATACTTTAATTTCAATTAAAAATTACCATCTAAATACTCTGTTACAGAGTAAAATGCTGTTTCTAATAAAAGGTTCCTTAATCGACGTCTAAATGCTTCGTCACATGTTTCATTTTGCAAGTCTAGCGGTAGTTTATCATACAACGACGGACCAATCACGCGCGGGTTTCGCTCAGCGAGCGCCAATCGGTGCCGGACGGGAGCTAGTCGTCCTGTTCGTCGTAAGATTCTAGTGCCCGCGCTTACTTGTTCAAACTGAGACAAGTTTTTACGAACAAATGTAATAACCTCAAATATGTAATGTGAATAATGGGTCATTATTTTATGTTCGGGAAACAATTGGCGACATGAGTGTCTAGTTTTAACACCGGCTATTACGCGCAGTGCACGTTTTTGTAGAATAAGAACGCGGTGTGAGTCCGTCGAATTTCCCCATAGTAATGTTCCATAAACCATAAGTGAGTGAAAGTATGCAAAGTATGCTTGCCTAAGGGCGAAGGGTGTTATAAGACCTTTTATTTGGCGGAGCGCATAGACAGCGCTGCTCAACCTTCCACATAAAACCTCCACATGGCCTTTCCAATCGAGGGTCGAGTCCAAGGTGAACCCAAGGAACCTACACTGATTGCATAACGGCATTGGACTGCGAACTTTGATAGATTGCGGTAAGTTTACTGATTTCCCTGAAAATACCATCACATTCGACTTATTAACGTTTAGTACCAGACCGTTAGCAGAGAACCATTTTTGTAGTTCGTTACTGGCTTTACAGATCTTATCGGTGAGCTCGTCATACGTAGGCGCGCTCACTACCACCGTGGTGTCGTCGGCGAAGAGAGCCACGAGACCGTCAGATATGGCTGATGGGAGGTCGTTGATGAAGATCGAAAACAGAGTGTTCCCGATTGCAGATCCCTGAGGAATACCAATAGTGACGTCACGTGGCTTGGATTTAACTTGTTTGCCATTTATATTGATCTGTACAGTTTGTTTTCTACTGGTTAAGAACGATTCTAAGAGTTTTAGAGTGTTGTGACGTATACCGTAACTTGACTTAGAACCTCATAAAGTTGCCACTTATAGTTTGTTATAGTAACAGATAGTAAAAATGCGAAAAACGGCCACTTTTAGCACTTTTGCTATCTATAATTGCAGTGAACACTAAATCATTAACTTATAATGCTTAAAATAAATGTCAGTACCTATACGTCTATCTGATCTACCGGATTTTCAATTAATTGAGTTTTCAGTTAGTAATGATTATTTAATTGATGAGGGCGCTGGCGTGCACCTGAGATCCCCTTAAAAGAAGGCATTAATCAAAAATGTTATGATGTAATTTTTATAAAGAAATAAATTATTAGTGCACATGTCAAAGGAGGTATCTGGGCAGGCCCGCTCGAAACGAATTATATTATTTTAGGAAATTGTGAATTGCTACCTCAGCAATAAGGCCGCCTATGTTGTACTTGTCTTTTTTTGTTATCCGTTGTGTTGTATGATTTGTATTCTTACGTGCAATAAAGTATTTTTATGTTATGTTATGATTTTCACGAAATTTCGTATGTTTGCACAATGACTGATATAATCGTTTTGAGAGGCCCTGCCCAGTTATCGCCTTTGCTGACGATACTAAAAACTTTAAGTATACGTGAAATTGCATATTTTACAATAAACAAATAAAAAAAACATAATAAGTAAGTTCCAGACATACTTTGTAGAATTTTGATTGAATTGTCTATTTGTATTAAATTAATATATCCTACGAATAAGGAATTCCTTATTCATAGCTTTAATCTGATAATTTCATGTTATTTTATTTTAATTACTACTAATTTTAATAACTATTTTATATTTTATTGTTTGACTTCAATGGGCCAATATATTACTTAAATTGATTTGTTTAATTTGTTAAATGTAATTGTCTTCTTAGTCATATTTGCACGCCTGCATGTAGGCTGAATACACTGTACTATTGTTATTATATTTAAGACCTTATTAATCAGTATTCTTCCAAATAAATGATCTTTTCTAATCTTTATTTGTTTATTATTTTAAGTGTTGTGAGAAAAACATACAATGTGCCAGCTGCATTTTCTCCTGGGCATGCTGTAAAAACCTGATAAGGGATCTAAAGGTTTCTGTACATTGCAAATTAGGCGATGGGCTGATAACCTGTCACTACAGCAATATACCTGCAAATCTATCTTAAACAACTCTCAAAACTTTGTCAGACGTGACGGAACAACCTTTGTTTAGGTCGTTTACACTCTGCCTACCCCATTAAGGATTAAGGCATGATTATATCCTATAACTTACTTACATATGTATATGTATTATGTAAGTATTAATTAATTTAAAGAGAGATAATAATAAATTCGTTTCGGGCAGGGTTCAAACCTGCATCTCTGGAATGCCGGTCCATGGTCCTTGGAAATGCCCGAAACAAATTTATTATTTTCTTTCTCTCATATTATATGATATAAAATAGCATTGTGAGTGCTAAAGTTTGATTAGGACAATGCAGGCCGAATCACCTGATTACCTGGAAGAAAAAAGATTCCGTGTCAATTCATGTCAGAGGCCTATTAGCTGTGCTATTAGGCGGTTTAAAAACTCAGACATCAGTGTTCACCGGTTTGATTGAATTGATACCGACACAACAGAAGAAGAAGTGCTAAAACTTCTCGAAAATAATTTAAAGAGTTTCTTACCAGTATGAATAAATTTGTGGGTCTTCAGAGAATACGGTGTGTTGAATGCTTTACCGCAGACATTACACTTGTAAGGCTTTTCTCCTGTAATATAATAAATAAATATATTAATAATTCTTTTATTTTATTTTGAGATATGTCCTAAGCTTATTATTTTGAACGAGATTTCTATTACAATAATATTTATTGTTATCTTGATATGGTACTATCAGTTAAAAAGTTGACTGACCCATATGTTTATTACATACATACATACATAAAATCACGCCTTTATCCCTTACGGGGTAGGCAGAGCGTCAAACTCCTCGTAAAAGCCGCTTTCGCCACGTCTGACAAAAATTGAGGGCAATTTTAGATTGTAATGTGTATTCCTATAGTGACAGGTTGTCAGCCCATCGCCTAAATTACAATACACTGTAACCCTCGAGTCCCTTTTGCTGACTTCTACAGCATGCCCGGGAGGAAGGGCAGCTGGAACATTCTATGTTTTTCTATCTCTCCCAGTCCAGCATGGAAGATATGTTTATTTCGTCCCAAGAATGTATTGAATATTACCTGTATGAATCAGCATATGGAATTTTAGATCGCATTGCCAGTAGAACATCCGTCCACAGATCTCACATGGTAGATTCTTCTTAGCCGGGTCTAGTATTCTTTTCTTTCTTATTCTTTTGGGTTTACTTTTGCCTGAACTGCCAGCCATCTGTAATTTGTTTTAATAAAAAAAAATTAGAGATACTGAATATTAGAAAGGAAAAAAAATAATAGGTATCTCTGGTTAGAGAGTCAAGCTCAGGGCGGAATGTAGGAGTTGGAGTAAAGCCTTTGGGGCACTATTAATGAAATTAAATAATCTTCAGGCTACTAGCAAGCCTTAATGTATTAGTAACTATGAGAAACATAGAAAGAATTATAAAATATACCTATTGGAAATACTAATAGGTTAATTTTCCTTAGTGGCCCAAAGGGTACTCCAACCGTAATTGCGTCCAATTGCGTCACAAAAAAGCAATTTGCATGTTTACACTGAGGGTAGGATATACTATAATGTCTGAAAACAAAAACATAAATACTTCTTTGATTGAGACATTATGATTAAAAAAGTGACTTAATATTGATGTTTATGAGGCAAAATAACTTTAACGTGGCTGGTTAAACCCTTTTATGTACTGATTTAGCTCCAGACATACGAAAAAGCTATGAGAAATATAGAAAAGTGCCGAAAATAAAAGGAACAGCTTACCTTCGTTGGAAACTGGAAGAATTATGATGAAACCAGGGCTTCTCACATCATATTTACATATGAGTACACTAAATCACAACTTATTTTATTGAAATATATTGCACTAATAGTCCTTCAAATTAAGTTTATACATTTAAATCACGAAAAAATATATTCTCTTCGACAAAAAAAGCCATATAGTTTGCCGTCCGTAGCTGTCACTTTGACGTGTTACTTTTTTAAAAAGGGCTTTCAAGTTTCGGTTTCTCTTGCCAGTACCTGTTATTTAACATAATACTAGCCTGTTATTGCCAATGAAAACATTATTAAAAAAAAACAAAAAGGATCTCCCAAGCGCGGGAAACGTAAAAACAAAATTGTAACCTTCGAGTAAAAGGTCCGTTTGTTTTTGATTTATTTCGTTCGTAGTGTGCGTGTTTTTTGTTATTGATTTATTGTATTCGTAGTATGTTATTTGTATTTGCTGCGGAAGTTTACGCAAAAGAAAGAGTTTACTATATTTATTTGTTGAGAAACAGGCAGCTCCGAACCTAACTTTGTGGGTTTCTATTGATGATCAGGCCATGAACTTCAGGCTGTCTGATTGCACTTAAAATGCTGTCCGTCTGTATGTAATTATGTTTTTAATTTATAACCGGGCTTATTGATAATCGCAGAAAAAACTTTTAAAATCTATTAATCTTGTGTGTTAAGTCAACCAATCCGTACCGGGCCCACGTGGTCTACTAAGGCCCGATCACCCTACTCCAGGGCACGCTCGTGCCCCACCGCTGAGCTGATGATAATGATAAAGAAAATATCTTAGGTACTTCTACTTATACACCGTTTTTTTAACGTTGCGTTATCGATACCAACTTGTTTTGCGGCCCATGACCTGTTCTTGCTTTACAACTTTAAAGAAAGTCAACTGCAAAACATATGTTCCTAACAAGGTTATCGTCTGCGGCTCCGAAATTCGAACCTCTGCTAAGTTGCAAAGAAAATGCAGTTTATGGACAGCAAAATACTTAGATATCGATAACGCAACGTTGAAAAAACTAACTTTACTTTATTATGTTATCAATTTATAAGTAGTTTACCTGCATTTTTCAAGTAGGTACGATGAAAAATAAACTAAACTATAATTCAGAAGTAAACTATAATTCAGAAGTAGGTACTTATTTATATGAATGAAACTAACTTATAATTCTAAATCTATATTTTAAGAGATCTTTGATATTTCTGTAATTTTTTTTGTTGTGACTATCAGCCACCATTTTATTTGCTGCTTCTTAAACTAACTTTTAACTTATATCCATTGCCATGCCATAGTCGTAAATTTATCGTAATAAAATAAATATTTCACAATTAATAAACAGATACGTATCTTATCTACTTATTTTAAACTAAGCCTTCTTTTTATATCGAAAAATGATGATTCTTCGTCTCCTTATTTATTCTTTAACAGTACCTAAATCTTCCGGCGGGGCAAACTTCTCAAACTTGCCCTTAAAATGTTTCTCATTCTCTAAACTGCCAGTGGGTTAGCTGGAAGAGATCTCTTCATAGAGATAAGTTCGTCCTTGCATACGTTTCTGTAAACTTCATTTTTTGTATTTTAATGCAATAAAGAATATATATATAACTTCTTCCCTTTTCCTCTGATCATACAATCTATTGCCAGTCCTCAAAAACGTCAAAGGACATCGCACCATCGTTTCTATGGTTCGGTTTTCCTCTTCAAAGCAGCTGTCAAGGGCACCCACCTAGTTGCTAGTCTGGCCCATCTTTCTGGATTTATTCTGCACATTGCTGCCCGCACATTCCGATTCGTTTTTAGTTGTAAAGTTTTATCGTTTGTTAAATAGAAAGGATAAGTTGTAAGATTTACAGCCAGAATCATGTTTTGCTTCTAGTAATGTATTTTTTTTAACAAAAGATGCGATGGCGTCTATTTGTTTGTTAAAATTTTCTATATTTTTTATATCCCTCGGAGGTATCACTGGTATCTGTTTTTGGGAGTTCTTATCTTTTATTATGTTGACATATTTCTTTTTCATATTTCCACGGAAAAGATTAAGAACGTTAGTTTTATAGATACTATTTTCATCACTGTTTGAATCTTTCTGACAAACTTTTACGCCAGCTATGTTTAAAGCCTGAGTGTTACCATCACTATTTTCTCCTTCTGATGTTTTACTCTCATTATCGTTTATTTCAAACTGATGCACTCCAGCATTGCGAATATTTATACCAGAATCCTCTGTTCCTTCATTTTGATTGTATTTTTTTTCAACCACTTTGATATTTTTAGGAGCTTCGTATTTGATGATTTTACCACCACTTAGCAGTACAACTTCGGGGCCTGGTAGTGTGTGATTTTTAAGATTCACTTCTACAGTCGATGTATTGGACACTTTAGAATCTTCTGAACTTTCTGAATTTTCGGCTTCCCGTTCACTTTCCCCTATGATGTATTCTGGCGAAAATGTATATTCGTTACTAGGACGGGATGTATCATATTCTATCATATTTACTCCATAATCATCAACATTTCCTCTTTGAATAATCTGATTTGAACTAATATTATCTTCTTCAGAAGTTGTTAAATTTTCTGATAAATATTTAGAATACTCTAATTTTGCTAAATCATGACTGTGATTTGTATCTTTTGCGAGTACGATTTCTTCACTTGATTTGTCTTCATTGAAGTGGTGTATTATTTTCTCTGAAGAATGTACATATTCAGGACTGGAGACAAGTTTAACATTTTTTCCTTTTTGTAGATTTATTTTGGAATGTTTTGGAGTTAATTCCGATTCGTACTTATCATCGCTATTATTCGTATCAAAAAGTAGTGCATATGCTTTCATGAGTGCTTCATTTGTAGAAACATCAGCTACTTCTATTAAGCTTTTTGGATAAAGCGTTTTTTCTTTTTGTGGGGTCTTATGTATTAAATATGGTTCAAAATGCAGATTGGGATGATATATTTCCTTAATAATTTTATCGCTTGATGCAGATATATCAACAAAATTTTTATCAATCTTTGAGTTATCTTTGTTTTGATATTTATGGGTTACCTCATGGAAAGGCCCAGAATTTTGTTCCACTTCTATGTCTTGACTGGATGAATGCTTATCGAAAATAGTAGAATTCTGTACTTGGATGTCATTGTGTAAATTATCAAACTCATCACTTTCTTTTATGACACTTGAATCTGATTCAATAATTGACTCTTCTTCTGATAGTTTATGAAGTTTATCATTAGTGTGATTACTACCATCTACACTTGTAGAAACTATTACATCAGGTTTTACATATATTTTATGCGTATCATGTAAATTGTCATCATAATGTGATTCTTCTGTTTTCGAAAAGCTATCTTCATTACTTGATGTGTTGAAAATTTCTTTATTTTTATAAATTATTCGGCTATTTTCAAATTCCTCAGATGACTTGGATCCCAAAGTTTCCTGAGTATAACTCAAGTTACTTTCCGTATTATATGCTGTGTCTGGGATGGTTTCAGTTGTTCCATTTATAATATCGTTTTCTTCATAATAATAATGCATAGTTGATTCATCTTTAGGGACTACTTTCATAATATTTTGATGACCATTAGTTTTATGCTCATTATGTTTATCATGTTTTTTTTGTTTAAAATGTCTTGTTTCTTTGCTACTGTCTAATATTTCGGCATGATACAAATACGGGTGTTTATTGTGTATTTTTTTACTGTTGACAGCGAAATTATCGTCATTATCTAGTTTATCATCATATTGTATTAATACGTGTTCATTACTGTCACTATTTTCACTGATGGTTTCTTCAACTTCTTTTGAGACAACTTCATGTTTGTTAGGTTGGACGCGTGCCTTTTTACTTTTAGTGCCATTTACTTTTTTACGTTTAACGTGTATAATTATTGTGCCATCAGAACGCGAATTGTCCTCGCCGAGTTTGCTTTCTGCACTTTCCCAAAATGGCATTTTCAAGAATCTCCTGCCATCTGCATTTTCTTTTGTACTTGGACTTTTCTTAGATTTATCGTTAGCAAGAATTACTGCTAATGGGGAGTCCTTTTTCTTCGTTTCCAATGCACTGCCATTGCCAGCGACGGGTTTCTGATGTAGATGACTCTTATGTATCTTTTTGTTATGTTTGTAGTCGCGGTAAGGCACGACTTCCACTTCTAAGTCATCTTTGACGTCGGAGCCGAGGAGGGGGATAAGAAATTGTGCAATCTGACCTGTGGACAAATCACATTTTGATACGTTACATACATATAATCACGCCTTTATCCCTAATGGGGTTGGCAGAGCGTAAACGACCTAATTAATAGTCGTTCCACCTCGCCTGTCAAATTTGAGGGTACGAGTGACAGGTTGTCAGCCCATCGCCTAAATTGCAATATACCGAAACCCTCGGATCCCCCTGCTGGTTTTGGCATGCTCGGGAGGAAATGCAGCTGGCACATTCTATGTTTTTCTCTCAGTCCCAGTCCAGCATGGAAGTAATTTTGATACGTTACCTGCTGATTTATTGTTCTTCTTAGCGAGTGGATTCTCGAATCAAACGGCTATAAGCCTCCGACGTGGTTTGAGTATCGACAACTATCAAAAACATGGAACGGGACCGACAGCTTAACGTGCCATCCGAAGCACGGGATCTTTTTCTTTTTCAGACAATCAGGTGATTCAGCCTGCATTGTCCTAGCCAAACTGGAGAAAGCCTCAAAAAGTGATAAATTGACAAATATCAACTTTTGTGTTGCCCCCCCTGGGAATCGAACCCAGGACCTCCGGATCGTAAACCCGTGGCTCTGACCACAGAGGCAATTTTTCTTTCTTACTGTCTTGTGGGTTCCAAGATAATCGCTCCGATGAACCCTGGTGTCTGAGATTTTAAACTACCTAATGGCCCAGCTGATAGGCCTCTTTTCGTGTTACAACCTCTATCAAAGACATCAAACGTAACTGACGGCTTAACGTGCCCTTTGAAGCACGGAGTCTTTCTTCCAGAAAATCAGGTAATTCAGTCTGCGTTGTCCTAACCTAAACTGGGTAACTGGGGAAAATTTGACACAGTGATAAATTAACAAATATCAACCCTGGGAATCGAACCCAGGACCTCCGAACCGGTGCCCATGGCTCAGACCACTAGACCGCGGAGGCTGAAGTTGTTGTTGTAATGCTGAAGATGAAACACTAAATAGTAAAATTTACTACAAATCAAGTCATGGTCTTGATTTAGGCCGCTTTTGCACGATCCGAATCCGTATCCTAATATTTTCTGATCCGATTTGGCTTCCATGCTGGCCTGGGAGCGAGAGAAAAACATAGAATGTGCCAGCTGCATTTCATCACGGGCATGCTGTGAAAACCAACTAAGAGATCCGAGGGTTTCAGTATATTGCAATTTAGGCGATGGGCTGACAACCTGTCACTACAGCAGTATACCTATAATTTTATCTTAAATAACCCTCAAAACTTTGTCAGACGTGGCGAAACGACATTTGTTTAGGTAGTTTACGCTCTGCCTACCCCATTAGGGATTAAGGTGTGATTATATGTATGTATGTATGAATTGGCCTTCCTAGTAAATGTATGACAGCTTGCGCACCCATCCATATCCGTTTTATATGGAAATGTCACGGACGCGATTCGGATACGGACCGAATACGGAACAGTGCAAAACCACAATTAGTTACCATTTTCACGTCGATCATGGTGCTGGTCGATCTTGCGACAGGAAGTACTGGCTAGATGCAGGATCACCAGACACACTGGAAATTAGGTGGGAGAATATATAATAATAATGTAGGGTATGTGCATTGTATGTAGGTAGACGTATATTTTTATAATAAAGCCAGTTAGCATCCGACCGCCGTGTTTAACTTACGTACCTTACACTGGCATCCGAAAAAAAAAAAAAAAAAAAAAAAAAGACTTTAAAAAAAGCTATGCAAGAAGGTAATGATTTAGCGACTAGTTTAAGCAGGTTTTTGTTACAGTACAGAAACTGTGAACATGCTACGACAGGTGTATCACCGGCCGTAGCCTTACTGGGTAGACGTTTGCGTTGTCGGCTGGACGCGTTAGTACCGAGTACAGCAAATATTGTGAGGAACGTGCAGAATATTCAGGCTGAAGCAAAGGGCGGTTTAAGTAGAAATTTTAATGTAGGGGACAGAGTTTTAGCGCGAGACTACTCTGTTGGTAATAGTAAGTGGAAAGAAGGCAATATTATTCAGAAAACGGGCCCAGTGTCATATAAAGTTGAGATGAGGGAAGGTAATGTTTGTCGCAGGCATACCGATCAAATTTTACCTATAAAACCAGGTAGATTTTCTTTGGCTAGTACGGTTGACGTGGATGACGACAATAATGTGGGTACTGAATCGGAGAACTCAAAGCTGGAGAATTGTATTGATTCTTATAATACATTATCGGACTATGAAGATGCGAATGAAATAGAATCGGAAAAGTTAAGTTCATCACTCGCACAAGCAAGCAGTGATGGCCCGTTACCCGGCTCGCCGGCGCCGGCGCAGCAGGTAGCGCCGCAGTCAGCTGATCCCGTTCAGTCCACGCCGGCTGATGTAAGTGAGCGAGCATTGCGTGCTTACCGTCGTCAACAAAGGATGGAGTTAGAAAATAAAAAGTAGTTTAGTTAGCACGCAGTCAATGTATCTATTTTTAATAAAATAACTAACATTTATAGATAAGGCATCTTCAGTTTTATGTACTTCATAGGAGTAGGTAGTAGGCACTAATTATAAAGTTTTTACATCTGTTAATTACTACTAACTTGATAATTATGTAAGTGGTTACGGGCTGTAAAAAAAAAAAGTTTTGTTTTATATTATGAGTGAACCAAAAGCTTATTTATAAGTTAGGTTTAAGAATACCCATTAGGTAAATAGTTATGGAATAAGTTAGCCAAAGGTTATATTGTAATATGTAAAAGAATGTTATAAAATCATTTACTTTAAGTGCAACTTAAACTAAGTATTAAAGGAGGGAAGAGATATATGTATGAAAGTAGGATTTTTAGGATATATTGTCAAGAACGTTGTTTCCTATTTTATAGGAGGGAGATATGTAGGGTATGTGCATTGTATGTAGGTAGACGTATATTTTTATAATAAAGCCAGTTAGCATCCGACCGCCGTGTTTAACTTACGTACCTTACAAATAATATAGATTTTTATTAGTGAGCAGTGTATAAGTGAACCCGATGGTGTAGTGGATAGGGCCGCTGCCTCCTGAGCGGGGGTTCCTGGTTCGAATCCCACCACGTACCAATGTGTTTATCGGTTTTCGAAGTTCATATGTACGTTTATTCGGCGCTTTTTCCGTGCTTCGGAAGGCACGTTAAGCTGTTGGTCCCGGTTAATATCGTTTGATAGCATAGATAGTAGTCGTTAAGCCATGTCAGAGGCCAGTGCTAAGCATTGGCAGCTTGAAAACTGACCTAATCTAGGATTGGGTCTGGTTACCCTTCTGGGTTGCGGAGGTCAGATGGCAGTCGCTCTGTGTAAAAACCAGCACCCTCATTCAATCCCCTAGATTAGGTAGCCGACTCCGTGAGATACGGGATAAGGCTAGGGAGATGATGATGAATATAGATTTTTATTCAAGTAACCAGGACTCATAATATTAGTAACACTTAGGTATAATTATAACGTTAGTAAAATGAGATTAAATAGGTATATAATAAAATAACAGTATGATAGGTCACCGCTGCCCCATTCCGCTTGAAATAGCGCAACAATGACTCAGATATTGACAGTCGAGCCACTCCCGATCATGTTCAGGATACTGTTGGTGCTACCCCGTATTCTGCGCACCAGGGATCCGCACATTTTGCGCATTGTTGCATAGAAACAATCTACCCTCGCGTCCGCAAACATCCTTGATGCGCTACAGAATCGAGGCAGCCTCAACAACACCCTGAACGCGTTGTTATATTGGACCCAGAGGGCACTATAGGATTTTTAGTATATCTAGCCCACAGGCTGCAGGTATAGAATGATGTGCAGTACGATCTGAAGAGAGTAATTTTAACTCTTTCTGAGCACCTTGCAAACCTGCAAGCCAGCATGTTCGCTATCACCGACAATGCCCTCCGTTCCCTTTCGATATCAGCATCGTCCAAAGAATTGGTGACCAAACTTTAGGATGTCATGAACTGATGAATAGGTTCATAACCTACCTAAATGTTTGTGTGAGTAGTGGTGAAATAACTTTAGGATGTCATGAGCTGATGAATTTTGAACCTACTTAAATGTTTGTGTGTGTATTGGTGACCAAACTTTATGGATGTCATGAACTGATGAATTTTTAACCTACTTAAATGTTTGTGTGAGTATTGGCGACCAAACTTTAGGAAGTCATGAACTGATGAATTTTGAACCTACTTAAATGTTTGTGTGAGTATTGGTGACCAAACTTTAGGATGCATGAACTGATGAATCATGAACCTACCTAAATGTTTGTGTGATTATTGGTGACCAAACTTTAGGATGTCATGAACTGATGAATTATGAACCTACCTAAATGTTTGTGTGAGTATTGGTGACCAAACTTTAGGATGTCATGAACTGATGAATTATGAACCTACCTAAATGTTTGTGTGAGTATTGGTGACCAAACTTTAGGATGTCATGAACTGATGAATTATGAACCTACCTAAATGTTTGTGTGATTATTGGTGACCAAACTTTAGGATGTCATGAACTGATGAATTATGAACCTACCTAAATGTTTGTGTGAGTATTGGTGACCAAACTTTAGGATGTTAGAACTGATGAATTATGAACATATCTAAATGATGAACCTACCCGTGAAACTGAACAACTTTTCCCAAGGGACATTGGTCAAGATAGGTAAAAATGAGTCTCCTATAAAAATGATGCCAGCTACTTGAGTCTTGTGGGATTCTATGGGAGTTTAGCAGGGCTATGATGCGCACTGTTGACTTCGTGTTGTCTCCGCATTTTTCTCTTTCGTTGCGCACTTCACAACGGAAAATAACAAGCGTTAATCATAGTGAAGTATGCAACACGTGAAGACAAATTGAAGTCTACAGTGCGCATCATAGCCCTCCAGGATAGAGGATATCTGTGTTTATATGGGAGGCACAATTTTTTTTTCTGTGAAAAATGTTCCTAAAATTTGGACGGCATTGTTATTTTACATCCAGTATAACTTGAAAATATGGAATCCGAAAATTAACCTATGGCCGCAGGGTGCGAAATCTTTTCAAAGTATTTCTTTTCAGTTTGCGGTACGCTGTCCCATACACCTGGTATAAGCCTGTATCAGGATGTCACAGCATAGGTTACTTAGGTATACCTACAGTTTAAGTACAGTTTATGTAAATGTAAATGTTTGCAGTAAATAAACAAATAAATAATTTTGCAACAGTGCAGTTAAATAAGAAACGCAAAATAGTTATATTTTAGAAATTAAAGCCAAATTATGTTACCTTGCTCTTTTAACATATGTAATTGAGTAGTTCTCCTGATTGACGGAAATGACACGCGTATGTTCCGCGATAAAACATTACATTAAAATAATTTTACAACTACAAGCTTCTAATGTGAATAATATATAGCTTTTTGGATGTGGGTCACTTAATTCTTTTTGAAAAAAAAAATAACACTTTTTATTTGATAGTGATAATAAATTCCGTCAAATGATTTCCGTTACCCACACAGCTCCCACTAAGATTCTCTGTATCGAGGTGCCAAGGACATACACAGAAACAACCAGAAACAACACCCAGACCCAAAAACAGACATTTAAACTCGTCACTCAAATGTCTGCCCCAGCCGGAAATCGAACCCGGGACCCTCGGCGTAGCAGGCAGGTACATTGCCAACTAGGCTGCGCGGTCGTCAAATTGTTAACTTACCATAGATCGGGATCATATCTGAATGCACAAGCGAATTTGCATACGCGCAGTTGGTTTTTATACGATTTTAGGGTGTACAGTCAAGCACAGTCCATTTACATACGAGCATACATATAATCACGCCCTTATCCCTAATGGTGTAGCCAGAGCGTGAACAATCTAAACAAAAGGTCATTCCGCCACGTCTGACAAAGTTTTGAGGGTTATTTATTAAGATAGACTTGTAGGTACACTGCTGTAGTCACAGGTTGTCAGCTCATTCCATTTTACTTGCAATTTTACTTTAAATTACATTATTCAGTGTGGTCTTTATAGATTGATCTTATTTTTTGTTGAATCGACCTATTTGCACCATACTACAAAGTGTATCCGGACTAGAGTGACGCAATAGATGACGTTATAGATGTTCAAGACCAAGAAGTCCATCTTACTATACTGGTTGTCATCTTTAGAAGCCTCCTTTTAACTGCCTCCGTGGTCTAGTGGCTAGTGCCATGGACTCCCGATCCGGAGGTCCTGGGTTCGATTCCCAGGGAGGAAACACAAAGTTGATATTTGAGAATTTATCACTTTGTTAATTTTTCCCCAGTTTGGTAAGGACATGGCAGGCTGAATCACCTGATTGTCCGAAAAGAAAAAGATTTCGTGCTTCGGAGGGCACGCTAAGCCGTCGGTCCCGGTCGCTGTCTTTGATAGTGGTCGTTACTCAAACCATGTCAGAGGCCTGATAGTTGTGCTACTAGGCGGTTTCAAAACTCTGATACCAGGGTTCAACGGGTCGATAGACTCGATACACCCACTCAACAGAAGTTGTCATCTTTAAAAGGGTCCACTAAACATTACCAGTAATTTAGAACTGGCAGACTTAGGTTTTCTTTCTTTACATACTTATATAGTTTCGTGATGATGATATTATCATACATACCATTTACGCGTTATGGGGTAAGCAAAGCGTAAACGACCTAAAATAGGTCCTTCAGCCACGTCTGACAAAGTTTTGAGGGTTGTTTAAGATAGATTTCTTCCATGCTGGACTGGGAGAGATAGAAAAACATAGAATGTTCCAGCTGCCCTTCCTCCCGGGCATGCTGTAGAAGACAGCAAAAGGGACTCGAGGGTTACAGTGTATTGTAATTTAGGCGATGGGCTGACAACCTGTCACTACACATTAGCAATACACATTACAATCTAAAATTGCCCTCAATTTTTGTCAGACGCGGCGTTTAACGCTCTGCCTACCCCGTAAGGGATAAAGGCGTGATTTTATGTATGTTAAGATAGATTTGTAGGTATACTGCTGTTGTGACTGGTTGTCGGCCCATCGCCTAAATTGCAATACACTGAAACCCTCGGATACTAGCTGGTTTTTACAGCATGCCCGGGAGGGGAATGCAGCTGGCACATTCTTTGTTTATCTCTCGCTCCCAGTCCAGCATGGCACTTGTGTACTCAATTGTACTAATCCTGCTAATTAATCAACTCCTCGATTAATACCTTTCTGGTTAAACATTACCCTGATTAGGATTACTTATCACCTAATTTGCGCTTGCATGGCTCAATTCATTTAACATGGCTACGGTTTTTATGACTCATATACCTGGTGTAAGGGACAGCGTCCCGCAAACAGACAGGGGTTGCTCAGTCAACGACACTGAACAATTTCCGCCAGGAAATTCTTTTTTCCATGCTGGCCTGGGAGCGAGAGAAAAACATAGAATGTGCCAGCTGCATTTCCTCCCGGGCATGCTGTAAGATCCAGCTAAGGGATCCGAGGGTTTCAGTATATTGTAATTTAGGCGATGGGCTGACAACCTGTCACTACAGCAATATACCTAGAATTCTATCTTAAATAACCCTCAAAACTATGTCAGACGTGGCGGAACGACCTTTGTTTAGGTCGTTTACGCTCTGCCTACCCCATTAGGGATAAGGGCGTGATTATATGTATGTATGTATGTAAATTCTTTCAGGAAGTGAAAAAAAATATGGCTTTTCCATACAAATTGTCTGATCCAGGTGGACATTTTGTATGTATATTTTTGCTTTTATATTTTCAGTTCCTGAAATAATTTCTTGGAAGAAGTTATTCAGTATCGTTGACTGAGCAAACCCTGTCAATTTGCGGGACGCTGTCCCTTACACCCGGTATACATAAAATCACACCTTTATCCCTAATGGGGTAGGCAGAGCGTCAACGAACAAACTCAGAACCGTTCTTATTACGCCAGGGAAAAGACACAGCTGGTAAATTAATTTATTTTTTTACCTAGTAGGTACTTATCTCGCGAAATATAAAGAACATAATATCTCGCGATATTTGGATCACGATCCAAATACTGATGTGATGACATACTGACGGAATATTGTGATTTCCTATACAGTAATTTGATAATACTGACAGTACTAATATCGTGATTATGTATGTATTATCTTACTAAAAAAACACTTTCAATTCATATTGAACGCAAAATACGATTGAAATTGAATTATTTTTATTGTACCGCCATTACATTTTAATATGAGTTCCTTTTAAAAAAGGGTGTAACGAATAATAATTCTCTCGTTAATAAAACAAGATAAGAAAGAACTCTAGACCACATTAGGACGTAGCTGCAGCGGAGCAGCGCGGCGCGACACGGCGCCGCAGCAATGTCAGGTCAGGTCATACATTTTGACATATTTTGTTGCGCAGTGTCGCTCCACTGCAGTGCCGCGTCGTGTCGCCGTGCCGCTGCAGTTACCTAGCGCGGTCTAACCTAACCTCTCAATTTCTGAATGCTAATATCAACTTTAGCAACTTTGATGTTTGATTTTAGTATAATACTAGCTGTGCCGGCGACTTCGTATACCCGGTTTGTATGGAAAACACGCAGTGTCGAACATACTGAAAAAGCTTCTCCGCGCGTAGGAGCGGTGAGAAGTGTTTTCAGTATGTCTGATGTTTGTCTTTGAGCTAGCAGATCCCGCTCCTACGCGCGGATAAGCGTTTTCAGTATGTTCGACACTGCGTGTTCCCCATACAAACTGGGGTACTTACTCAATATTAGAACGGTTTGCGTGATTATTTCTAACCTAGGCTGGACACCAGGTAATTAAAAAAACGCAGTCAAATAAAAAGTCCCTTTAAGATCGGTTAAAAACAACCGAAATTCAATTTCCTACCTACCTCCTAAGTCATGAGGCGTGATTATTGGTATCGTAACTTTGGTTTTAAATAATGCTCAGTCGAATGAAAAAAGTTCCATAAAAATCGGTTAAGAAACAGCCAAATTTCAATTTCCTACCCACATCCTAAGTCAGGTGGCGTGATTTTAGGTATCCTAAGTTGCAACCCGGATAAAACACAGTTGAATTAAAAAACTCCCATCGAAATCGGTTCAGTAGTTTTGGTGTGATGTGGTAATATACAGACAGACAGACAGACGGACAAACAAAAATTCTAAGAAAAAAAATCGTTTTCATCTTTATATCGTTAATAATGCCTGCAGCAATATTTTTTGTGTACAAACATTCAATGTAGACACGACCCTTCTAGAGATTTATTATATGTATAGATTTTGTAAAAGATAAAATCCAATCGCACAGCTAGCATGGGGAAATTTATACACATAATCAGAATTAACCACGTACGCTTACCAAAATATGAGACATAAAATTATTTATTTGATAAACGTCTTCTTCTTCTTCTGTCGAGTGGGTATCGAGTCTATCGACCCGATGAACCCTGGTGTCAGAGTTTTTAAACCGCCTAGTAGCACAACTATCAGGCTTCTGACATGGTTTGTGTAACGGCTTAACGTGCCCTCCGAAGCACGAAAACTTTTTCTTTTTCGGACAATCAGGTGATTCAGCCTGCAATGTCCTAACCAAATAATAATAAACCTTATTTTATTTTATTTATATTTATTTTATATTTTTTATTATTGTCCATATTCATTTTTTTTTTTCTGAGAATAAATATCGTCCTGTTTACAATGGTCAAACGGTAATAATATTTTTTATTACGCCGCATTTATATTTATTTTAATATAGCTTTACGAATTTCTTTTTTTTTTCAAAACGAATGTGTAACAGGACGCATTGAAGTATTTTGATTAAAAAATTCTGAAGTTCTTTGTTATGTTACGGGATGGATTATAATTAAATTTCTGCAAACGAAAACCAAAACAATGTGTATTTTTTAACTAATAAAAATGATTCACGGACGACGTAGTTCAAAAAGTACAAAATATTATTTAAATATTTAGTATAAAATGATAAAAATTTTAGTATTATATTTAGGTCAGTATCTATTGTTTAAAACTGTAATGTATACAGTTTAGTGTAAAGGCACTTTGACATTTTTGATGACTGTGAGAGAAAACGAAACGCATCGGTTCGTCGTTTGTTGACCACTGTTCGTCTTCATTTCGACTCATCAGATGCAAAACAGTTGGTTTGCAAGTGTTTCGCTCTTGTGAGCCTAGCTTGTTTGGATCGGAACCCAATCCAACTCTTTAGGAGCAGTTATTAAGTATGATCTCCGCAGAGAGGTCCTCCCCGCAAGGGGACCCTTTCCCACGTGTATCCCTGTCGAGACAATGCTAACAATACTAATAGTTGGTTCCAAAATATTATTATTTTTTTAAAATAATAGTTGATTATTTCAAAATTATTTGCTTATATCGACCACAAAATAATTTATACTTTTTTGAATTTAGTTATAGTATCGAAATTAAAACAAAATGAGTGTAGCCCTACAAAAGAACAAGAAATCAAGCCAACTGAAAGTATAGAAAAGCAAACTGAAGAACCAATTTGGCCTCTTTCTTATGAAACACAAGAAGATGATGAACCAGTTGAAACTAATAGACAACAGAAACACAAAAAAGAAGAATTAGTGAAACAAATTGAAAATAATAGACAAGAGGAGCACAAAGATAACGAAAAAAATAAACCACTTGAAACTAATAGACAACAGAAATATAAAGAAAATGAAAATAATAAACCAGTTGAAAGTAATAAAGAACAGAAATACAAAGAAAAAGAAAGTAATAAACCAGTTGAAACTAATAGACAACAGAAACGCGAAGAAAGAGAAAAAGTGAAACCAGTTGAAACTAATAGACAACAGAAACGCGAAGAGGAAGAAAAAGTGAAACTCGTTGAAACTAATAGACAACCAAAACGCGAAGAAGAAGAAAAAGTGAAACCAGTTGAAACTAATAGACAACAGAAACAAAAAGAAGTAGAAAAAGTGGATTTAAAAATAAAAAGTGAAAAAGTTGAACCAGATGAAAATAAAATGTTATCAACGAAAATGAATAATTTTTCTGCGGAAAAAGACGAAACGAAAGAAGAATCTACTGAAATCAAAACAGTTCCTAAAAAGAATGATAATAAAACAACTGAACTTAATGTAACAGAACAGAATGTAGTTGATTTAAAAGACGAAAATAAAGTAAATTTGCTCAAAGATGCAGAAAATAAACTGAACGTAACTAAAAATGAAACAAGGAGAGCGTCAAATTCTAAAGAAACTATAATAGAAGATTTATCAGAAGTAGCTAAGGTTATAAATACTAGGTAAGAACAATGAACTTAGTTAAAACTGTTATTGTGTTATTCAATAACAATAATAATATACCCGCAAATCTGTCTTGGATAACACTCAAAACTTTGTCAGACGTGGCGGTGCGACCGTGGTTTAGGTCGTTTACGCTTGCCTACCCCATTAGGGATAAAGGCGTGACTATATGTATGTATGTATTGTGTTATTCTCAGTTTTATGAGCTTGTTTTGTTAAACTTTGCAGTAGATACCATAGCTAGATCACTGCATACACAACGTGTATCAAAAAATCAATTTTCTTTTCTCTTCCTGAACGAATTTCCTGGTAATTGTGTTTCAGTAGCGTTGACTGAGCAACCCCTATCAGTTTTCGGTACGCTGATGATCATGAGAACCTACTTATTATTGTTTTTATAAAGATTCTTTCTCCAATATTTTTACAGCGCCTCTTCAAGACTTCCATTTCCCTTGTTGACCATGGACCATGTACTATACAATAAGACGGCACAACTAATAAAGATGGTCCAGAATGAAGCAGCCGTTTCCCGGGATCAAAAACCTTCAGGTACTCACGCAGTGTAAGCGTACGCCTCTGTGTCTAGAGGTCGGCCATAGGCTTACGATCCGGAGGTCCTAGGTTCGATTCCTAAGGGGGCACAAAGTTGATATTTGTCAATTTATGACTTTGTCCCTAGTTAGGCGCGTTGAGTCGTCTTTGATAGTGGTCGTTACTCAAACCATGTTAGAAAGATGTATTCAAACCGCCTAATAGCTGTGCTACTAGGCGGTTTGAATACTCTGACACCAGGGTTCATCGGGTCTTTTTTTTTTTTTTTTTTTTTTTGAATGGACCTGTTTGCAAAATACTACAAAGTGTATATAATGCGTCACCGGGCTAAGGCGGGGAGTTGCTACACGCAATCTACACCCTTAATGAAAGGCAACTGCCTAAGGGCGCCCACTAGGGCTCGAACCTCGGCTTATGGCGTTGCCTGGGGACTCCTTATCGGAGAGAATCTGCCCGGTACGTGCCGGTAAACCCCAAAGTGGGGAGCAAAGGAGGGACCTCCGCGACCCCGCCGGCGGGGTGCGCGGTTGCTGGAAGAGCTTGTGCAGAGTGTGGCTCGACTAATATTGGCAGCATTAAACGCAAGGGTAATTTGGTCATCGCCGTCGGTAAGGACATGCCTAGGCCTTCGTTTGTAACGAGTCGCAGGTTGGGGAACGTAGTTAGAGGCGCTAACTACAAGAAGGTTAGGGTGGTGAGGGGCTTTGTCGAAGAAGCGTATGGCCGCTTGCTTCATGAACTCTTTGAGAGACGGAACATCGAGATCGATGTGAATGTCAGAATTGCGGAGGTACCAGGGGGCCCCGGTTGCCCTCCGCAAGAAGCTGTTTTGAACTACCTGGAGGGTGTTCAGATAAGTGGGGTAGGTGTGGCTGAAGGCCACACTGGCGTAGGTCATTATCGGTCGAACGCATGTAGTGTAAAGCCTCACCTTATTTCTAAGGGAGAGTTTACTGCGTTTGCGTATGATTGGGGTGAGCCGGCCCATGACAAATTTGGCGGTTCATCGGGTCGTTTGACTCGAGAATCCACTCGCTAAGAAGAATAAGCTTACCATATACTGATTGTCAAAAAAACTGAACAACTTTCACTAGGAAATTCTTTCAAAATCAAAATGAATTACAGTTGTAAGGGAACACTCGGTATATGAGACACCTCATTTTATTACTAAAATATGACAAACAATAATTCATAAATGTTTAACCGCAGACAGGATATGAACCTTCGTCTTTGAAATACCATCCCAACGCTATAACCAACTAAGCCAATGCTGCCCTTGTCTTGTCAAATTAGGGACTGATATTTCGGCTGACGAAAAATAAATAATATAACTATTTCGGTTAATATCGTTTAACACCGTAGATATTAGTCGTTAAGCTATGTCAGAGGCCAGTGCTAAGCATTGGCGGCTTGAAAACTCTGACCTAATCTAGGATTGGGTCTGGCTGTCGCTCTGTGTAAAAACTAGTACCCTCGTTCAATCACCTAGATTAGGTAGCCAACCTCGTGAGATACAGGATAAGGCTGCCTTTCCACCAGAGATAGGCGAGGGAAAAATGTCGTGCGAGGATGTCTAGCTTTGCTGTGAAAATGTGTGGGTGTTTCCACCAAAGCTGTGCGAGGAAAATGTGTCGTAAGAGGATGTGTAGCGGAGCTGTCAAAATGCGCATAAGTGTGTCATAATGCGTATTCATATGCGGTGCGAGCCGAGCAAGGATGCGTTGCTAAGCTGTGAAATGTGTCGGCGGCCTATTCCTAGCACACATCTCTCGCTTATTTTGTACAGACAAAACCTCGCTCCGCTAAAGCCGTTTCCACCAGAGCTGTGCTGAGCGAGGCGAGGTAAATGAAGCAATCCTATTGGTTGTTTTAAGACACACTTCGCTACCTATCCTCGCACAGCTCTGGTGGAAACGCAGCCTATGGCTAAGGAGATGTTGATGATTTCGGCTGACAACGATATGATGATTAGAAATCACGAGCCATGCAATGTTATCCTGTGACCATTCTTAATATTGCTAAAAAAGTATATTGTTTTTAGTTTATTATCCAGTTAATCGAAAGACAAGTTTGGATTCCAAAGACGCTGGCTCTAAAAATAAGCCTTCTATAGCTCTTCGACGAACGAACCGTGTCAGAAAGTTTGTGGAACCAGGTAAGTGATAGCATACTGCTGGTCGGAGGTGATTGCGTAGGTAAATTATATCTTAAATAACCCTCAAAACAAAACCCCTTTTAGCAGGTTCGATTCCCGGATTAGGAAGCGATTAAATATCTGCGTATGCAGTTTTCTTCCATGCTGGCCTGGGAAAAAGAGAAAAACATAGAATGTGCCAGCTGCATTTCAGATCCGAGGGTTTCAGTATGTTGTAATTTAGGCGATGAGCTGACAACCTTTCACTACAGCAATATACCTACAATTCTAACTTTGTCAGACGTGGCGGCACAACCTTTGTTTAGGTCATTTAAGCTCTGCCTACCCCATTAGGGATAAAGGCGTGATTATATATATGTATGTATTATATATACCTTAGTATATTATATTACTCCATTGTATTATAACGTTTTTAGAGATCCCGAAAAGACGATACATTATCAGCAATTTCGATGTTCTCGAGTCATATATGAAGAGCAGGCGATCTAATATCGATACGTAAGTATTCTAGATTTATAAGGAACTAAGGCCCGTATTTATAATCCACACTTGAGATTGACAGCCAGTTTGAGTTCGTATCAGAAATGTAATTTCTGTAAAAAATGGCTTGTCAAATCAATACTTTATTGCTCTCAATCTTGAGATAGCTTTACAAATACAAATAGATACAACTTAACTTATTTTAGTTTGGTCCATTCTAATTCCTATATTTTAATTTAAGGGGCTCTCTTGGTCTAAGGCTCGTATTTATGAAGCGACCAGGAGTCGTATTTCTGAACCGCTCGTATGAAAACTAAAAACGCATACGATAATCATTCGTGTAGGAAATCAAATTCTGTCACACACGATTCTACGTATTTTTGAAGCAGTAGAAATCTGTGTTGCCAATAAAGTTTTATCCCATAAATTATTTTCGTTCTACGCAGAAATACGCCTACTATACCACAACTACCACTTCCACTATTGTCTGTGTCAATGTTACAATCATAGACTACTTAGGTTTCGAGTAGTAGAAAAGAAAGCGAGTGGTTTGGACCACTCGTTGCAGAGTCGCATACGTATGAGTATTCAAAAATAGTGATTTTGGGATTTCGTATGCGAATGTTGTTTTTTCGTATGCGTATGCGGATAACTCAAACTCGCTGTCACTCTTGAGACCTGATTATAATTATGCCCTTAAGTGCGCCTTCATCTGTCAAAAAATTATAATTCACAAAAACAAAACCAGATTGTAGTTAAAGCAATGCAGGTCATTTTGACCTCATAAAGTTGCAACTTATAATTCGTTGTAGTTACAGATAGAAAATTTGCGGAAAACAGCCACTTTAGCATTTTTGCTATCTTTAACTTTCTTCCATGCTGGCCTGGGAGCGAGAGAAAAACATAGAATGTGCCAGCTGCATTTCCTCCCGGGCATGCTGTAAAAACCAGCTAAGGGATCCGAGGGTTTCAGTATATTGTAATTTAGGCAATGGGCTGACAACCTGTCACTACAGCAATATACTTACAAATCTATCTTAAATAACCCTCAAAACTTTGTCAGACGTGGCGGAACGACCTTTGTTTGGGTCGTTTTCGCTCTGCCTACCCCATTAGGGATAAAGGCGTGATTATATGTATGTATGTATGTATGTATGTTAACTGCAGTGAACACTGAATCATTAATTTATAATGCTTAAAATAAACTTCAGTAATGATTTTTGAAGTCAGCAAAAGGGACTCGAGGGTTACAGTGTATTGTAATTTAGGCGATGGGCTGACAACCTGTCACTATAGCAATACATATTACAATCTAAAATTGCCCTCAATTTTTGTCAGACGTGGCGAAAGCGCTTTTTTTACGAGGCGTTAAACGCTCTGCCTACCCCGTAAGGGATAAAGGCGTGATTTATGTATGTATGTATGATTTTTTAACTGATGGGGGCGCTGGCGTACTGCGGGGATTCCCTTTAGTAGATACTATTTTATTTAAATTTTAGGCACTGACAGCTAAAATTCTTCTTTCTTGGGGGATCGAGAGCTGCGACAGTGGCGCCATCAGTTTTAAATTAATTGTGCCGGAAATACAAATATGTTCATGAATATTTACGACAATCTCAACTAATTCTCCATTTTATTATTCATCATCACTACATAGTATAAAACAAAGTCGCTTTCTCTGTCCCTATGTCCATATGTATGTATAAATCTTTAAAACTACGCAACGGATTTTGATGCGGTTTCTTTTAATAGATAGAATGATCCAAGAGGAACGTTTATATGTATAATACGTGCATAATATAGTAGAGAAACACTGATAATTTCCGTGCGAAGCCGGGGCGGGTCGCTAGTAAATAATAATTCACACATAAAAGCAAGAAATTTTAATTTAGGCGATGGGCTGACAACCTGTCATTACAGCAATATACGTAAAAATCTTTCTTGAATGGCCCTCAAGATGTTGTCAGACGTGGCGGAACGGCTTTTGTTTAGGTCGGTTACCCTCTGCCTACCTCATTAGGGACAAAAGCGTGAGTATATGTATGTATGTATCCTTAATCCGAAATTATTTGTTCCGAATTTTGATAATCCGTAATCTTTTTGACATTTATTATATAGTCAGTTTTATGATTTTCCGAAATTATGTTTCGGAAAAACTATATTCTATTCTATTCTATTCTATTCGTTTTGTATTAGTTTTCCGCGTTTTGATTCACCTTTATTTATTTATTTAAAGAGATCATCTACTTCTTACACATCTAACATTATCGAAATCTTTTAACATAGTAGGGTTCTGATGTGTACGACACTTACAGATGAACACAACATTCAATGTGAATCTTATTATCTATTTAAGCTAGGAACGATGAGCGTTCAGTAACAAAATCTTAGGTCTATGAGATCAATATGAGATCAAAGTTATATAAACTAAAAAGGAATCTATTATACAGGATTCATCATCATCATCTCCCTAGCCTTGTCCCGTATCTCACGGGGTCGGCTTCCTAATCTAGGGGATTGAACGAGGGTACTGGTTTTTACACAGAGCGACTGCCATCTGACCTCCGCAACCCAGAAGGGAAACCAGGCCCAATCCTAGATTAGGTCAGAGTTTTTCAAGCCGCCAATTCTTAGCACTGGCCTCTGTAAGGGCTTAACGACTAATATGTACGGTATTAAACGATATTAACCGGGACCAACGGCTTAACGTGCCTTCCGAAGCACGGAAAAAGCACCGAATAAACGTACATATGATATTCGAAAACCGAAAAACACATTGGTACGTGGTGGGGTTCGAACCACGACCTCCCGCTCAGGAGGCAGCGGCACTATCCACTACACCATCGGGCTCTCCTTCTTCTCTCCTATTATACAGGAGGAATAGTACAATGTCACTTACAATCGGTTTATTATTTTTACCAGCGCCTTCTCTTCCTGGGCATGTTCATGTTGGCTTATTACATTTATAAGTAAAACTAGCGACCCGCCCCGGCTTTGCACGGAAATTATCAGTGTTTCTCTACTATATTATGCATGTATTATACATATAAACCTTCTTCTTGAATCACTCTATCCATTAAAAGAAACCGCATCAAAATCCTTTGCGTAGTTTTACAGATTTATGCATACATAGGGATATAGGGACAGAGAAAGCGACTTTGTTTTATACTATGTAGTGATAAGTAATAATGTGGATTTGCTCTGCTTCGTATTCGGGGCGTATCCGAATCGTGTCGGTGAAATTTCCATATAAAACGGATATGGGTGCGTGCGTAAGCTGTTATACATTTACTAGCAAGGTCAATTCGGATCAGAAGATATTCGGATACGAATTCGGACCAGTGCAAAAGCGTCCTAACATAAAGTTTATTAAATTAAATATATCTTTATTTCAGACTTTCATCACTTATTATAACATTACATCAATTATTCATTATTATTTAATTCCTTCCATGCTGGACTGGGAGAGATAGAAAAACATAGAATGTTGAAGCTGCCCTTCCTCCCGGGCATGCTGTTGAAGTCAGCAAAAGGGACTCGAGGGTTACAGTGTATTGTAATTTAGACGATGGGCTGACAACCTGTCACTATAGCAATACATATTACAATCTAAAATTGCCCTCAATTTTTGTCAGACGTGGCGAAAGCGCCTTTTACGAGACGTTAAACGCTCTGCCTACCCCGTAAGGGATAAAGGCATGATTTATGTATGTATGTATTTAATTCAAAGTTGCTTTATGTGTGCAACGATTATATATGCCAAAAGCACATAATAAGTATTAATGTTAAAGTGTATTATTTGTTTTACAGATCTTTAGGTCGAAAAAGTATCATCTTTAATAAACAAGGTATAGTTGTTTTAACTTTCTTGCTTTATAGATAATTTTGTTGTAAATTGAAATTTCTCTCATGTTTGATTTTCCTTAACTTTTAATAGTAGATGCGACAAGAGCACAAAACAAGTCATATGCGTCCGAGATGTTAGCTGCCCGAGCCCGCAGGGCGAGGGCTGATATTAGTCGAGGACTAAAATGGGCTTGGGCACGAGTTATAAACTCTGGTTTTCACTTCGATTGTGAGAAAAATTAAAGAAATTCTACGAATATATTGTAATGAAACTAAACAATTATTTCCCGCCATTTAACTTTTTAAATCTTTCGACATGAAATATATTATTAGGCTTGGGCCTATACAGCCTACTAGTAAATTAATTTTGTAATAATATATTAAATAAACTATCGTACTTGAATTAAAATTTAAATGTCTATATATGCCATAAAAAACACAAAGGGCAAATAATATAAAATGAATACTATAAAATTACAAGTTCATTCTATGAACTTCTTATTAAGTTTGGCTGTATGGCGTAATTTTCTTTGCCTTATAAGAGATGAATTTATGAGTAGATACGTTTTTGCCCTTGTGAACAAAATTCAATTTATTGCAAATAATAGCACTTTCAGAATATGAGAAATGAAAAGATAATTTTCATATAGTATTATAACGGAAAAGTTGGTTACTAATAACAAGTTTTCCTAAAGAGTATATCATAAAAATTAACCTTTGTATGAAATAATGAAAAACCGCTTTATCAATAATTTAATAAGCATTTAAGACAGCTCGACGGTGTAGTGGATAGGGCCGCTGCCTCCTGAGCAGGAAGTGGTGATTCGAATCCCACCACGTATTATACCAATGTGTTTTTCGGTTTTCGAATTTTATATGTACGTTTATTCGGCGCTTTTTCCGTGCTTCGGAAGGCACGTTAAGCCGTCAGTCCCGGTTAATATCGTTTAATACCGTAGATATTATATCGTTAAGCCATGTCAGAGGCTATTGCTAAGCTAAGGCGCCTTTAAAACTCTGCCCTAATCTAGGATTGGGTCTGGTTTCCCTTCTGGGTAGCGGAGATCAGATGACAGTTGTTGTGTGTAAAAACCTGTGTGTGATACAGGATAACGCTAGTTTGATGAAGATGAATAATTTAATGAGTTCTAATCTAACGAAACTATTGTTTTTTTAGACCTCGGCTTAGACTCGGATGAAGATGGAAATAAAGATAATTTTCCACAATTAAGAGAAGATGACACAAACCTTAAAGGTCCGTCAAATAAGGTTAGTATTTAGATAATCTGTTAAACAGAATGGAGTTTTCAGCCCGCTCCTCCAAGGGAAGTACCCTAAATAATAAAGATAGAAATTTTTACTCAAAAGAAACACTCGCTTATTTTCAAAAAGTAGCAATACCAAAACCAGAAGCAGATCCGAGATATCGATCCTCTTTTTTATGAGTTTCTGTTAATGCTGCATTTTCTTGTCCCCTCCAAATTATTCACTTTCTCTTACTACCATTGGGTTGGCTGGAAGAGATCTCTTCATAGAGGTAAGTTCGCCCTTGCACACTATATTTGTAAATTACATTTCTTTTATGTTTGTGCTTTATTTAATTTTTTTTATGTTTTATTTAAATCGAAATAAAATAACACCCTATACTTTATAATAACCGGCGGCCTATCTTCCAGAGATCAGCCATCTGCACGGGACTAGTTTTTTGTGCCCAAGTGTTTGCGCTACACACAGGTCTATTCCGTCAATCTCTTATTCTGATGGGACAGTTTGACTGACATGACCAGAGAGAAATGAGGCGTAAGACCGACTATTGACATGCCCATCCAACAGAATGGATCAGCTTACTTTTCGGACAATCAGGTGATCAGGTCCTAACCAAACTAGAAACAAGAACACAAAGTCATTGTCCCCCGTCGGGAATCAAACCCGGGACCTCCGGGTCGAGAGCCCATGGGTCAGACCGTTAGACCGCGGAGGCAGTGTACTTTATAATGCCAAGACAAAGGGTCAATAATATGGATTGCGTTCAAATTTGAGGAAGACTATGAATCTTTAAATCGAAGCACTTTAAATTGTTTACAATATACATACATACATATAGTCACGCCTTTACCCCTAAGGTGTAGGCAGAGCGTAAACGACCTAAACAAAAGGTCGGTCCGCCACGTCTAATAAAGTTTTGAGGGTTATTTTAGATAGATTTGTAGGTATGTTGTTGTATCGCCCATCGCCAAAGCTACAATATACTGAAACGCTCGGATCCCTTAGCTGGTTTTTACAGCATACTCAGGAGGAAATGCAGCTGGCACATTCTTTGTTTTTCTTTCGCTCCCAGTCCAGCATGGTAAAAAATAATTTAAAACTGTACAATATGAGTGCAATTAACCCATTTGTAATAACAACATTTTATGGTCTTCCTTAAATTGGTTGGCGAAATTTGATCCTCATAATAGGCATGTTGACTGATCGGCTAAAAAAGCCAATACGTTTATACTTAAAACTACATACATACATACATAAAATCACGCTTTTATCGCTTCCGGGGTAGGCAAAGCGTAAAACGCCTCGTAACAGGCGCTTTCTCCACGTATGACAAAAATTTAGGGCAAATTTTAGATTGTAATGATTTGTATTGCTGTAGTGACAGGTTGTCTGCCCATCGCCTAAATTACAATACACTGTAACCCTCGAATCCCTTTTGCTGACTTCTACAGCATGCCCGGGAGGAAGGGCAGCTGGAACATTCTATGTTTTTCTATCTCTCCCAGTCCAGCATGGAAGAAAGCATAAATCTACATGACTAAAAATACTGTGGATTTCATTCATAATTAATAATGCACATTTAGTTGTAATAATCGAGTTAAAAATATGGAAGTTATTGATTGGTGCGTGATAGTCCTTCTTCTTCTGTCGAGTGGGTATCGAGTCTATCCACCCGATGTACCCTGGTGTCAGAGTTTTTAAACGGCCTAGTACCACAACTATCAGGCCTCTGACATGGTTTTGAGTAACGACCACTATCAAAGACAACGACCGGGTCCGACGGCTTAATGTGCCCTCCGAAGCACGAAATCTTTTTCTTTTTCGGACAATCAGGTGATTCAGCCTGCAATGTCCTAACCAAACTGGGGAAAAATTCACAAAGTGATAAATTCTCAAATATCAACTTTGTGTCACCCCCCCTGGGAATCGAACCCAGGACCTTTGGATCAGGAGTCCATGGCACTAGCCACTAGACCATGGAGGCAGTTATAGGCAGTGATAGTCCTTCTATCACAATAATTAAAAACTACGAGTAAAAGAGTACTATCTTTCTCTTCCAAATTAATTCGTTATTGTCATATTTTTATAAGTTTACTAGTTATGTGCTATTTATATTAATTATGTATTATTATCTTAATCATCATCTCTCCAGCCTTATCCCGTATCTCACGGGGTTGTCTACCTAATCTAGGGGATTGAACGAGGCTACTGGTTTTTACACAGAGCGACTGCCATCTGACCTCCGCAACCCAGAAGGGAAACCAGACCCAATCCTAGATTAGGTCAGAGTTTTCAAGCCGCCAATGCTTAGCACTGGCCTCTGCCTTCCGAAGCACGAAAAAGCGCCAAATAAACGTACATATGAAATTCGAAAACCGAAAAACACATTGGTACGTGGTGGGATTCAAACCACGACCTCCCGCTCAGGAGGCAGCGGCCCTGTCCACTACACCATCGGGCTCTTCATTATTGTATTAATATTATACATTATTTAATTATAACTCTTACACACACACTCATAGTCACGCCTTTATCCCTAATGGGGTAGGCAGAGCGTGAACGATCTAAACAAAGGTCGTTCCGCCACACCTGACAAAGTTTTGAGGGTTAATTCAGATAGATTTTTAGGTATATTGCTGTAGTGACAGGTTGTCAGCACATCGCCTAAATTGCAATATACTGAATCCCTCGGATCCCGTAGCTGGTTTTTACAGCATGCCCGGGAGGTAATGCAGCTGGCACATTCTATGTTTTTCTCTCGCTCCCAGGCCAGCATCATTAACCCACTAAAAACACAGGTCTTTATTTATTTTTAATTTTGCGTGTTCGATTCCCTGGTGTGGCTGTCGTATATTCAAAAATCTTTGAATACAGTTTTGTTTCTTTTAGAAAATAAACGAATGTTTCAATATACTGAAACCCTCGGATCTTCCGTGCTGGCCTGGGAGCTAGAGAAAAACATAGAATGTGCCAGCTGCATTTCCTCCTGGGCATGTTGTAAAAACCAGCTAAGGGATCCGAGGGTTTCAGTATTATTGTAATTTAGGCGATGGGCTAACAACCTGTCACTAACACAATATACCTACAAATCTATCGTAAAATAACCCTCAGAACTTTGTCAGACATGGCGAAACGACTTTTGTTTAGGTCGTTTACGCTCTGCCTACCCCATTAGGGATAAAGGCGTGATTATATGTATGTATGAATGTTTCCTTTGAGTAAAATTTGCTATCTTCATTACTTAAGGTAATTCCCCTGGATGTGCGGTCCCCGCATATAGGTTTATATAGTTTAGTTTATATACATACAAACATATAATCACGGCTTTATCCCTAATGGGATAGGCAGAGCGTAAACGACCTGAACAAAGGTCGTTCCGCCACATCTGACAATGTTTTCAGGGTTATTTAAGATAGATTTGTAGGTATATTAGTTTATATATTGTGAAAAAAATATACTAAACCTATCAAGAGCCCTTCACTTAATTATTTTTTACATCAGGCTTTAAACTATGATGACAAATCAGACGACTACATAATAACAACAAATAAACATAACATGTGGGACTACGAACACGAAACTTGGGCAGTGGCCACAGAAACTGTAAATTGGGACAACGTTGAGAGCAGCGGTGAGAGAGAAAGAGAAAGCAATAACAGAGAAAGAGAAATCGATGATAAGTTCAGCTTGGAGAAAAAAGGTAAGTTCGAATCTACCCTACATATTAACATTAATATTGTTATTTTGAATCAAAGTTAACTGGAAGTAGAGAGTGGTGTGAAAGATAAAAGATGAGTAGGTGTATTCTAAGGAATTGTAAACTTAGCGTTCACACTATCTGACTAAACCAAATCAATGCTAGATTAACTGTTTAAATATTTGGTTCCACATGTGATATATTTAATGAAATCAAATGTAATTTCAGAATTTGTAGAAGAGGAACACGAAATATTAAGGTCTAAAGAGACTGTAGAAGATAAAACTTTCGTTATAAAGAAAACCAAGAATAAAAAGGATGGACTTGTATCATTGAATATTGATACTAATACTAAAAAAGACGACTGTGACGATAAAGACATAGTAGTAAAAATTAAAACCATACCAGAACAGAAAGATACAAGAACTTACGATAAAGCCAGAGACTCTGAAAAAGGAAAAATTGTACTTAAACCTAATAAACACATAGAAAGATACGCAATTAAAGAAAGAAATGTAAACAGTAAACACTTTGCTAAAATACCAAAACATGATGATGGGGTAGAATCAAGGGAAAAATTTACAAGTCTACGTCATAAAAAGAGGAAAGGTCCGAAAAGAACTCATAAAAAAAGAGCTGATTTCGATAACAATGATGAAATCGATATAAGACATCGCGTGGATATGGAGCGAGATATTTCAAATAAACAACCTTCTAAACGCAATTTGGATATAGGAGCAAAAATCCCATCTAGGCTACCGAAAGAGGAGAACTCAGAAACTTCATTATTGTCGAACTCTCAAAATTTAACAAAACGAATGGTATCAATTCCACTTATACGCCAGATACATAATAAACAGCGGGATATAGGCTTCAGGTCAAAAATACCAAACGAATCAATAAACAAAATGGAACATAGGTTTCCTGATAAAACAGATAAACATGAAACAACTGAACGACCGTCAAACCATCAAAGACCTATTATGTATAGATCTGAGATAAAAACCTTTGATCACGATAGTAAAAGTTTTTTAAAGCGTACTATAGATGATGTTGCTAAAAGTACTATATCAAAGAAAAAAGAAAAAAAAGTAAGAGCTTTCGAAGACGACAAAGATAATCATGATATTAATTTTAATGAAAAGAAAATTCAAGTTAAAAATATTGATTGGCAAGACAACAGAGAAGCTAAATCAACAGAAAACGGAAAGGGAGATATTTCCCTTGAAGCAATTCAAGATAAAAATAAAAAGAATATGCAGGACCAGTGGGACAGACATGCTAATAATGATTGGGATAAAGTTGGTATCGATAAAGATAAACAAGAAGTGTCTCGTCCTACGTTAAAACGTGTTAATGATAAAAATGGTGACAAAGACTTTAATAATCCTAGAGAAACAATAAAAGATAATGATATGGCGCATAATCAACGTGAAGGAACTAACATTAAATGGTCGGAAGAACGTAATGACCGCAAGAAGGAAATTTCTAAATCTCCCAGTAATGGGCCAATAGATATGGATTACAATCAGTTTGAAAAGAAAAAACCAAAAATCTATCCGTTAGATCACGATGAAAATAGACAGGAGAAAAGCAAATTTTCAGGGGAAGCTATAAAAAGCAGGAATAAAAATATTCACTGGCAAGATGACTACCGAGATGATGACTATCGTACTAATAAAAAGAAAAGCCACAATTATAATGATAACAATAATGAATATCGAGACAACAGAGATGATCAGACTACTAAGAACCGAATTGTGAGAGATGAATTTTCCAGAAAAAGGAAAAAAGGACGGCTACAATAACAAACGAAACACCAATGAACCCTTTGACAGACATGCTAATAATGATTGGGATAATGTTGGTATTGATAATGGTAAAAAGGAAACCACTCGTCGTACTACTAAACGGTATAACGACTACAAAGATTATGAGCCTGAACGCTCTCACAAAGGTTACGAAGAAGTTACAACCTACCATTCTTATAAAGCCGAAAATCAAAACTTTAACAGACATGAAAATAATAATTGGGACGCGGTAGGTGTAGAACATGGCAGAAAAGATAAGGTACGCAGCAGAAGTCGAATACGAGATAACGTTGAGCCAAGATTCGTTGGAACACGTTTGCCTTTTAGGCAAGGGAAATCTATCTATGATAGCGATAGATGATAAAAATATATAAGGTTGTAGTTTCATTTATAACACATCATTTGATTTACAAAGACAATAAAATATTAAAATTGAAATAGTTTTCTACCACGGGTTTCCATTGACGACTTTGGAATTTTGGATCAGAAATTATAATAAATACTTAGTTGATCTCACTTTCTAGTTTTACACGATAAAAAGTAAATCTACTCGTATCTGTGCTCAGTAGCAGCGTAAAAATGTAACAATATTTAATTTTAGCGTTAACATATTTATTTTAGTCATATAAATCATAAACTTTTATTGTTATTTTATATTTATTGTTTCTTGTATCCAATATGTTTTTTATTAATGTATGTTTGGCAGCGAGAGAAAAACATAGAATGTGCCAGCTGCATTTTCTTCCGAGCATGCTGTAAAAACCCAAGCTAAGGGATCTGAGGGTTTTAGTATATTGTAATTTAGGCGATGGGCTGACGACCTGTCACTACAGCAATATACGTATACATCTATCTTTAATAACCCTCCATTTTTTGTCAGACGTGGGCGACATGGCGGAACGACCTTTGTTTAGGTCGTTTACGCTCTGCCTATCCCATTAGGGATAAAGGCGTGATTGTATGTATGTCATGTTCGTCATGTAGGTATGTCATGTTTTAGTTACCAGTGATTTCAATTATTTTTACCGGTGTATTTAAAATATTATTTGTTTATTTATTTTTATGGACTTTCCTATCTCTCAATTTTTAAACATTTTTGACGCAGTAATTGAGGACCAAATGAAACACGTTAATTATAAAATTAATACCAGCATTTATTTTCAATTTATTTACTTTTTTTAATTCGGGTTTGCTTATGTTCATATTTGTTTATTCATTCAATAAACTGTTATTATTATTGTAGGAAATAAAGAAAAGTCGTCTATGTAGACACATGTGTAGGTCTATAAGGAGGTAAAATCAACCGTGTCTTTTAACAGGGACGACGTATGTTCTGATCTTCAAGTAAACCTTTGACCATGGTGCTTTACGGTCTTCCCTCTGTTTGTTGATTGAGCATTTCTTGATGATGACATGAGCGGGCAGCTTGTTTTCTGTAAAAAAAAGTGACATGAAAATATAGAAATCAGAAGTGGGATTTGAAACCACGACACGGAGAATGGTGATCCGTGGTTACAGTATTTATTTTAATTTCTTTACACATATAATCACACCTTTATCCCTAATGGGGTAGGCAGAGCGTAAGCGACCTAAACAAAGGTCGTTCCGCCACGTCTGACTAAGTTTTGAGGGTTATTTAAGATAGATTTGTAGGTATTAATTTCTTTACACATTTATATATTTTCTTTTCTAAATGTGAATCTACATTTTTGTCTCCCAAAATACGCTTGCTTTCCGATTAGGTAGATAACAAAAGTAAAAAATATATATTTACCTCCTAAATTGTGTCTGCGCCAGATTGTGACATACTTTGTAAGGTAAATGTTGGCGATTTTTGGTCCAACTGCAAAAAAAAACAACAACATTGGTTAACATTACTATTAATTAAAAAAATGTAGTCTGTAAAGTTGGTTCACGGACAACAGTGTATCGTGATTACGTCATAACAAAACATTGTCCTTATTGACATTCGTTTGGAATTGGTCATTTTTGCCATTTGTCATACATACGTACATAAAATCACGCCTTTATCCCTTACGGGGTAGGCAGAGCGTTAAACGACTCGTGAAAGGCGCTTTCGCCACGTCTGACAAAAATTTAGGGCAATTTTAGATTGAAAAGTGTATTGCTATAGTGACAGGTTGTCAGCCCATCGCCTAAATTACAATACACTGTAACCCTCGAGTCCCTTTTGCTGACTTCTACAGCATGCCCGGGAGGAAGGGCAGCTGGAACATGCTATGTTTGTCTATCTCTTCCAGTCCAGCATGGAAGGTCATTTGTCATTTGTCATTTTTGACATTTCCTTCGAATTTGACTTCAACATTATAGTATTTTGTATGGCATCGGCTCGAGCGGACAATGCGCGTAACGTCACATAGCTATAATACGTCACTTTGCGTCATCTTTTTCGTGCATGCACCCTACTCATCGATTTATTAGACGTAGTCACGTCAAGGCTACTTGATTTTATACAAGACTAATGACAAAACCAATGAAAAATCGCTCTAGCTATACATTTTTTTATACTTACGTCCTTTGTCACAGCTGTCAGCCAATGCAGCAACGGAGATGATAGCTAAAAAAGAATAAAAAAATAATTGAATGAAACTAAAACCAGGTTGCAAAGAATAATCTAGGAAGGAAGCTGTGACAGGTGTAATTCCTATGAATTTCATGTCATTCCGTTTTTTTTCCTTCCGAATGGCATCTATTGGAGCTATTTTCTTAGACTTTACAGATAATTTCATAATAAATATATCATATTAAATGTACCTTGAGTTGAAGCTTCACCGAATGATGTACCGGATACACGTCCTGTAAAAAAAAAACAAAAGTTTAAATCTTTTGCCAAATACTTCTACGATGACATGGTTAGCGTAGGTTAGTTTTTGCATGTTTTTGAAAGAGCAACAAACATACAGACAGAATTACTTTCGCATTTACAATATTATAAAGAGTATGGATACTATTATTGCAACACCCCGTATATAAAAAAGATGTTTTCTCAGTAAACTTACCGTCAAGAATGATGGCTAAACGACTGGCACATTCGGAAATAACCTTGATTGATTCGCTGTGTGGTCCTAGAAAAAAGAACATAATTAGAAAAAAACTAAAAAGCGGAAGAAGTTATACGGTGAGATATCTGTTCAGCTTTTTATTTATCTTTTTTTGTATTACGAATGACTTTGCTCTTGACTCTAGAAACTAAGTCAAGGATAACCGTGACAGAGTCGACGATGCAGCGAGATCACCCAGAAGATGCCTGTTATGGCGCTGGCAATCTCACGCACCGACGGATCAGCTGTAACGTCGCCACTATATCTGTCATTGCTTCAACCGCCAGCGTAACCTAGCCAAATTTTAATTCCTAATATCGCCACCCGAACAGATAAGCCGGTCCATCATCAAGTTGGCTTTCGCTCAATAGTCGACTTTTTCTCCATTTAACACTAGTCTTAAACTAGAATCAAGGGCTATATCATCGCAAAAAATATTTCATCGCAAGTTTATAGAAAGTACTGTCTTACGCAAAGCCCGTTTTGGCAAATTCCACCCCTTTGAAAAAATCTGCCGCCAAGCAGAAGGGTTTCATTTATGTATTCCCGCAATGGCAAGGGATCCAGCGAAATTACTGGCACATCCAATCCACCACGTTTATATCTCACGGCGTACGAGTACTTATGTTTTAATTGGCAAGCCATTTGTCCGCCATCTCACCTCATGGAAAGTGACAATGCAGACGATGATGGAGCATGTTCGCCTAGATAATGCCTGTTCACTCTTGCCTTGAAATGACCCAGGTTTTAACTTTACGGAAACAGATCCGTAGGAAGGGGGTTCCACTCCTTTGCCGATTGCATTAAAAATGTTGAAAAAGTCGATGAGAGTTTCGTCAATTCGACGTTGCAAATATTACGATTTAAGTCGGTAACCCAAATGATACGACTTACCATTAGCGCTGATGATCTTGTTGACAGCCTGCTGAGCGTTAACGAGTCCCAGGGCCTTCTTCATTTTGATGACGTCTTCGTCGGACCTGACCTGGCCGATGCCGAAGTATTCCTTGCTACAGAAGTCGATGTCGGCTGAAATAGTGATAAAGAATTATAATCTCTATATAGTAAGATCTTTTTTAAGAATTTTAATTCACCAAATAAACTTTAAGGAGCTCGTTTAGAATATGAAACAGAATATAGATCGCTCTATCGAATATATGTCGAAATATAAAACAAAAATGGTGCTCCCATACAAATGGCACAAATAGATTTTGTATGGAAAGTCAACTATTTTACATTATTAGACCTATGTGAGGGAAAATTGTTCGGTTTCATAATCTAAACAAGCTTTTAAAATATTTTTGATGCATTGAAAATCTCGCTGTAGTGCAGAGACGTCTGTTGAGTTGATGTTTACAACCAGTATAAACCAACCAGCTGGAAAAAATCAACCAGATGGAAGCTAACCGGATGGAAGCAACCCAGATGGAAGCTAACCAGTTGGAAACAACCCAGATGGAAGCTAACCGGTTGGAAACAACCCAGATGGAAGCTAACCGGTTGGAAGCAACCCAGATGGAAGCTAACCGGTTGGAAACAACCCAGATGGAAGCTAACCGGTTGGAAACAACCCAGACGGATATTTGGACACTCTGGACAAGTCATGTGTGCGTGTATATGCATGTAAATTCGTAAAAATGAGATTTTGAATATGATACTTACATTTCTGTCTGACGCAAATGCTTTCCTTGCCGATCGCTACGTACACTATAAAAAAAGAAATAACAAATAATTATAAATGTTTTTTACGAGTAAAATATGGTATTCATTAGTATATGAAATTGAGTAATACCAATCAAAAGTTTTAATTAGTTGGTGTACACAACAATACTTACATTTTGCGAGTATCGTTCCCACTGTAAAGAAAAAAAACGTAAATTATTTTGTAATTATAAAAAATACTATAATTATTTCCTATACAAAATTTTATGAACTGATTATTTACTGTTACTTCTTAACTGTCAAATAAACTGCTGTCGATTCGTTGAAGGCGCGAATTAATTAAATCTTGACATTAATTATACCTGTCCCTTTCTGGTCTCTCATGACGAATTGCTAACATTGGCATAGAAATAATTTATTATAGTGTTATAAAATATCTTCCATGTTGGACTGGGAGAGATAGAAAAATGTAGAATGAGCAAGCTGCATCTCCGCCCGGGCATGCTGTAAAAACATCTAAGGGATCCGAGGGTTTCAGTATATTGCAATTTAGGAGGTGGGTGACAATCTGTCACTACAGCGATATACCTACAAATCTATCTTAAATAACCCTTAAAACTTTGCCAGTCGTGGCGGAACGACCATTGGTCGTTTACGCTCTGTCTACCACATTAGGGATAAAGGCGTGATTATATGTATGTATGTATCTCGGAGTAAACTTACATCCTGGAAGACCTTTGTCGAAGATTGGCGCACCAATTATAATATCTGGGAAAATAAAACAATGATTAATTAACAAAACAATCTAAAGAAGTAAGGATAGCGTACTTTACTTTGACGACCCGCATAGACTAGTTGGCAGTGCATCTGCCTGCAACGCAGAGGGTCCCGGGTTCGATTCCCGGCCGGGCAGACATTTGAATGATGAATTGAAATGTCTGTTTCTGGGTCTGGGTGTTCTTTGTGGTTTTTTTCCTAGTGCGGGCTATGAGTGTGAACGTGTTTTTTTAAGTTCTATTTTTGTTCTTGATTGTACGTATATTTTTCATCCATGCTAGCCCGAATCGCACCCAGCAAGAGAAAAACATTGAATGCGCCAGCTGCATTTCCTCCCGGGCATGCTGTGAAAACCAGCTAAGGGATCCGATGGTTTATATATTGTAATATAGGCGATGGGGTGACAACCTGTTACTACAGCAAAATACATACAAATCTATCTTAATTAACCCTGAAAACTTGGTCAGACGTGGCAGAACGACCTTTGTTTGGGTCGTTAACGCTCAGCCTACCCCATTAGGAATAAGGCGTGATTATATGCATGTATGATTTTACTATAATTATCATAAATTAACTTACTTTCAACAGAAATGGTTACAGCCACGTTCAGACCACTTGGGTGTTCTGTAAAAAACAAATAAAAAATATAGTATTTGTATAATAATACATACCTAATCTATATCTGGTTTGAAAACTCCAGCACTCGCCAAGAAGAAGAATCTATATCTTATTTTAATACAGAAAACACTTTACCCACCAAAAACCGTTATTATTTGAATAAGAATGAGTTTAATATTAAGATGATGTTATACTAAATATACAAAAGACTACTTGGATGTTCTGTAAAAAACAAATAAAAATATACTATTTGTATAATAATACATACATAATCTATATCTGGTTTGAAAACTCTGGCACTCGCCAAGAAGAATCTATATCTTATTTTAATACAGAAAACACTTTACCCACCAAAAAGTTATTATTTGAATAAGAATAAGTTTAATATTTTTTTATTTTTGTTATTTTTTTTTATTTCACAAAGAAGGTATTTACAGAATTATATTGATGTTATATTAAATATACAAAAGGTGGGTATTGCACTTACTTGAAATGAGTTCTTTGTAACCAGCTGGCCATTGGAGGTCGATTTTCAGTGTACCTGTAAGTGTTTAGTAAAATATAAGTAATATGATCAGTAATTATTATATTATTCTTCCATGCTGGACTGGGAGCAAGAGAAAAACATGTGTCAGCTGTATTTCCTCCCAGGCATGCTGTAGATACCAGCAAAGAGATCCGAGGGTTTCTGTATATTGTAATTAAGGCTATGGGCTGACAACCTGTCACAACAGCAGTATACCTAAAAATCTAACTCAAATATCCCTCAAAACTTGTCAGACGTGGCGGATCGACCTTTGGTTAGGTCGTTTACGCTCTGCCTACCCCATTAGGGATAAAGGCGTACTTATATGTATGTATGAACAGTTATATTAAAAAAACAATCAAAACCTGCATGAAAAAATAACCAATCATGTTTCAAATGTAAGAAATAAAAAAGTACGACCTTACTAGAATTTAAAACCTAGCTCCTAATTCGATTATCGCTCTAGCAACGGAGCCAGCGTAGTTTATAAGTAAAATTAGCGACCCGCCCCGGCTTTCTCGGGTTTGTCTACTATATTATGCATGTACGAGTATACATGTATGCATATAAACCTTCCTCTTGAATCATTCTATCCATTAAAAGAAACCGCATCAAAATCCGTTGCGCAGTTTTAAAGATCTAAGCATACATAGGGAAATAGGGACAGAGAAAGCGACTTTGTTTTATACTATGTAGTGAAAACACAGGTTCAAATCCATCTTAACACTTTTTTTCATTTCATAACTATCTTGCTTTTCATAGAATAAAAATAAATAAGTACTATGAGTGCACATAATATTAATATATGTTCTTCTATGCTGGCCTGGGAGAGAGAGAAAAAAATAGAATGTGCCAGCTGCATTTAATCCCGGTTATGCTGTAAAAGCCATCTAAGGGATCAGAGGGTTTCAGTATATTGTAATTTAGGCGATGGGCTGACAACCTGTCACTACAGCAATATACCTACAAATCTATCTAATAACCCTCAAAACTTTGTCAGACGTGGCGGAACGACTTTTATTTAGGACGTTTACGCTCTGCCAACCCCATTAGGCATAAAGACGTGATTATATGTATGTACGTATTTTTCATAGACTTACCCGCAAGCTGTTGGAATAACTGGTAAATGATGATAAGAATGTTCTGAAAAGGAGAATTTTTTTATTATTATTTTGTCACTCGCTGTACTAAAACAATATAGCCCACAAACCACCCATGGTCCTACCCGCCTTGCGGCATAACGGACCGCAACACGAGAGACGTGCAAAGACGTACATATTTGTATTAACAAATACATGCTCTCTCTACAAATTTTTGCTATACTAAAAGTACAAAGATAAAAGACACAGACGTAGTGTATTTTAAAATAACAGGTAATTGCGCCGGCCCCAAATAAATGGGAAAAGGGCAAGCGAATGAAGATGATGAGCCTAAAATACGCTCAAAAATTGGATCGGTCCATTACGTATACATCAGTACTATAATATATTTTGTGTCATGACTTTAAAATAGTGTATTAAAAAAACAAAAATATCTGAATCTTACTGATTGTTGGTCTTGTGGGTTGTTTCCACCTTGTTGTGGGTAGCTTCCGTCTGGGTAGCTTCCGTCTGGGTAACTTCCGTCTGGGTTGCTTCCGTCTGGGTTGCTTCCGTCTGGGTTGTTTCCGTCTGGGTTGCTTCCGTCTGGGTTGTTGCCACCTGGGTTGCTTCCTGGGTAGTTGCCACCTGGGTTGCTTCCTGGGTAGTTGCCACCTGGGTTGCTTCCGTCTGGGTTGCTTCCGTCTGGGTTGTTTCCGTCTGGGTTGTTTCCTGGGTTGTTTCCTGGGTTGTTTCCTGGGTTATTTCCAGGGTTGTTGCCACCTGGGTTGTTTCCTGGGTTGTTTCCTGGGTTGTTTCCTGGGTTGTTTCCTCCTGGGTTGTTTCCTGGGTTGTTTCCTGGGTTGTTTCCTGGGTTGTTTCCTGGGTTGTTTCCTCCTGGGTTGTTTCCTGGGTTGTTTCCTGGGTTGTTTCCTGGGTTGTTTCCTGGGTTGTTTCCTGGGTTGTTTCCTGGGTTGTTTCCTCCTGGGTTGTTTCCTGGGTTGTTTCCTGGGTTGTTTCCTGGGTTGTTTCCTGGGTTGTCACCACCTGGTTGTGGTTTGTCTCCACCTGGTTGTGGTTTGTCACCACCTGGTTGTGGTTTGTCACCACCTGGTTGTGGTTTGTCTCCACCTGGTTGTGGTTTGTCACCACCTGGTTGTGGTTTGTCACCGCCTGGTTGTGGTTTGTCACCGCCTGGTTGTGGTTTGTCACCACCTGGTTGTGGTTTGTCACCACCTGGTTGTGGTTTGTCACCACCTGGTTGTGGTTTGTCTCCACCTGGTTGTGGTTTGTCACCACCTGGTTGTGGTTTGTCTCCACCTGGTTGTGGTTTGTCACCACCTGGTTGTGGTTTGTCACCACCTGGTTTTGGTTTGTCACCACCTGGTTTTGGTTTGTCACCACCTGGTTGTGGTTTGTCTCCACCAGGTTGTGGTTTGTCTCCACCTGGTTTTGGTTTGTCACCACCTGGTTTTGGTTTGTCACCACCTGGTTTTGGTTTGTCACCACCTGGTTTTGGTTTGTCACCACCTGGTTTTGGTTTGTCACCACCTGGTTTTGGTTTGTCACCACCTGGTTTTGGTTTGTCTCCGTTGTTCCCTGGGTTTCCTGGGTTGTTTCCTGGGTTATTTCCTGGGTTATTTCCTGGGTTGTTTCCTCCTGGGTTGTTTCCTGGGTTGTTTCCTGGGTTGTCACCACCTGGTTGTGGTTTGTCACCACCTGGTTGTGGTTTGTCACCACCTGGTTGTGGTTTGTCACCACCTGGTTTTGGTTTGTCACCACCTGGTTGTGGTTTGTCACCACCTGGTTTTGGTTTGTCACCACCTGGTTGTGGTTTGTCACCACCTGGTTTTGGTTTGTCACCACCTGGTTTTGGTTTGTCACCACCTGGTTGTGGTTTGTCACCACCTGGTTGTGGTTTGTCACCACCTGGTTTTGGTTTGTCACCACCTGGTTTTGGTTTGTCACCACCTGGTTTTGGTTTGTCTCCGTTGTTCCCTGGGTTTCCTGGGTTGTTTCCTGGGTTGTTTCCTGGGTTGTTTCCTCCTGGGTTGTTTCCTCCTGGGTTGTTTCCTGGGTTGTCACCACCTGGTTGTGGTTTGTCACCACCTGGTTGTGGTTTGTTACCACCTGGTTTTGGTTTGTCACCACCTGGTTTTGGTTTGTCACCACCTGGTTTTGGTTTGTCACCACCTGGTTTTGGTTTGTCACCACCTGGTTGTGGTTTGTCACCACCTGGTTTTGGTTTGTCACCACCTGGTTTTGGTTTGTCTCCGTTGTTTCCTGGGTTGTTTCCTGGGTTATTGCTTCCTGGGTTGTTTCCTGGGTTGTTTCCTCCTGGGTTGTTTCCTGGTTTGTCTCCACCTGGTTGTGGTTTGTCTCCACCTGGTTTTGGTTTGTCTCCGTTGTTCCCTGGGTTTCCTGGGTTGTTTCCTGGGTTGTTTCCTGGTTTATTTCCTCCTGGATTGTTTCCTGGGTTGTTTCCTCCTGGGCTGTTTCCTGGGTTGTTTCCTGGGTTGTTTCCTCCTGGGCTGTTTCCTGGGTTGTTTCCTGGGTTGTTTCCCGGGTTGTTTCCTGGGTTGTTTCCTGGGTTGTCACCACCTGGTTGTGGTTTGTCTCCACCTGGTTGTGGTTTGTCTCCACCTGGTTGTGGTTTGTCTCCACCTGGTTGTGGTTTGTCACCACCTGGTTGTGGTTTGTCACCACCTGGTTGTGGTTTGTCACCACCTGGTTGTGGTTTGTCTCCACCTGGTTGTGGTTTGTCACCACCTGGTTTTGGTTTGTCACAACCTGGTTTTGGTTTGTCACTACCTGGTTGTGGTTTGTCTCCACCTGGTTGTGGTTTGTCACCACCTGGTTTTGGTTTACCACCACCTGGTTTTGGTTTGTCTCCGTTGTTTCCTGGGTTATTGCTTCCTGGGTTGTTTCCTGGGTTGTTTCCTCCTGGGCTGTTTCCTGGGTTGTTTCCTGGGTTGTTTCCTCCTGGGCTGTTTCCTGGGTTGTTTCCTGGGTTGTTTCCTCCTGGGCTGTTTCCTGGGTTGTTTCCTGGGTTGTTTCCTCCTGGGTTGTTTCCTGGGTTGTCACCACCTGGTTGTGGTTTGTCACCACCTGGTTGTGGTTTGTCACAACCTGGTTGTGGTTTGTCACCACCTGGTTGTGGTTTGTCTCCACCTGGTTGTGGTTTGTCACCACCTGGTTTTGGTTTGTCACCACCTGGTTGTGGTTTGTCACCACCTGGTTGTGGTTTGTCACCACCTGGTTGTGGTTTGTCACCACCTGGTTGTGGTTTGTCACCACCTGGTTGTGGTTTGTCTCCACCTGGTTGTGGTATGTCACCACCTGGTTGTGGTTTGTCACCACCTGGTTGTGGTTTGTCATCACCTGGTTTTGGTTTGTCACCACCTGGTTGTGGTTTGTCACCACCTGGTTGTGGTTTGTCACCACCTGGTTGTGGTTTGTCTCCACCTGGTTTTGGTTTGTCACCACCTGGTTGTGGTTTGTCACCACCTGGTTTTGGTTTGTCACCACCTGGTTGTGGTTTGTCACCACCTGGTTTTGGTTTGTCACCACCTGGTTTTGGTTTGTCTCCGTTGTTTCCTGGGTTATTGCTTCCTGGGTTGTTTCCTGGGTTGTTTCCTCCTGGGCTGTTTCCTGGGTTGTTTCCTGGGTTGTTTCCTCCTGGGCTGTTTCCTGGGTTGTTTCCTCCTGGGCTGTTTCCTGGGTTGTTTCCTGGGTTGTTTCCTCCTGGGTTGTTTCCTGGGTTGTCACCACCTGGTTGTGGTTTGTCACCACCTGGTTTTGGTTTGTCACCACCTGGTTGTGGTTTGTCACCACCTGGATTTGGTTTGTCACCACCTGGTTTTGGTTTGTCACCACCTGGTTGTGGTTTGTCACCACCTGGTTTTGGTTTGTCACCACCTGGTTGTGGTTTGTCTCCACCTGGTTGTGGTTTGTCACCACCTGGTTTTGGTTTGTCACCACCTGGTTGTGGTTTGTCACCACCTGGTTTTGGTTTGTCACCACCTGGTTGTGGTTTGTCACCACCTGGTTTTGGTTTGTCACCACCTGGTTGTGGTTTGTCTCCACCTGGTTGTGGTTTGTCACCACCTGGTTTTGGTTTGTCACCACCTGGTTTTGGTTTGTCACCACCTGGTTTTGGTTTGTCTCCGTTGTTTCCTGGTTTGTTTCCTGGTTTGTTTCCTGGGTTGTGTCCTGGGTTGTTTCCTGGGTTGTTTCCTGGGTTGTTTCCTGGGTTGTTTCCTGGGTTGTTTCCTGGGTTGTTTCCGGGGTTGTTTCCTGGGTTGTTTTCTGGGTTGTTTCCTGGGTTGTTTTCTGGGTTGTTTCCTGGGTTGTTTCCTGGGTTGTTTCCTGGGTTGTTTCCTGGGTTGTTTCCTGGGTTGTCACCACCTGGTTGTGGTTTGTCTCCACCTGGTTGTGGTTTGTCACCACCTGGTTTTGGTTTGTCACCACCTGGTTTTGGTTTGTCACCACCTGGTTTTGGTTTGTCTCCGTTGTTCCCTGGGTTTCCTGGGTTGTTTCCTGGGTTGTTTCCTGGTTTGTTTCCTGGGTTGTTTCCTGGGTTATTTCCTCCTGGGTTGTTTCCTGGGTTGTTTCCTCCTGGGTTGTTTCCTGGGTTGTTTCCTCCTGGGTTGTTTCCTGGGTTGTTTCCTGGGTTGTTTCCTCCTGGGTTGTTTCCTGGGTTGTTTCCTGGGTTGTTTCCTGGGTTGTTTCCTGGGTTGTTTCCTGGGTTGTTTCCTCCTGGGTTGTTCCCTGGGTTTCCTGGGTTGTTTCCTGGGTTGTTTCCTGGGTTGTTTCCTGGGTTGTTTCCTGGGTGTTCACCACCTGGTTGTGGTTTGTCTCCACCTGGTTGTGGTTTGTCTCCACCTGGTTGTGGTTTGTCTCCACCTGGTTGTGGTTTGTCTCCACCTGGTTGTGGTTTGTCACCACCTGGTTGTGGTTTGTCTCCACCTGGTTGTGGTTTATCTCCACCTGGTTGTGGTTTGTCTCCACCTGGTTGTGGTTTGTCTCCACCTGGTTGTGGTTTGTCACCACCTGGTTTAGGTTTGTCTCCACCTGGTTGTGGTTTGTCACCACCTGGTTGTGGTTTGTCTCCACCTGGTTGTGGTTTGTCACCACCTGGTTGTGGTTTGTCACCACCTGGTTTTGGTTTGTCACCACCTGGTTTTGGTTTGTCACCACCTGGTTTTGGTTTGTCACCACCTGGTTTTGGTTTGTCACCACCTGGTTTTGGTTTGTCACCACCTGGTTTTGGTTTGTCTCCGTTGTTTCCTGGGTTGTTTCCTGGGTTGTTTCCTGGGTTATTGTTTCCTGGGTTGTTTCCTGGGTTGTTTCCTGGGTTGTTTCCTGGGTTGTTTCCTGGGTTATCACCACCTGGTTGTGGTTTGTCTCCACCTGGTTGTGGTTTGTCACCACCTGGTTTTGGTTTGTCACCACCTGGTTGTGGTTTGTCACCACCTGGTTTTGGTTTGTCACCACCTGGTTTTGGTTTGTCTCCGTTGTTTCCTGGGTTATTGTTTCCTGGGTTGTTTCCTGGGTTGTTTCCTGGGTTGCTTCCTGGGTTGTTTCCTGGGTTGTTTCCTGGGTTGTTTCCTGGGTTGTTTCCTGGGTTGTTTCCTGGGTTGTTTCCTGGGTTGTTTCCTGGGTTGTTTCCTGGGTTGTTTCCTGGGTTGTTTCCTGGGTTGTTTCCTGGGTTGTTTCCTGGGTTGTTTCCTGGGTTGTTTCCTGGGTTGTTTCCTGGGTTGTTTCCTGGGTTGTTTCCTGGGTTGTCACCACCTGGTTGTGGTTTGTCTCCACCTGGTTGTGGTTTGTCTCCACCTGGTTGTGGTTTGTCACCACCTGGTTTTGGTTTGTCACCACCTGGTTTTGGTTGGTCACCACCTGGTTTTGGTTTGTCTCCGTTGTTTCCTGGGTTGTTTCCTGGGTTGTTTCCTGGGTTATTGTTTCCTGGGTTGTTTCCTGGGTTGTTTCCTGGGTTGTTTCCTGGGTTGTTTCCTGGGTTGTTTCCTGGGTTGTTTCCTGGGTTATCACCACCTGGTTGTGGTTTGTTTCCACCTGGTTGTGGTTTGTCACCACCTGGTTTTGGTTTGTCACCACCTGGTTGTGGTTTGTCACCACCTGGTTTTGGTTTGTCACCACCTGGTTTTGGTTTGTCTCCGTTGTTTCCTGGGTTATTGTTTCCTGGGTTGTTTCCTGGGTTGTTTCCTGGGTTGTTTCCTGGGTTGTTTCCTGGGTTGTTTCCTGGGTTGTTTCCTGGGTTGTTTCCTGGGTTGTTTCCTGGGTTGTTTCCTGGGTTGTTTCCTGGGTTGTTTCCTGGGTTGTTTCCTGGGTTGTTTCCTGGGTTGTTTCCTGGGTTGTCACCACCTGGTTGTGGTTTGTCTCCACCTGGTTGTGGTTTGTCTCCACCTGGTTGTGGTTTGTCTCCACCTGGTTGTGGTTTGTCTCCACCTGGTTGTGGTTTGTCACCACCTGGTTTTGGTTTGTCTCCGTTGTTTCCTGGGTTGTTTCCTGGGTTGTTTCCTGGGTTGTTTCCTGGGATGTCACCACCTGGTTGTGGTTTGTCTCCACCTGGTTGTGGTTTGTCTCCACCTGGTTGTGGTTTGTCACCACCTGGTTGTGGTTTGTCACCACCTGGTTTTGGTTTGTCACCACCTGGTTTTGGTTTGTCTCCGTTGTTTCCTGGGTTGTTTCCTGGGTTATTGTTTCCTGGGTTGTTTCCTGGGTTGTGTCCTGGGTTGTTTCCTGGGTTGTTTCCTGGGTTGTTTCCTGGGTTGTTTCCTGGGTTGTTTCCTGGGTTGTTTCCTGGGTTGTTTCCTGGGTTGTTTCCTGGGTTGTTTCCTGGGTTGTTTCCTGGGTTGTGTCCTGGGTTGTTTCCTGGGTTGTTTCCTGGGTTGTTTCCTGGGTTGTTTCCTGGGTTGTTTCCTGGGTTGTTTCCTGGGTTGTTTCCTGGGTTGTTTCCTGGGTTGTTTCCTGGGTTGTTTCCTGGGTTGTTTCCTGGGTTGTTTCCTGGGTTGTTTCCTGGGTTGTTTCCTGGGTTGTTTCCTGGGTTGTTTCCTGGGTTGTTTCCTGGGTTGTTTCCTGGGTTGTTACCTGGGTTGTTTCCTGGGTTGTTTCCTGGGTTGTTTCCTGGGTTGTTTCCTGGGTTGTTTCCTGGGTTGTTTCCTGGGTTGTTTCCTGGGTTGTTTCCTGGGTTGTTTCCTGGGTTGTTTCCTGGGTTGTTTCCTGGGTTGTTTCCTGGGTTGTTTCCTGGGTTGTTTCCTGGGTTGTTTCCTGGGTTGTTTCCTGGGTTGTTTCCTGGGTTGTTTCCTGGGTTGTTTCCTGGGTTGTTACCTGGGTTGTTTCCTGGGTTGTTTCCTGGGTTGTTTCCTGGGTTGTCACCACCTGGTTTTGGTTTGTCACCACCTGGTTTTGGTTTGTCTCCGTTGTTTCCTGGGTTGTTTCCTGGGTTGTTTCCTGGGTTGTTTCCTGGGTTGTTTCCTGGGTTGTTTCCTGGGTTGTTTCCTGGGTTGTTTCCTGGGTTGTTTCCTGGGTTGTTTCCTGGGTTGTGTCCTGGGTTGTTTCCTGGGTTGTTTCCTGGGTTGTTTCCTGGGTTGTTTCCTGGGTTGTTTCCTGGGTTGTTTCCTGGGTTGTTTCCTGGGTTGTTTCCTGGGTTGTTTCCTGGGTTGTTTCCTGGGTTGTTTCCTGGGTTGTTTCCTGGGTTGTTTCCTGGGTTGTTTCCTGGGTTGTTTCCTGGGTTGTTTCCTGGGTTGTTTCCTGGGTTGTTTCCTGGGTTGTTTCCTGGGTTGTTTCCTGGGTTGTTTCCTGGGTTGTTTCCTGGGTTGTTTCCTGGGTTGTTTCCTGGGTTGTTTCCTGGGTTGTTTCCTGGGTTGTTTCCTGGGTTGTTTCCTGGGTTGTTTCCTGGGTTGTTTCCTGGGTTGTTTCCTGGGTTGTTTCCTGGGTTGTTTCCTGGGTTGTTTCCTGGGTTGTTTCCTGGGTTGTTTCCTGGGTTGTGTCCTGGGTTGTTTCCTGGGTTATTTCCTGGGTTGTTTCCTGGGTTATTACCACCTGGGTTGTTTCCTGGGTTGCTTCCTGGGTTGTTTCCTGGGTTATTTCCACCTGGGTAGTTTCCTGGGTTGTTTCCTGGGTTGTTTCCTGGGTTGTTTCCTGGGTTGTTTCCTGGGTTGTTTCCTGGGTTGTTTCCTGGGTTGTTTCCTGGGTTGTTTCCTGGGTTGTTTCCTGGGTTATTTCCTGGGTTGTTTCCTGGGTTGTTTCCTGGGTTGTTTCCTGGGTTGTTTCCACCTGGGTTGTTTCCTGGGTTGCTTCCTGGGTTATTACCACCTGGGCTGTTTCCTGGGTTGTTTCCTGGGTTGTTTCCTGGGTTGTTTTCACCTGGGTTGTTTCCTGGGTTGTTTCCTGGGTTATTACCACCTGGGTTGTTTCCTGGGTTGCTTCCTGGGTTGTTTCCACCTGGGTTGTTTCCACCTGGGTTGTTTCCTGGGTTATTTCCACCTGGGTAGTTTCCTGGGTTGCTTCCTGGGTTATTACCACCTGGGTTGTTTCCTGGGTTGTTTCCTGGGTTGTTTCCACCTGGGTTGTTTCCTGGATTGTTTCCACCTGGGTTGTTTCCTGGGTTGTTGCCACCTGGTCTTCCACATCCCCATGGTGCCCTGTCCTGATTAGGGTTTATTTGCCAAATCTTTTCGACGATTTCTTGCTTCTGTATGTCTGTTAAAATATAATAATGTGTTAGGTACAGTAGAGTATTTAAGAGAAACGGGGATTGCTCATCAACGAAACTGAAGCACTTATTCAAAGAATTCTTTTCAGAAAAACATTAATTTCATTCCTCAATGATTATCTAAATCAAACAACCCATGACGATATGCAGATAGCGTATGGGAAAGTGGATCTTAGCAACCCTACGAAGCTGTCTACCACGTGAACTTCAATTGTTATTCATATGGCAATTTTTATTCACATTTTATTCAAACGGCTGCCTCATTGTACAGGCATTACTGCCAATGTCAAAGTGACAAGGGCACAGCCAATACCTGCTTAAATAACTTTTTTTAACTGCCTCCGTGTTCAAGTAGTCAGCGCCATGGGCTTACGATACGAAGAAATTATTTTAGAAATTGATTAGTTGAAATTTGACAATTTATCACTATGTGAGGTTTTCCCCAGTTTGGTTAGGACATTGCAGGGTGAATCACCTGATTGTCCGAAAAGTAAAAGGAGTCCGTGTTTCGGAGGGCACGTTAAGCTGTCGGTCCCAGCCGCTGTCTTTGATAGTGGTCGTTACTCAAACCATGTCAGAGGCCTAATAGCTGTGCTACTAGGCGGTTCTGACACCAGGGTTCTTCAGGTCGTTATTCGTGTCAAGAAACCATTCGCTAAGAAGAAGAAGAGCTAATGGCGTCGAAACCCTTTATATATCTATCTATTCTCGCGATAAGATCCTAATTCTAATTCTTAACTAAGTTTGACATAAGAACAGGATAGCAAGTAAACACATGACTTTGACACATCTTATTTGACGTAAGACGCTTTAATTAAGAACTGAGCATAGAGCATGCTTCCTTATTTTACGTCAAATAAGCAGTCTTATGTCAGATTAGGATTGCCATAGTCATGTGTCTATTTGCTATCCTGTTCTTATGTCAAACTTAATAAAGTGACAGCACTAGCTAAGAATTAGAATTAGGATTATGTCGCGGGAATCGTCACAATACCTACTCTTATTCGGGTAGTTCTCCTGATTGACACGAGTATGTTCCGCGATAAAACAGCTACAAGTTTTTGAATATGAATAATATATACCTTATTGGATTTGGGTCATTTCATAACTGCTTACCAACTATAATTACAGCTTGAACCGTTTAAACCGCCTTTAAGAGGAAATTGTACTTAATTAAAGATTCTACAGTAAGGCAAGCAATGATATAACTTAGGTACATTATAAGAAATCTAAGAGCCGTCTTTGTAATTAGCTCTCATGACTGACAGCTAGTTGTGTTCGTATAAGAAATGTCATTTCAGTACAAACTCGCCGGTCAAATCCATACTTAATATTGCTCTCAAGTTTGAGATGGCTTCATAAATACAAGCCTAAGTAATAAAGTGATTAACTTTAATCACAGAATATATTATAGTTTTGTTTGTGTTCTGTCCGGATGAATGACATTTCAAACGTACTTAGGCTTGTAACAAAACTATTATATATTCTGTGATTAACTGAATCACAGAATATATAACAGCACTACAAACTTAATTTAAATTAAATACTCGTAAGTTAAATAAATCAAAGAACGAAAAGGTATTCGCACGAACATGTTGATATTTCTTTATATCTTACTTAATAGTATAAAAGAGGCAAATGAAATAATGCACATACTCCTAATTTTTTTTTTAATTCTTTTTTTGGGTAGAACGCTATTTGCGTATTGACACTACTGCCAAGTTTTAAGTTTCTGCTTAGAAAATATAAGTGGCCAGTATCATTTTATGGACGAGATACAAACTTTTTGTCTTTCGGAATCCACCTGTTTCTAGTCTTGAATTATGTTTTTTTTTTAAAAAAGGACGGTAAAATGGTGCTTACTTTCTACTCGTTACAGCAGCCCGAAAATAAATCACATATATTTATATTTATTAGCTTGGATTTACGTACCTACATTCTTCCTTTTTTTCAAGTAAGAACTAATATGCTTTCCGAATAAGTGTAGTATACAATACATTTTGTTTGGGCTTGATGCTTATAAACAAAGGGTTTCGAATATTATTTATAGACTACTAGCGACCCGCCCCGGCTTCGCACGGAAATTATCAGTGTTTCTCTACTATATTATGCATGTATTATACATATAAACCTTCCTCTTGAATCACTCTATCTATTAAAAGAAACCGCATCAAAATCCGTTGCGTAGTTTTAAAGATTTATGCATACATAAAGGAACAAAGAAAGCGACTTTGTTTTATACTATGTAGTGATACTTACTTACATACAGTTCGTCTCGCCTTCTAGAGAACTGGCTGGAACAGGCACAGGACAGAGTCATAGAGATACCGGAGAGAGGCCTTTGCCCAGCAGTGGGACTAATGGCTAGATAAGATAAGATACTTACATCCCAAACCGTATTGTCCGTAGTATTTGTTGTAGACACTAAGCAGCTGTTGGATAATTTGAACTCCAGCTGGAAAAAAGAACAGATTTTAAGTGGATTTTTAACGGCTTTTATTAATAATAACCGAAACTATTTTATTTTACTTCCAGGCTGGACTGGAAGCGAGAGAAAAACACATTGCATTTCCTACCGGGCATGCTGTAAAAACCAGATACGGGATCCGAGGGTTTCAGTATACTGCAATTTAGGCGATAGGCTGACAACCTGTCACTACAGCAATATACCTACAAATCTATCATAAATAACCCTCAAAACTTGGTCAGACGTTGCGGAACGACCTTTGTTTAGGTCGTTTACGCTCTGCCTACCCCATTAGGGATAAAGGCGTTATTGTATGTACGAAACTATTTTAAAATAAAAATATATTGAATTCCAATTTATGACAAATAAAAAAGCTTACAGTTCTTCTGATGAGCTTCGCTGATGGAGCCGAAGATGAGAAGAGCTGAAAAATAATAAAAGGATAATGTTAAATCGGTTCAAACAAGGGAAAAGTCAGGTTCCGCTTGACATATTCCAAAACTTATACAAGAACATTTACGAAGTAAGTTATGTTAATTTCTAAAATGGTATTATTTCGGCTGGTAAAGAAGAACATACAATGTACCAGCTGCACTTTCTCCCGGGCATGCTGTAACAACCAGCTAAGGGATCCGAGGGTTTCTGTTTATTGGAATTTAGGCGATGGGCTGACAACCCGTCATACAGCAATATACACAAAAATCGGTCTTAAATAATCCTCGAAACTTTATTAGATGTCGCGTACCGACAGTTGTTTAGGTCGTCTACGCTCTGCCTACTGCATTAGGGATAAAGGTGTGATGAAATGTATGTATGGTAAGGTAAGCAAGCGAAATTTATCATACTCACTGTATTTGGTGCAAATTGCGTAGCTTTGAGAGTCGAGATTATCTGAAAGAAATAAAAGCAATTTAATATTGTGTAGATGGAAGGCAAATTATCAGTTCGTCATATCGAAAACGTATGTACGTATTTATTTGGTTAGTTTAAGTGATTTACTTGATCGTGGTCATTACTCAAACCATGTCAGAGGCCGATAGTTGTGCTATGAGGCGGTTTAAATAATAATAAAATCTCTGACACCAGGGTTCATCGGGTCGATAGACTCGATACCCACTCGACAGAAGAAGAAGTGATTTAATTTAAATTAAATATTTACTTTATAATTTTAGTCAATGAAGTGATTTTAATTTTTTTTTTTTAAATAATCGTTTAACTCTTTTTTATTAAGTATTTTTTCTGCTTACAGTTGTGTTAATTTTTTTGCAAATGTTGTGTCACCTAAATTCGATTGCAAGTCAGTATTATTTAGAAATAACTTATTTTGATCATTGTTTGACGTGTTTTCTGCTGGTGTACCTTAATAAATAAAATACAAAATACGTAGGTATCACATTATAACAATCTTACAAACAAAAACCTATTTAGAAAATAAACTGCTAAATACAGGGTGCTAGGGACAGCGTCCCGTAAACTGTGGGTTGCTCAGTCAACGAATCTGAACAAATAATTATTACTAACGATTTATTTCATACAAAATGTCTGATTTAGGTGGTCATTTATATGGGAAAGTGAAAAATTAATACATTTCCTGAAATAATTTCCTGGTGATAGTTGTTCAGTTCCGTTGACTGAGCAACCCCTATCAGTTTGCAGGGCGCTGTCCCTTACAACCGGTATATAAAAGAATAGTTACATCGATAAAAAAAAATGCTTATCCCGGCCTGTGGATCTGTTTCCGGAACTCTATAACCTGGGGCCTTTTTAAGGCGAGAATGAACAGGCATTATGCAAGCATCACAATCCATCGTTACTTTCTGTCAAGTAAAATGGAGGGTAAATATTTTGCCAACTGTAAAGAATAGTATATTTTACGAGAAGTGCACAAACGACTCATTTTTGTCCGAGATGTTTAGCTGCCCGCAGGGCGAGGGCTGATATTAAGTCGAGGACAAAAGTGGTTTTGTGCACGAGTTATAATCTCTGCTTTTCACTTTGAATGCGAGGAAAATTTAGGAAATTCTACAAAAATATGGCAAAGTAAACAGTTCATTCCCGCCATTTAACTTTTTGATCTATCGACATGAAATATTACGCTTGGGCTGAAGACTTATACAGTCTACTAATAAATTAATTTTGTAATAATAAATCAAATACACTATCGAAATTTAAAATAAATCAAAATATATCGCTTTATCATAAAAAAACACAAAATGCAAATAATTTGAAGTAAATATTTTAAAATAACAATTTTTATCTATGATCTTCTATTTGGGTTTGACTGTATGGCCTTATTTTCTTTGCCTCAGAAAAGATGCATTTATGAGTAGAGACGTTTTTGCTCTTAAATCCTATAAAATAAAAAAAAAAACGTGCAGAGCATGAGAAATGAAAAAAACTATTAAGAGATGACTTACCAAAGTTGTTTTGCACATACAGAGAGTATTGAAGCAGAGACCAAACGATAACCCATGACGAGTTCGAGTAGAAGTCTAAACCTGAAAAAAAAAACAAATATATTTACTACAGACACACAATTTTAACACCGTGCTTTGGAAGGCACGTTAAGCCGTTGGTCCCGGTTAATATCGTTTAATACCGTACATATTAGTCGTTAAGCTACATCAGAGGCCAGTGCTAAGCAATGGCGGCTTGAAAACTCTGACCTAATCTAGGATTGGGTTTGGTTTCCCTTCTCGGTTGCGGAGGTCAAATGGCAGTCGCTCTGTGTAAAAACCAGTATCCTCGTTCAATGCCCTAGATTAGGTAGCCGACCCCGTGAAATACGGGATAAAGCTAGGGAGATGATGACACACATTTTTAACACTACCCTGTTAGGGAATTCACCCTTAGGACGTCATTCATATTAGATTAATATCCAATTCGTATCCGATTTGGTCTGCCTAGTAATTGTATTTGTTAGCTTGTGCACTCATCCATATACGTTTTATGTATTTTTTTCTGATACGTATTGGATACATAATATTTTATATGGATAAGTGTCTTCCATATTGGCCTGGGACCGAGAGAAAAACATATGATGTGCCAGCTGCATTTCCACCCGAGCTTGCTGTAAAAACCAGGCAAGGGATCCGAGGGCTTCAATATATTGTAATTAAGGCGATGGGCTGACAACTTGTCACTACAAAAATATACCTACAAATCTATCTTAAGTAACCCTCAATACTTTGTCAGACATGGCGGAACGACCTTTGTTTCGGTCGTTTACGCTCTGCCTACCCCATTAGGGGTAATGGCGCGATTATATGTATGTGTGTATGAGTGCACAAACGAATTATGCTGTGAATATACATGATCATCTAAAGCTAAAATTTCTTACCCTGGCCTCCGCTGATACGCAGAACGATCCGGTTTATCTGCTCGTAAACATTCACTCTTCCTCTTCCGTTGGTCAATCTGAGGATCTGGAAGATGTACAGAGCTGATCGGCCTCTTGGGCAGGAGATGCCGTTGTATTCTTGGTTGCATACTGGGTAACGGGCTGGAGAAAAAAAAAACATTATACTGGGGTTTGCCGGCTAAAACTAAAATCTATTTGTTACTTTCAGACTAAATACATAAGAAAAGAACAGGAGATCTGTTCTCTGCGGTTTTTTATTTATTGTCGGTGGTTTTATGCGTTATCTGTTTTTTTTATCCATTCATATGATATGGCGGATAAAATTGACAGAAATACTGGGGAAACGTGCAAAAGCGCGTCAGAATCTAGCGGACAAAGTGTAAAACCATAGAGTATAAATCGTCTGTCCTTTTTCAAATTTATTATTTTGTAAGTGACAGATATATTTTAATTTCAGTTTTAGTCGGTGGTATCTAGAACCGACTGAAACGTGATCTGAAAACGGTTGCTCAGACAGCGAAAAAAAATATGTAAAGAAATTCTTTATGCAAAATAGTTTAGACTATTTCTAAGGTATTATATTCATTCCAAAATGACTCTTTCCGAGCACACTGAAAAAAGTTCGGTGTGTTAAAGGGGTCAACATTGGCTCAACAGTGGCACCATCAGTTTTAAATTAATTGTGCCGGAAATACAAACATTTTCATTAATATTTTACCTTGCGCGAGAATTTCAAGTTATTCTTCATTTTATAAACTTAGCATATATAAATACTCGATATGAAGTATTAAATTATAGAAGATAAACAACTTATTCTAAGTTGCAAATCTCGCGAAATGTACATGAAAATGATTATATTTCACGCGTACTTAATAAATTAAAACAGATGGCGCCACTGTCGCACTACTGTTTACCCTTTAAGTGACTTGTAAAATCATATGCAAAAAAAGTCTTTCTAGTAAGCTGTACCTACTTACTACTAGGTAAATAAACATTGACGCCAGGGTTTATCGGGTCGTAAATTGACTCAGAAGACCACTTAACAAGAAGAAGATCTTTAGCCTAAGAGGCTGTAGACACCCTGCTTACCCAGAGAGGGATATATTTGACGAAAGCCTGGAAGGAAAGAAAGACCAGAGTTGAAACCTACCTGCCCTGCCGTTCTGGCACACAGAGATCCACAAATGGGCTACCCGCAGACGATCGTAGATGTCGCTTACTGAAATCAAATAAATCCTAGATCAGTTTATTTATTTAAATAAAAAGTGCCTCCGTGGTCTAGTGCTCAGAGCCCTGGGCTCACGATCCGGAGGTCCTGGGTTTGATTCCCAGGGGGAACACAAAGTTGATATTTGGCAATATATAACTTTGTGCGATTTTCCCCAGTTTGGTTAGGACAAGGCAGGCTGAATCCACCTGATTGTCTGGAAAAAAATGGATTCCGCACTTCGGAGGGCACGTTAAGCCGTCGTAATCGGTCGCTGTCTTTGATAGTGGTCGTTACACAAACTATGTTAGAGGCCTATTAGCTATGGTATTAGGCGGTTTAAAAAATCTAACACCAGGGTTCATCGATTGTTAGATTTTTCGGAACTTCTTTTTCTTATTTTGACCTATGTTACTTCGGGAAAGTTGTTCAGTTGTATATAAAAGGGTCACTTACATTCTGGGAAGCGTTGTTTAATGACGTGGACGTTGCTGTTGCCAATTTCGAAGTCCAAACTCAGCGTAGAACTAATGTCAACAGGATTGGCTGAAATAAAAACAAAGAATAAAAGAAGGAAAACAACGATTGAAGAGAAAAAGAAAGAAAAATAAAGGTTAAAGAAAGAAAAAATAAATATTAAAAAAAGAAAAAAACAAAGATAAAAGCAAGAAAATAAAGATTAAATATAGAAAAACAATATCTTGAATGGAAAGTCTCTGTTTTCTTGGACCTATTTGCACCATACTGCAACGTGTATTTATTTTTTATTTTATTTATTTAAGGACAATCAAAAAGGACACACACTCATTCAATTCGTGATAACAAAACCAAACTTAAATAATATGCTTACTGGAGCCTTACTTAAAGATTGCCACGGCATGCACCAAATTTTAAAGAAGCGGTCTTATAAAACAAAATAGAAATTAAAATAAATTAAAACAAAATTAAAACATACACGTATTAATGCGTCACCGAACTATAGGCAGGGAGTTGCTACACGCAATCTACACCCTTATGTGCAAATGACAACTGCCTAAGGGCGATGGCGCCCATTAGGGCTCAAGGAAAGGCTCGATAGAATTATTCTGTCTTATTTGTACCCTCAAAGGTATTATCAAGATAATATTGTTCCCAGGCCAAATGACTAGACTAAATTACCTGATAAAAATACAGTAAAATAAATTGAATACTTACGGGCTGATTTCAAACCACCAAAAGCAAGACCAAGTGTGTCTGTAAAGAAATAAAACAACGGTTTACTATGACTGCTCTGCTCAAACCCAAATGACCCAAGATATTTCTATTTCACAAGATCCTCAAGATTTTGACTTTATATTTTCATCAAATTACTATTTTAAGTATTTATAAGTGAGACATAGGTGCTAAATATTAACTTCATATCCTCATTTCATGTTTGACTGAAAGCAAGAGAAAAACATAGAATGTGCCAGCTGCGTTTCCTCCCGGGCATGCTGTCAGACAGCTAAGGGATCCGAGGGTTTCTGTATATTGCAATTTAGGCGATGGGCTGACAACCTGTCGCTACAACAATATACCTTCAAATCTATCTTAAATAACTCTCAAAACTTTGTCAGACTTGGCGGCCTACCCCATTAGGGATAAAGGCGTGATTATATATATGTATGTATTCTCATAATTTAGAGATGACTGGGGAAATATATTCTGTTCTCAAGTCGCTAGATTTGGTGTACAGAATACCTGATTGCATCTTTGGTTAAGTGGTTCTAGCAATGAGTTCTTATCCGGAGTTTGTGGGTTCCATTTGTTTAACAGTTTATTGTTTACAATCAAATACAAAGGACATATACATATAAAACAGAGACACAACAGGCAGAGCATATTTCTAAAAATAAATCTCTTCCAGCAGACCTAGGCTAGGGAAATAACATTCTGAGAGGCAGATACGACATTCTCCATTGTTAAAGGAAGAACGCAAATTTCATATTTGTTAATTTATAATTTTTTTGAGCTTTTACCTAATTTGGTAAGGACAATGGAGGCTGAATCACCTGATTGTCGGTAAGAAAAAGGATTCCGTGCTTCGAAGGCCACGTTAAGGCGATGGCTGCTGTCTTTGATAGTGCTCGTTTCTCACACCACGACAGAGGCCTATTTAGGCTTATTTAACTGTTACAAATAGGCGGTTTGTAAACTCTGACCTAGGGTTTTTCGGATCGTAAGTCGATTCGAAAAATACACTGGAGGAGTTAAAGAAGCCGAAACTATTCACTAGCTAGTCCAATTACTCACTATACTTCAGCTCATAAACTATTTTCGTTACAACTTCAAAGTAAGTCAACCGCAAAACATATGTTTGTGACAAGGTTATATCTGCGGTTCCGAAATTTAAACCTCTGCTCAGTTGCAAAGAAAATGCTGTTTATGGCCCGCAAAACACATTGGTAACGATAACTCAACATCAAATAAACGAAGTATAGATCCAATTACTTATTATTTAGTTTAATTAATTTCGAGCTAGTCCAATTAATTACTAGTTCAATTACAGGTTAGCTAGTCCAATTGACTGCCTCCGTGGTCTAGCGGTCTGAGCTATGGGCTCTCGACCCGGAGGTCCCGGGTTCGACTCCCGGCGGGGGACAATGACTTTCTGTTGTTGTTTCTAGGTTGGTTAGGACATTGCAGACTGATCACCTGATTGTCCGAAAAGTAAGATGATCCATGCTGACGGATGGGCAAGTAAATAGTCGGGCCTGCGCCTGATTTATCTCTAGTAGTTTCAGTCAATCCGTCCCATTAGAATAAGAGATTGAAGGAATAGAGAGTGCACCTGTGTGTAGCGCAAACAATTTTGCACTAAAAACAAGTCCTGCGCAGTTGGCCCATCTCCGCGGAATTGGCCGCCATCACCGAAAGTCGGTGGGAGGACTATTATTATTAGCTAGTTCAATTGCTTACTAGATAGTCCTTCAACGATGTTGTTCAGTAAGCCGAACACACCGATGGCATGTCTGCCATGGCCGCCTCCTAAAATGCCCCCAACTAGACCTCCTACTCCGTGGACCTGAAATATAACGTTTTTTTATACAGGGTCAATCATCTGTCAAGATGAAAAAGGCCTAATGATGATACAGGGTGTAAAGAACTCTCTCTTCCATGCTGGACTGGGAGCGAGAGAAAAACATAGAATATTCTGGCTGCATTTTGCATGCTGTAAAAACCAGGGATCCGAGGGTTTGTGTATATTGCAATTCAGGCGATGGGCTGACGATCTGTCTCTACAACAATATACCTACAAATCTATCTTAAATAACCCTCAAAACTTTGTCAGACGTGGCGAAACTTTTCATTGGTCGTTTACGCTCTGCCTACCCCATTCGGAATAAAGGCGTGATTATATGTAATATAATAAAGAAAAAACTTACCACGCCATCGAGAAGGCCAAACGTCGGCGACGCCGATGCTGACGCGACGACTGCCACCTAAAAGAAAAGTAAATTAATAAAAGACGTTACTAAAACTTAATTTGGTGTTGCCCCCCAAACAATGACACATCTGCGATCGACACGACAAGAATAAGAAGGCTTAAACTGAAGACTTTTAAGGCCCGTAGTTATAAATAGTACTTGAGACTGACATCTAGTTTGAGTTCGTATCAGAAACGTCATTTCAGTACAATGTGGCCTGTCAAATCCATACTTACTCAATATTGCTCTCAATATTGAGATTAAGATACGAGGCTTAATCTGAATTTGATTACAGGAAAATATACGGAAGACCTTACATTTTTTAAATAACAACAGAAAATCAAATACTTTTTAAACAGCCCGTTGGTGTAGTGGATAGGGCCGCTGCCTCCAGAGCGGAAGGTTGTGGTTGGAATCCCACCACGTACCAATATGTTTTTCGATTTTCGAATATCATATGTACGTTTATTGGTTGCTTTTTCCGTGCCTCGGAAGGCACGTTAAGCCGTTGGTCCCGGTTAATATCGTTTAATACCGTAGATATTAGTCGTTAAGTCATGTCAGAGGCCAGTGCTTAGCATTGATCTAATCTAGGATTGAGTCTGGTTTCCCTTCTGGGTTGCGGAGGTCAGATAGCAGTCGCTGTGTAAAAACCAGTACCCTTGTTTAATCACCTAGATTAGGTAGCCAATCCCGTGAGATACAGGATAAGGCTAGGGAGATGATGATGAATGGAAAATCAAATACTGAAGACTAGGCTGCATAGGAGAAAGCTGTTTGCCTTCCCTTATATTATAATACGGAAGAACCTTATAAAAACACTTCCGAGATTTAAAAAAACTGTGCCAAAAGCTTCCTCTGGGAAAAAATTACAAATTAAATTCCAGTAGAGGTAGCCATTTTAATTATACAGTCCTATTTGAAAATTTTAATAGATATCGTGGTTTTAAACTTTTACGAATTTTCATTTGAAACTTATTTGTAGATAGCTTCAAGTAATTAAAATAAAAGCTAATTAAAAATATTGTTTAGCGACCCAAATATTTTGTAGATGGAATATGTATTGTTTTAAGAAAAGATGGATGGACTGCGTGAAAGATGATATGTCTAAAACTGGTGTGAGTGTTGAACTGACGGCTGACAGGGATAAATGGTAGAAGAAAACGTTCTTCCATGCTGGTATGGGATTCTTCCATGCTGGTATGGGAGCCAGAGAAAAACATAGAATGTGCCAGCTGCATTTCCTCCCGGGCATGCTGTAAAAACCAGCTAAGGGATCCGAGGGTTTCAGTATAATGTAATTTAGGCGATGGGCTGACAACCTGTCACTACAGCAATATACGTACAAGTATATCTTAAATGACCTTCGAAACTTTGTCAGACGTGGCGGAACGACCTTTGTTTGAGTCGTTGACGCTCTGCCTACCCCATTAGGGATAAAGGCGTGATTATATATATGTATGTATGTAGAAAACGTACTGCGCCGATTCCAATTAAATGGGATAAGGGCAAGCGAATGATGATGATGATTTGTGTAGTTTTAAATTAAAAAAAAAACTTTTTACTCACCAAGGCAAGAGCCAGTACCCACTTGACCATTTTGGATACAAGGTGCCCGACGTAACATTGCCACCCAATTTATATCCGAACTTTATTTACACAAATGTTGACAAAATTATTGATGATCAAACACCAGAATTATTTTGTACTGGTAACGTCCGACGTGAAAACAAAGAGGGTATTGTTTTCCAGTTACTTTTACATCACTAACCTACTCCATGTGTAGGTCTACTCTCCACACTAGACAAAAGGATTGGCGAGAGACGTAGTTGTATTGGTAATCTTCTTCTGTCGAGTGGGTATCGAGTCTATGGACCCGATGAACCCTGGTATCAGAGTTTTTAAACCGCCTAGTAGCACAACTATCAGGCCTCTGACATGGTTTAAGTAACGACCACTATCAATGGCAGCGACCGGGACCGACGGAGCACGAAATCATTTTCTTTTCGGACAATCAGGTGATTCAGCATGCAATGTCCTAACCAAACTGGGGAAAAATTCACAATGTGATAAATTCTCAAATATCAACTTTATGTTTCCCCCCCGGGAATCGAACCCAGGACCTCCGGAAAATTGGTAATTAAGGCTTTTCAGAATGACATACGTGATAAGATTCTGTATATTGCCGATAGACGGTTTTTTAAAAGATGAGCTGTCAATGTCATGCTTATGTCTGTTTGATTAGGGCTGCGTTCAGAAGGCGCAGTACAAAATTTATAACGTATGAATTGTTTAATGTTTTTTGGAAATAACGTAAGATAATCTTTCGACGACTCACCTAACAGCCTTCTGATTTAACCTACAAAGCACAGAATCCTATGAATGCATACATACATATAATCACGACTTTATCCCCAATGAGGTAGGCAGAGCATAAACGACCTAAACAAAGGACGTTCCACCACGTCTAACAAAGTTTTGATGGTTATTTAAGATAGATTTGTAGGTATTGCTGTAGTGACAGTTTGTCAGCCCATGGCCTAAATTACAATATACTGCAACCCTCGAATGCCTTAGCTGGATTTTACGACATGCCCGGGAGGAAATGCAACTGGCACATTCCATGTACTTCCTTGCTGGCCTGGGGGCGAGAGAATCATATGACTTGTTAGATTTATTAGGTTATGTTATTAAGTCTGAATTGCCCTAATCAAACGAGGTCTTGTTATGTGTCTTCCATCAGAATATTAATCGCAATTACTAGACCACAGACAGATGCACGTTTTATTTGAATCCCACCTACATACATAATGTTATACTGCAACCCCTTTATCCTAATAGGGTAGGTAGAGCGTAAACGATCTAAACAAAGGTCGTTCCGCCACGTCTGACAAAGTTTTGAGGGTTATTTTAATAGATTTGTAGGTATATTGCTGTAGTGACAGGTTGTCAGCCTATCGCCTGGTCTGGGAGCGAGAGAAAAACACAGAATGTGCCAGGTGCATTTCCTCCCGGGCATGCTGTAAAAACCATCTAAGGGTAGGGATGGGCTGACAACCTCTTACTACAGCAATATACCTACAAATCTATCTTAAATAATCCTCAAAACTTTGTATAATATTCATGCAAATTATCGAAGTCGGTTATTTTTGGTAATTACTTAAATTAAATTAAATTGATCGTCAAAGAAAATTCACTTGTGTACGCAACGCAAAGATATGGAAATTTTGGATGATTTTTTGTGCGCAATTCATTTAGTTGCGAATAATTTGTATTGCAGGTCTACAATTACTTATAATAACTGCCTCTGTGGTCTAGTGGTCAGAGGCATGGGCGTACGATCTGGAGGTACTGGGTTTGATTTCCGGGAGGAAATACAAAGTTTGTGAAATTTGCCCCAGTTTGATCAGGACATAGCAGGCTAAATCACCTGATTGTCCGAAAAGAATTAAGAATCCATGCTTCAGAGGGCACGTTAAGCCGTGGCCCGGTCGCTGTTTTTGATAGTAATCGTTAATCATGTTAGAGGCCTAATAGCTGAGCTACTAGAATGTTTTAGAACTCTGATACCAGGGTTCATCAGGTTGTTCGATTTGAGAATTCACTCGCTAAGAAGAAGAAGAAGAAAAAGATTACTTATAATTTAATTGTTGCTCTACTATCTGAGATTGTATTAAACGGGATAATGGGCTTAATTATAGATTTGCCGGCTAAAACTAAAATTAAAATCTATTTGTCACTTTCAAACTAAAAACATTGGTCTAGGACAGGAGATTCATTTTCTCCGGTTTTTGATTTATAGTCGGCGGTTTTATGCGTTATCTGTAATTTTTATTCGCGGTCATATAATGTGGTGGATATAATTGATAGAAATACTGGGGAAACGTGCAATGTCAAAATTTAGCAGACAAAGCGTAAAAAATAGAGTATAAATCGCCTGTCCTTTTAAAATTTTATAATTTTGGAAGTGACACATAGATTTAAATTTTAGTTTTAGCCGGTGGTATCTAGAATCAAGCCCATAGTATCTTATATATGTTTTGCAGGATTATGATTAAAACCCGGACTTTCACAAAATACTGGTCATAATCAAGATAGTAGTTTAGTATTTTGACAAAATGCTAAGAAAATGCATTTTTTGATCAAAACACCGAATTTTCCTAGCATTTTGACATTGTTCTAGATTTTTTCTGTATTTTTTTTGATAAAAACCAGGACTTCGACAAAGTACCGGATTTGATCGAAATCCTAGTTTTTTGATAAAAAAATCGATTTCACCATGTTCCTGGGACACATATTAAAAAAAATGCCACCGACATTAATTAAATCAATCTTTGATTTTCTAAATACAGGTCATAATACAGATAAAAAAATTGTGTTTTGTCAAAATCCTAGGAAAGTACAACAATTTTTTTCAAAACACCGGATTTTGATCAAAATCTTAGTTTTTTTATCTAAAAACCTATTTCATCATAATCCTGCGACATAAAGATATGAGAGAGCGAGAGAAAAACATAGAATATGCCAGCTGCATTTCCTCCCGGGCACGCTGTAAAACCCAGCTAAGGGATCCGAAGGTTTCAGTGTATTGTAATTTAGGCGATCGGCTAACCTGTCCCAAACATAAATATACCAAAAAATCTATTTAAAGTAACCCTCAAAACTTTGTCAGACGTGGCGGAACGACCTTTGTTTAAGTCGTTTACGCTCTGCCTACCCCATTAGGGATAAAGACGTGATTCTACGTATAAATGTATGTATACTTAATTTATTTAGCGATGAGTTATCGATACCAACTTGTTATACAGCTCATAAACTGCTTCTTCCTTACAACTTTAAAAAGAATCAACCGCAAACCACATGTTTGTAACAACGTTATTGTCTGCGGTTCCGAAATTTGAACCTCTGCTAAGTTGCAAGGAAAAAGCTTTTTATTAGCCGCAAAATACGTTGGTATTGATAACTCAATATTAAATAAACGAAGATAGTGAGACTGATGATGGTTAAACAAATGTTCGCCCCTTAATGGCACTTTCGATTTTGAACTTACTTAATAACAGTAACAGTCAGCTGATTATGTTTTTTTTCTGGACGAGCCAGTTATTTTTTCAATGTAATAATATATTCTTCTTCTGTCGAGTGGGTATCGAGTCTATCGACCTGATGAACCCTGGTGTCAGATTTTTTAAACCGCCTAGTAGCACAACTATCAGGCCTCTGACATGGTTTCAGTAACGACCACTATCAAAGACAGCGACCGGGACCGACGGCTTAACGTGCCCTCCGAAGCATGAAAATCTATTGAAAAAAACTTTGTAGGTAATATCTTTTAGAAAAAATATTTGCACTAATTTAAAATGACCTAACATTTAAATTATGTATTTTTTTATTTACTTAATGAACAAGAAATTATTATAAATAAAATAAAATGTAATAAATATATCGAGTGTATGAACTTTTCAATTTATCATGGTTGATAATGATAATTGAAGGAGTGATTAGTCACAGATCATATATCTGAGTTTATTGTCCTTCGGCACGGCCAAAAACAAACATACTGACATTATATTATTAGTATATATATGAATTGATGACGTCAACCTGTAATTAATAATTTAAAGAATCAACGGATGGAACACTTGAATAAACAAGCAAAAGTACCTATTTCTTTTATAGTTTATTAATTGTCTACTTAAATTATCAGCTTGTTATCGCAATTTAAAACGTGATGTAGGATAGCTGAATATTTATTTCTATTTGAAAACAAGTGATGGTTTTGCTCTACACTCCAGTTTAGGTCAGGAGCGAAGATATGGCGTCGAGTTGACCAGGACAGTGATAGGGCGTTTTTGCACTGTTCTGTATTCGATTCGTATCAGTGAAAAATAATAAGGAAGCTGTCATATATCTTCGCACCAATCCATATCATTTTTCATGGCTTCGAACCGAATACGGAGTAGAGCAAAAACGCCCTAGTAACTAAAGTACTTTCGCTAGTTGTCAATAGATGGCAGTACTGGTTTTCTAAAATGCTGTAACGTTGTGTTTTCTAGTAAACACATTATTACTAGTGTAGTGGCAGTGGTAGTGGATAGGGCCGCTGCCTCCTGAGCGGGGAGGTCGTGGTTCGAATCCCACCACGTACCAATGTGTTTTACGGTTTTCGAATTTCATATGTACGTTTTTTCGTCGCTTTTTTCCGTGCTTCGAAAGGCAGGTTAAGCCGTTGGTACGTTAAGCCATGTCAGAGGTCAGTGCTAAGCATTGGCGGATTGAAAACTCTGACCTAATCTAGGATTGTGTCTGGTTTCCCTTCTGGGTTGCGGAGGTCAGATCACAGTCGCTCTGTGTAAAAACCAGTACAATCGTTCAATCCCCTAGATTAGGTAGCTGACCCTGTGATATACGAGACAAGGCTAGGGAGATGATGGGCAGACAACTAGTTACTGCAGCAATATACCTAAAATCTATATTAAATAAGCCTCAAAAGTTTGTTAGACGTGGCGGAACGACCTTCGTTTATGTCGTTTACGCTCTGCCTATCCCATTAGGGATAAAAGCGTGATTATATGTATGTATGTATTTATAGTTATGTTCAGAGGAATAATAGGTATCGGGTATAATATTTCTTTCATGCTGGACTGAGAGAGATATAAAAACATAGAATGTTCCAGCTGTCCTTCCTCCCGGGCATGCTGTAGAAGTCAGCAAAAGGAACTCTTGGGTTACCGTGTATTGTAATTTAGGCGATGGGCTGACAACCTGTCACTATAGATAGCAATACAAATTACAATCTAAAATTGCCCTCATTTTTTGTCAGACGTGGTGGAACGCCTTTTACGAGGCGTTTAACGCTCTTCCTACCCCGTAAGGGATAAAGGCGTGATTTTATGTATGTATGTATAATATTTTGTGTAGACATTATGCAAGGACAAAATGAGAAATAAAAAAACACTTTTAAATTTCTGAGATATGTATTCAAATGAAATGATAATAAATAGATCCAAATAGAAACCAAAATGCTTATAATACAAATGAAAACATTCAATTAAATTAAATTAAATAAATTAATAAACTAATGCAATTGAATGAAAATTAAATTACCGAATGAACAACATACTAAAAATTTATTTTATCCAGTCTCTACTTAATATAGGTTTACTATAGCGAACTCACGCAAACTAAGGAAATATGTGTGTGTGTGTGTGTGTGTGTGTGTGTGTGTGTGTGTGTGTGTGTGTGTGTGTGTGGGTACATTTACACACACACACACACCTTGTGGACGATAACCTTGTTACAAACATTACTGTCTCCCAAGATACATGTTTTAACCTAGTTTGGGAGTCAGAGTTTCACAGTCACTTAGGCCCGTAATTATAATCCGCACTTGAGATTGACAGCCAGTTTGAGTTCGTATCAGAAATGTAATTTCAGTACAATATGTTTCACACGTGTACAATTTTCAAATCCATACTTGATACTGCTCTCAATCTTTAGATAGCTTTACAAATACGAGCCCGTAATTATGAAGCGACCTCAAACTGGTTGAGGCAAAACTACAGAACCTGGAGCACCGTCGCAGAGTGGCGTGCATGTCGGTATTTTACAGGATACATTTCGGGGAGTGCGCGTTAGCACTTCATGACCTTATACCCCCCTCCCCTTTCCATCTCCGCAGCACGAGGCGTGGACAGGGGTTCCACCCTTATGTCGTGGATATACCACAAATTCGCACGAAGCGGTTCGCTTCCACATTCTTAATGCGAACGGCTAAGGAGTGGAACTCCCTGCCGGCGGATCTGTTTCCGGAACAATATAACCTGGGCCTTTTCAAGGCGAGAGTGAATAGGCACTACATAGGTGAGTATGCTTCAACATAGTCCGCATCGTCACTTTCCACCAGGTGAGATGGCGGACAAATGCTCGCCTATATATATTTAAAAAAAAAAAAAAAAAAAAACTTGAGAGTAATATTAAGTATCGATTTGACAGGCCAGTTTGTACTGAAATGACATTTCTGATACGAACTCAAACTCGCTGTCACTCATTAGCGCTGATTATAAATACGGCATTTAGTCTTGTTAGTTGCTAATATGTTGTTAAAAACTATGTAACTAAATTTAAGTGTATAATGTTTTTTTTTATGTTTTGCTTAAATAAATAAATCATTTTATGTTTTGCGGTTGACTTTCTTTAAAGTTGTAAAGCTAAACAGGTAATGGGCCGCAAAAGAAGTTGGTATCGATAACGCAACATTAAAAAAACGTCGTGTAGCTTCTTAAGACGACGCGCAGACGACACACCAAGGGACTTCTTCAGTCACGATGGACACTTCTATGGTGATTGTCACCGAAATTTTTGTGACCTCCTGCTCAGTAATATCTGGAATGAAAAAAAAAACGATTTATATACATACATATAATCACGCCTTTATTCTTAATCGGGTAGGCAGAGCGTAAACGACTTAACAAAGGTCTTTCCGCCACGTCTGACAAATTTTGAGGCTTATTTAAGATAGATTTGTAGGTAAATTGCGGTAGTAACAGGTTGTCATTCCATCTCCTAAATTACAATATATTAAAACCCTCGGATCCCTTAACTGGTTTTTACAGCATGCCCGGGAGGAGATGCAACTGGCACATTCTATGTTTTCCTCTCGCTCCCAGGCCAGCATGGAAGTAATACATACATACATATATTCACGCCTTTATTCCGAATGGGGTAGGCAGAGCGTAAACGACCAAGGAAAAGGACGTTGCTCCATGTCTGACAAGTTTTGACGACTATTTTAGACTGAAATTTGTATCGCTTTAGAGACAGGTTGTCTACCCATCGCCTAAAATGTAATACACTGATGCCCTCGAATCCCTTAGCTGAATTTTACAGCATGCCCGGGAGGAAACGCAGCTAGCCCATTCTATGTTTTTCTATCACTCCCAGTCCAGTATGGAAGCAACAACGAGTATGCTGTTATATACATACATACATATAATCACGCCTATATCCCTAATGGGGTAGGCAGAGCGTAAACGACCTAAACAAAGGCCGTTCCGCTGCGTCTGACAAAGTCTTGAGAGCCATTCAAGATGGTTTTGTACGTATATTGCTGTAGTGACAGGTTGTCAGCCCATCGCCTAAATTACAATATACTGAAACCCTCAGATCCCTTAGCTGGCTTTTACAGCATGCTCGGGAGGAAATAAAGCTGGCACATTCTATGTTTTTCTCTCTTTCCCAGTCCAGCATGGAAGATGCTGTTACATCCGGTATTAAAACTTGCACATGCTTGTACTTACTTCTGTATCCACTTGGCACGCAGTTCTGTTGGTAGACCTCCAAAAGACCACTCGATGCATCAGTTCCAGCTGAAAGAAAGGAAATTAAGGGTTATTCTTCTTAGCGAGTAGATTCTCGAGTCGAATGACTCGATGAGCCCTGGTGTCTGAGTTTTTAAACCGCCTAGTAGCACAGCTAATAGGCCTCTGACACGGTTTGAGTAACGACAACTATTTAAGACAGCGACCGGGACCGACGGCTTAACGTGCCCTCCGAAGCACGGAATCTTTTTTTCTTTTCGGACAATCAGGTGAAGGGTTATTAATTAGATATGACATAATCCTAATTCTAATTCTTAGCTAGCGCTGTCACTTTGACATAAGAATATATAGCAAATAAACACATGACTTTGACATTCCTAGTCTGACATAAGACTGCTTATTTGACGTAAAATAAGGGAGCACGCTCTATGCTCAGTTCTTATTTAAAGCGTCTTACGTCAGATTAGGAATGACAAAGTGTGTTCATGTGTTTATTTGCTATGTTAAGAAAATGACAGCGCTAGCTAAGAATTAGTTAAGAAATATAGTGCATCCAGAATTGCCGACATTAGAATATGTTTAGCGTATTATATTAACTTGGGGTAGCTTTACTCTTTTTCGTCTACTTCATATTGTAACGTCTTTTGTTTATCATAGCGAAGTGTGCAACACTTGACATAAAACGGCGACAATGTTCTGTCGTAATGCGCAAATGCGACGACAATGTTCTGTCGTAACGCACAAATGCGACGAGAATGTTCTGTCGTAACGCACAAATGCAAATGTTCTGTCGTTACTCGCAAATGCGACGACAATGTTCTGTCGTAACGCACAAATGCGACGAGAATGTTCTGTCGTAACGCACAAATGCAAATGTTCTGTCGTTACTCGCAAATGCGATGACAATGTTCTGTCGTAACACACAAATGTGACGACAATTTTCTGTCGTACCGCGCATTTTTTTAGAATGCTCCTATCCTCCGACGTTACGAATTACAATGTTTACATGATAATGGGAGAAAATATGGTTTGTTTTCATGTTTGCAGTAATTTATAAAAAAAAACTCACCATCATTTGTATCCTCGTCAGAAATGGTGTTACCAATAATACCAGCAATTTCAGTGACTGAAATATAAACATAAATGTGAATAACTGCATGTAATAAGTAGCAAAATACATTATATAAAACAATTGAAATCTGAAATCATTTATATTTTTATTTTAGGAGTTTTATATTATAATAAGGCAAAGCAAGAATAAAGAATTGGGAACCAGGACGGACAAAGGAGAAGACATTATAATATGACAAAGATCAAATTAGTTATTAGCATTAAATAAAAACAATTGCAAAATGGGATATGATAGCTTACCTGGTACCATCAAGTCAGTGAGAGCGTTACTAGTAATTTTTCCTGAAAATATAACCAAAGACTTTAAAGTTAAATCAACAAAAAAAAAAGGTATCATCATTTCCCTAGCCTTATCCCGTATCTCACTGGGTTCGCTTCCTAATCTAGGGGATTGGACTAGGGTACTGGTATTTACACAGAGCGACTGCCATCTTACCTCCGCACTCCAGAAGGGAAACAAGACCCAATCCTAGATTAGCAGCAAATTGTGCTTAGCCACCTTATTGACCGGGTACTAAACTTCATGCCCAACTTCATTTCATACTAACATTTTATCCTTAAAATTGAACGCAACTGAACTAAGAGCTTAACTAAGACCGTAAAGGTGATTCTTAATATAAAAGTGGTTCAAAGATCATAATAAAATATAACTTACCGGTCAATAGAAGCACAATGTTTAAGCACGCGTTTAAGATCTTTCTCTTAGGCCCCTCCCAGTTGTCAAGACCTGTAAAAAAAATCATACCACTTATGTACAGCCAAGATAAGATCACTTTTGACATTCTTTAACGCTCAAATTCATCATAATGGGCTTAATTCTAGATTCACCGGCTAAACCTATAATTTAAATTTATCTGTCACTTTCAGACTAAAAATATTGGAAGTACATCTGTTCTCTCCGGTTTTTGATTTATAGTCGGTGGTTTTATGCGTTATCTGTAATTTTTATCCGCCGTCATATATGGCAGATAAAATTGACAAAAATACTGGGTAAACATGCAAATGCGCGTCAAAATATAGCGGACAAAGTGTAAAACCATAGAGTATAAATCGTCTGTCCTTTTTCAATTTTATTATTTTGAAAGTGACAGTTAGATTTTAATTTTAGATATAGCCGGTTGTATCTAGAACATACCATCTCGAACCATATATACGTTCCCACCGAGAGGAACAAGCCTACCCTGAATTAAGGCGATCAGGCCTTTAACGACCACATAGGCTCAGTTCGGATTAGTTGTTTTGATTTTTTGTAATTATAAAAGACTTGAATATTATCTGATTTTAACTACGAATATCAAAGAGAGGTCATATATTTATTTATTTATTTATTTATTAATGGAACACCAACAGTACACATATTACAAAAAATATATAAGAAAATACAAGCATTAGGACACAGCCCGATATGAGTACCAATAACAGGTGAACACAGCATTCTTAAAAGGTAATACAGTAAATTAAAAGGAATTTAAGTTATAAGTTGACAAAATAAAAATAAAACAAAATAAAAAATACATCAAGTCTTTTTCAAAAGAGAAAACAAATTATAAAATGAAATTAAAATTTTGTGAAAAATCTACAATGTAATTAAATGTTATGTTACAATTTTGCTGACCTTCCTCTTAAAACATTCCAAACTATCGTTAAAGATATCCAACTTGGCACTAAGTTCATTGTATGTGGTGCAAATTCGTGAAATTGGCGAATTTCCACCTAAGTTGGTTCGGAAGGATGGTATTTTAAGTATAGCACTAATAGCTGAACGTGGATAATGGTAAGGGATAGACAAACCAATGCGAGCGAGAATCTCCGATGAGTCAAACACATTATTCAGGGTCTTAAATAAGAATGTAAGATCTCGAACTTTACGTCTATTACGAAGTGACTGCATCTTAAAAAACAACAAACGAGTTTCGTACGAACATCTGTGCGAAATATGACGAGATAAAAAGGCAAGAGACCTAGTAAACGAACGCTGCAACTGTTCCAGACGTTGAGATTGAGTAGCGTAAAAAGGATTCCAAGCAGAGGAAGCGAACTCTAAACGACTGCGAACAAATGCATTGTATAAAACTACCTTAGCCCGAACAGAGCTGAAATTTCGGGTGTTTCTCTTAATAAAACCTAGCATTTGCGCTGCTTTTTTCACGGTTGCTTTAATATGAGGGTCAAATGATAATTTGCTATCAATTATAACACCAAGATCACGCATTTCGGAAACCTCCTGAACTACAGTGCCAGATAAAGTGTAGGTAGAATTAAAAGGAACAAGTTTACGTGTATACTTGATGTGGTAGCACTTGCTCACATTGACAACCATAGCATTATCCTTACACCATTCGACAATTCGGTGAATATCCGCCTGTAATAACAGCATATCTGATGGCGTACCAACAACTCGATAAATTTTAAGATCGTCAGCGAACAACAAATACTTGCAATGGTGTATACATTTAGTAATGGTGTTGAAAAAGATGGAGAACAGTACGGGCCCCAAGTGAGATCCCTGTGGCACCCCAGATTCTGCAGTATAAATTTCAGATAGATAATTGTTTACTGAAACAATAGAGGGTCTTTCTCTAAGGTAAGATTTAAACCATGACAGTAGGGTACCACTAATTCCGATCTCTTGCAACCTCAACAACAGCAAGGCGTGGCTGACCTTGTCAAAAGCACTGCTGAGATCAGTGTAAATAGCATCGACCTGAAGGCCCTCATCGACACGCTCAGAAAGATCCGACACAAAAGAGACAAGATTGGTCTCAATCGAGCGTCCCCTCTTGAACCCATGTTGATGAATGGATATAAGATGGTCAACGTGATGATTAATAGCTGGACACAGTATAGACTCGAATAACTTAGAAAATACACAAAGTATAGAAATCGGGCGATAGTTAGACACGTCGCTGATATCGTCTTTTTTGTGAAGTGGTAGAATAGTCGCTTTTTTCCACTCGCTAGGGAAAATGCCGTCATACAATGATTTATTCATAATTAAAGTGAGAGGGTACGCAAGGGAGCGACCGCATCTCTTCACAAACACGGGTGGAATGCCATCCGGTCCAGGGCCTTGAGAAGTGTTAAGAAGTTTGATTTTTTTATTTAATTCCCTCTCAGTCACCTGAAAAGAACTAAGGGTATTGACATGTGTCATATGTGCATGTAATCCAGGGAGACAACTCAAGTCCCTATCAGAGGAGAAAACACTGGAAAATTTCTCTGCAAAAAGATTAGCGATGCCAGTACCAGTTTCGGCCGTTTTACCATTCATGTGCATGGTTGATGGAAAGCCAGATCGACCACTCCTCCTGTCTCCCATAAAACGCCAAAAATGTTTAGGATTTTTAGTGATGGAATCTTCAGCACGCAATTTATAGTCGGTGTACAATTTATCATGCAGTTTGTGACAACGTACACGCATTATGTTGTATTCAACTTCATCGCGAGGATTCCCATATTTACGAAACTTTAGCCTTAATTTTTCTTTAGTAGAAAGTAGCCTAATCAACGATTTGTTAAACCAAGGGGGGAAACGATGATTACCAACTTTTTTTAACGGCACATATTTATCTATAAAACTATTTAGTTTGTTGTAAAATAAGGACACCATATCATCGACATGCACACAACTGTCAAACAATTCCCGCCAACATACACTATTCAACTCCGATATTATATTGTCGAAGTCAGCTTTATAAAAGTTGTGTTTTTTCTGATTGTTGTGTCGTAATGGCTTAGACTTAACATTCACAATCGTTAAGACTAGTGAAGGGTGTTTAGGGTCGAGCTTGCTTATGTTGTTAGTTGCAATACTAATGCCAATATTAGAGAAAGAACATAGTGCCAAGTCAAGAATGCGTCCATAATTGTTGCAAAAATGATTTAGTTGAATCATGTCATTGGAGGCCATAAAGTCAATCAACAATAAACCGAGGGAGTTTTTATCATAGTTGCTAGGAATTGCAGCGGGTGAATTCGTGGATCTTTGCCAATTTATAAATGTTAAATTAAAATCTCCAACAACAACAACGTCCTCAGTTTGACTCATAATATTATCCAAATTATCCAGAAATATCTGCAACGAATTCAATTTGGGTGGCGGAGGCATATAGACGGCGCAGATCGCAATGTTTTTAGAAATATTCCCAATAGTAACACTTAATTTAACCCAAATGTCTTCGCAAGAAGTTTCCCAAGAAAGAATTCGCGTGCATTTAAATTTGCGTGAAACTGCTATCAAGACGCCTCCACCATCCTGCTTAGTAGTTACAGAACACACCCTATCGCGTCTGAAAACGATGTATCTGGAGTCAATAAATTCACCATTTGCAATATTAGAATTTAGCCATGTCTCAGTAAATACAAGCACATCGTAGGAGTTAAGTATAACATTGTTGTAAATTGCATTAGTCTTGATTCTCATCCCACTTAAATTCTGGTAATAAATGGTGAACATTGCATAAATTTAACGCCATAAACACTTTCAGTATTCAGATGTCATCTGTTAAACGATCTTAGCTATGCCTTCGTGACTACGTATGTGGATAGCATTACTTGTTTCGTTCTTCCTGACATAAATACGTCCGTCACGCACCCACACGAATGCATAATTCAGTTCGCGTGCCCTTTTCCTCACGGCTGCATGCAAAAACTTTCGGGTGGGGCTTAGATGCTCCGACACAAAGACTGGAACACGGCTACCAGCGATACCCAGATGACTAGAATTCAATTTCTCCTCTTTCTTCTCCTTATTAAATTTCTTGTTGAACCTGGCTACAGACGCCAGAAGTTTGTCGCGCAGAAGACGATTCTTCAACTTTACAATGACTGCTCGGGGTCTATCACTCATAGGTCATATATAAATAATAGTCATATAGGTCAGTATAATCAGCTCTCAAGTAGTCTAATGTCATTTCAGTACAAATCGGTCTGTCAAAACCATACTTAATATTGCTCTCGATCCTGAGATCACTTCATAAATACGGGTCATTGTGCAGTAATATCAAGACTGTCGGTTCAAATCCCGTCCAAGTGAAACTTTTAGCTTGTTTATTTTCATATTTTATAAAATACTAGCGACCCGCCCCGGCTTCGCACGGAAATTATCAGTATTTCTCTACTATATAATGCATTTATTATACATACAAACCTTCCTCTTGAATCACTCTATCCATAAAAAGAAACCGCATCAAAATCCGTTGCGCAGTTTTAAAGATTTATGCATACATAGGGATATAGGGACAGAAAAAGCGACTATGTTTTATATACTACTAGCGACCCGCCCCGGCTTCGCACGGAAATTATCAGTGTTTCTCTACTATATTATGCATGTATTATACGAGGGGCGGCTGATATAAAATCTACTTTGTTAAAGAAAGTTTTGAAAATCGAACTGGCCATTGCAAAATCATATTCTATATTTATTCCTTTTTCAAAATTATGACGCTTATTTTTTTTCGCTTGCTTATGTTTTTTTTGGCGCGGCTTTGATTTCACCATGTCGAAAGAAAATTGCAAAATGATGAAATTTGAGCATCGAGCAGTGATTAAATTCCTAAGTAAAGAAGGAAATACGCCTACGCAGATCAGAGAGCGCATGTTAAAGGTGTTTGGTGATTCAAGTCCTTCTGAATTCGTCATAAAGTTTTGGTCGAAGCAATTTAAACATGGCCGTGAGAACCTGGAAGACGACACACGTAGTGGAAGGCCAATTTCTGCTGTTACCGCAGATAATGTTGAAAAAGTGAAGAACCTGATTCTTGCAGATCGGCGAATCAAGCAGTGGGAGATAGCCAGAGATGTGGGCATTAGCAAGGAACGAGTTCATGAAATTATTCACGAACATTTGGGCATGTCCAAGGTGAGCGCGCGTTGGGTCCCTAGAATGATGACCCCCTTTGACAAACAAAGGCGAGTAGAATGTTGTCAGGCATTTCTAGACCTGGTCAAAGGTAAAGAAGAAGAGACTATCTCTAAAATTGGGACCTGTGATGAAACTTGGATTCGCCAGTGGGATCCGGAAAGCAAACAAGAGTCAATGCAATGGAAATTTAAAGGAGAAAAGCCGCCAAGGAAGTTCAAGGTTCGGCCGTCGGCTGGAAAACTAATGGCCACCGTATTCTGGGATGTCGAAGGGATTTTGATGATAGATTATTTGCCTAAAAATACAACAATGAATGCTGAATATTATGCAAACTTGCTTGACCAGCTTCGTGAACAAATCAAAGAAAAGCGGCGAGGCAAACTCAGCAAAGGTGTTCTGATTTTACAAGACAATGCTCCTGTACACACAGCCTTAATGGCGAGGTCAGCCCTGAGCAAAAATGGCTTCACAGAAATTAGCCATCCACCTTATAGTCCAGATCTGGCTCCCTGTGACTATTTCTTATTCAAAGATTTAAAGAAAAAATTGAGGGGTCGCAGATTTTCGACGGACGAAGAAATGAAAGAGGCTGTGACTGACCATTTTGACGAGCAAAATAAAAATTACTATTATAACGGCATGATGTCACTTATTTGCAAATGTCATAAGTGTATTTCACTTGCAGGAGACTATTTAGAAAAATAAAAAATAAACTAGCCATCAAAGTCTTTTCTTTCATAGTTAGGTAGATTACTTATCAGCCACCCCTCGTACATATAAACTTTTCTCTTGAATCATTCTATCCATTAAAAGAAACTGCATCAAAATCCGTTGCGCAGTTTTAAAGATTTATGCATACATAGGGATATAGGGACAGAGAAAGCGACTTTGTTTTATACTATGTAGTGAAGTGATCTTACCTTTGCCGTTACTGTTCTTCTCGATGAACGAGTTAAATAGATCCAAGGCATTCTCAAGTTGAGCTTGTTTGATGACTTCTTCGGGTGTTCCTTTGACCACTCCAATGCCGTAGTAATCACGTTTGCATACGTCAGAGTGTCCTGCAGGCAGAAGACATTTTGTAGTTAGAGATATTAAATAAATAATAAATAAATAAATCATTTATTTTTCTTCTTCTTTAGCTTCCATGCTGGCCTGGGAGTGAGAGAAAAACATAGAATGTGCCAGCTGCATTTCCTCCCGAGCAAGCTGTAAAATCCAGCTACGGGATCTGAGGGTTTTAGTATATTGTAATTTAGGCGATGGGCTGACAACCTATCACTACAGCAATATACGTACAAGTCTATCTTAAAAAACCCTTAAAACTTTGTCAGACGTGGCGAAACGACCTTTGTTTAGATCGTTTACGCTCTGCCTACCCCATTAGGGATAAAGGCGTGATTATATGTATGTATGTATGTATTTATTTTTCTCCACAACAGAAGTTTTACATACTGTAAAGTAGGAACATCCTTATAACTTGGGTTACGAGAGACTGATGCCTGAAATACGTCCAAAGACCTGCAGTACAGGTCATCAGGTTCCCACCCCTCGAACCTCAGAGTAGTTGCGCTTCGTGATTCCTTATTTGGGAACTAAACATACAGATACATATTAATGTCAAGATACAAAATATTTTATTTCTAGGTAAATTCAAAAGCATATAGCATAATAAAATGAATATAGAAAGTTACAAGTGAAAGAAAATTACGGCAACGTCACGAATTGAAATACAATAAAAATATCACGATGAAGGCGAAGCGACATTCGAAAGGCTTAGGTGACGATTGGCACCCCTATTAGTAAAAAAAACATAATTCACTAAAAACGTAGTGAATCGAAAAACCAGTTCAACAGAATCTGGTTATAGTAATTAATTAGGAAGAAAAATTGCCGTTGATGGCCGTTAAACGCAATTTTTTTTTATTACTATAACTTGATTCTGTTGGGCTGGTTATTAGTCAATTGTTTTTTTTTACTAATGGGGGCGTCACTTGGCTAGTATCGTCAACTTAAATCAAGATCTAAATGACTATAGGCTGTATAGGTACATATATATAATCACTTCTTTATCCCTAATGGCGTTGACAGAGCGTGAACGACCTAAAAAAAGGTCGGTTTGCCACGTGTGACAAAGTTTTAGGGGTTCTTTAGGCCATATAAGTAGCTGGTATAAAATAATATTTCTTACCTGGTCCTTGGATGCAGACGACAATCTTCAGAATAACGATAATAACTGAAATATTAACGATCAGTAAAATTATATGAATCAAATATTTGTACAAAAAACTTTTATTTAAAAGGGTTGCTTAAACAAAAATAAAATAAATTAGAAAATAACTTACTCTTAGAGATCAAATCACCCACTGTGGAAAAAAAAACAATTATAGGTCATTAAAAAAAAATGCATGCAGCGTTATGCGCGCGACGACAACATTTTGTCTTCAAATTTTTCTACAACATACTTAACCGTGAATAGATTTTTTTTCGTAATGAAGTGTACACAAAAAAAAATGCGACTGAAAAAAATATGTCGTCGCGTTCATCTTATTCCATAGCACTCGTTTTGTTCTAAATTATCGGAAACATTTTCTTTTTTTTTTGTATTTTATTTTATTTTATAAAAAAAAAACATTTTTAGTTTTAAGGCTGGCACCGAAAAATGGTTAAACCAAAGTGCACCAAACTTTGTACACATATTTAAATGCAACATATTTATGCTTATAATTAGGTTTTGTTGGAAAATATCAATCACGAACAAAATTATGGCTGACATACGATATTGCAGAAAATGGGGTAAAATTTAATCTGCTATATTATTTTGTTCATAAATACATATAATCACGCCTAATGGAGTAGGCAGAGCCTACACGACCTAAACAAAGGTCGTTCGCCACGTCTGACAACATTTTGAGGGTTATTTAAGATAGATTTCTAATTAGTAGGTATATTGCTGTAGTGACAGGTTGTCAGCCCATCGCCTAAATTGCAATACACAGAAACCTTACATAAACCCTCGGATCCCTTGGCCGGTTTTAACAGCATGCCCAGGAGGAAATGCAGCTGGCACGTTCTATGTTTTTCTCTCGCTCCCAGTCCAGCATGGAAATTATTTTGTATATGGTTGAAATTTTGATACCAAAAGTAATAACTAATAAGCATAGATAAGTTGGATTTTACGTTTTTGGTGAATTTCGTTTAAAAATGAGAACGAAACTACGTTTGTATGGGATTTTGTACCTCCGGCCGACTCGTAAATAAAAGTCTCAATGCTGACAGCTGACATCACTGTATTTGAAAAACTCGGACAAAACCCTCAAAAACCCCAGACATTTCGGCAAAATAATATTATTTCCAAAGACGTCTAAATTAAAAAAATATCTAGTGTAACAGGGATAGAAATATACTTACGTCCTACTATTAAATTCGTCTCGATCACACTGATCCATCCTTCGCATACTGTAAAAAAAAACAAAAAATCAGAAAACTGTAACACAACGATATGCATTCTACATCTAGTCATGCCTGTATCGTTTTCGGAATAGGCAGAGCGTCAACGTCTTTATAAAACGCTTTTCCGCTACTCTGATAAATTGTTGTATTATGTCTGTCACGGGGAATTGACGGAACCACGAAATCCCGAAAGAAGGTGTTACATACATACATATAATCACGCCTTTATCCCTAATGGGGTAGGCAGAGCGTAAACGACCTAAACAAAGATCGCTTCGCCACGTCTGACAAAGTTGTGAAGGTTATTTAAGATAGACTTGTAGGTATATTGCTGTAGTGACAGGTTGTCAGCCCATCGCCTAAATTACAATATACTGAAACCCTCAGATCCCTTAGCTGGTTTATACAGCATGCCCGGGAGGAAACGCAGCTGGCACATTCTATGTTTTTCTCTCGCTCCCAGTCTAGCATGGACCAAGGTGGAAGGTGTTATCGATTGATTATTACGCCTTCTTACTGAAAATGTTTAAGGAGAGCCCGATGGTGTAATGGATAGGGCCGCTGCCTCCTGAGCGGGAGGTCTTGGTTCGAATCCCACCACGTACCAATGTGTTTTTCAGTTTTCGAATTTCATATGTACGTTTATTCGGCGCTTTTTCCGTGCTTCGGAAGGCACGTTAAGCTGTTGGTCCCGGTTAATATCGTTTAATACCGTAGATATTAGTCGTTAAGCCATATCAGAGGCCAGTGCTAAGCATTGGCGGCTTGAAAACTCTGACCTAATCTAGGATTGGGATAGTGAGAAATTAAGTTGGGCATGAAGTTTAGTACCCGGTCAATAAGGTGGCTAAGCACAATTTGCTGCTAATCTAGGATTGGGTCTGGTTTCCCTTCTGTGTTGCGGAGATCAGATGGCAGTCGCTCTGTGTAAAAACCAGTACCCTCGTTCAATCCCCTAGATTAGGTAGCCGACCCCCTGAGATACGGGATAAGGCTAGGGAGATGATGACTGAAAATGTTTAAGGATTTGTCATTTTACTAGACCGAGTCTAGTCTCGAGTGGGCTAAAGTGCTGTTTGCGGGCTGTTACAAGTTGCATAACAAAAATAACTTACCAGTGATGATAAGAGAGATAGTTTCTTCGAAGTTTTCTGGTTGCTCTGTAAAAAATAAATAATTATTGCAGTTTTTTATTTTATTTTGTATTCTTAATATGTTATTACCAGAGGTCGGAAATTCGGGTGCAAAAAAAGTAAAAACCCACTGTTGGAGCTACTAAGAGTTGCTACAACCACCTTTTTCAAGATTTTTAGGGCCCCAGTTTATTTTTCTTTATTAAATTGTTTTAGTAATGCCAATGTGTTCTTTGCGTCAATATAAGTCGAAACTGTTTGCATTTTTTTTTAATATTCGTTTTAATTTGAAAGATAAAAGTAGAAATGAGTTTTCAATGTACTGAAAAATATTAAAAATATAAAAATATCGTTTGATTGTTTGATATTTTTATTGAATACCCTTTATAAATGATTTCTACAATGCTTTTATTATTATTACACAAAAATTTGAATGGGGCCGTCGGGGGCCCAAAAGCGTTTTATTTTTTTTAAAAAAATTGCGGAGAAAATTAAAATTAAAATTCGTATTTGGCAAGGTTTTTAAGGATTTAGGTTCTTACAATGAACCTTAATAGTTTCACAACGAAAGAAAAAAGTAAAGTAATGTTTAAGCAGTAAAACGCTTTGGGGCCTCCAGGCCCAAAAATTGTGTCCAGGGAATTTTAACATCAATTCACTGTGAAACTGTCAACCGTAGAGAAAAAATTCTTTCTTGAAAGAGAAGTGCCTATCTCTTCTTAACCTAGCTGATTTCACCATAAAAACAACTACTTGGCTTGGTCTTAAACAAATGTGTCCTACTAACTTCAACATCAATTTACCCTGAAACTATCAATCGTAGAGAAAAAATTACAAGAGTAAAAAGCGTTTATCTTGTCTTAACCTTGCCAATTACGAATTTTAATTTTAATTTACTCCACAATTTTTTTTAAGGAAATAAAACGCTTTTGGGCCCCCGAGGGCCCCATTCAAATTTTTGTGTAAAAATAATAAAAGCATCGTAGAAATCATTTCTAAAAGGTATTCAATAAAAATATCAAACAATCAAATGATATTTTTATATTTTTAATATTTTTCAGTACATTGAAAACACATTTCTACTTATATCTTTCAATTTAAAACAAATATAAAAAAAAATTGCAAACACTTTCGACTTATATTGACGCAAAGAACACATTGGCATTACTAAAACAATTTAATAAAGAAAAATAAACTGGGGCCCTAAACATCTTGAAAAAGGTGGTTGTAGCAACTCTCAGTAGCTCCAACAGTGGGTTTTTACTTTTTTTGCACCCGAATTTCCGACCTCTGGTTATTACATACATACATACATGTAATCACGCCTTTATCCCTGATGGGGTAGGCAGAGCGTAAACGACCTAAAAAAAGATCGTTCCGCCACGTCTGACAAAGTGTTGAAGGTTATTTAAGATAGATTTGGACGTATATTGCTGTAGTGACAGGTTGTCAGCCCATCGCCTAAATTACAATATACTGAATCCCTCAGATCCCTAAGATAGTTTTTACAGCATGCTCGGGAGGAAATGCAGCTGGCACATTCTATGTTGTTCTTTTTCTTCCAGTCCAGCATGGAAGAAATTTAAATATCATGACGTTTAATCAAAGTAATATCAGGTGTAAGGGACAGCGTTCCGCAAACTGATAGGAGTTGCTCAGTCAACGGAACTGAACAACTATCAGCAGGATTTTGTTTCAGAAAGTGATAAAATAAATTGGCTTTTCCATACAAAATGTTCACCTCGATCAGACAATTTGTATGGAGAAGCCAAATGAATTTGCTCTTTCTTAAAGAATTTCCTGGTGGACGTTGTTCAATGTCGTTGACTGAGCAACCCCTATCAGTTTGCGGGACGCTGTCCCTTACACCCGGTATACTACATATTTGGTTTTCTATACTTCCAACTTCCATGCTGGCCTGAGAAAAACATAGAATGTGCCAGCTGCATTTCCTCCCGGGCATGCTGTAAAATCCAGCTAGGGGATCCGAGGGTTTCAGTATATTGTAATTTAGGCGATGGGCTGACAACCTGTCACTACAGCAATATACCTAGAATTATATCTTAAATAACCCTCAAAACTTTGTCAGACGTGGCGGGACGACCTTTGTTTAGGTCGTTTACGCTCTGCCTACCCCATTAGGGATAAAGGCGTGATTATATGTATGTATGGTTTTCTATACTTACTGACACTCGTGCATCTTTCAGCTTTGTCTTTCTTCACCTTCTTTTTATCTGAAAATTATAACATACATTTTATTGCCTTGTCCTGGGTTCAATTCCCAGGGGGGAAACACAAAGTTGATATTTGTAAATTTATGACTTTGTGAATTTTTCCCCAGTTTGGTTAGGACATTGTAGGCTGAATCACCTGATTGTCTGGAAAGAAAAAGATTTCGTGCTTCGGAGGGCACGTGAAGCCGTCGGTCCCGGTCGCTGTCTTTGATAGTGGCCGTTACTCAAACCATGTCAGAGGCCTGATAGTTGTGCTACTAGGCGGTTTTAAAACTCTGGACACCAGGGTTCATCGGGTCCATAGACTCGATACCCACTCGACAGAAGAAGATTGTCTTGTCATAATAGTCAACATTTCATTTGTTTCTAAAATATGAGAAACAATAAATCAAAAACAACCGCAGTCTGGATTTGAACCTACAACCTTGCAATACCGTCCTAACACTCTTACCAACTGAGCTATGCGGTTCACATAAGTGGACGCTAGCGACATTATTCTTCTGTCTTTCTTGAGAGAAAGAGGTTTTTTATTTATTGTTTCTCATATTTTATAAATACAATAGCACTATAAGTGCAAATCACAAATATATAAAAAAATATATATTATGACATAGACGTAATAGCTACTTCCGTGCTGGACTGGGAGCGAGAGAAAAACATAGAATGTGCCAGCTGTATTTCCTCCCGGGCATGCTGTAAAAACCAGCCAAGGGAACCGAGGGTTTATGTGTATTGCAATTTAGGCGACAGGCTGACAACCTGTCACTACAGCAATATACCTACAAATCTATCTCAAACAACCCTCAAAACTCTGTCAGACGTGGCGGAACGACCTCTGTTTAGGTCGTGTACGCTCTGCCTACCCCATTAGGGATAAAGGCGTGATTATATGTATGTATGTATGTATGTACGTAATAGCAATGAAATTATACTATTTTATTCACTTTTGTCTATCTGGTCGCTTATTCTATCAGTTCGAGACAGTAGCTTTTTGCTGCAGTAGCTTGATAATTAAAATAACAATAAAGGCCTTGATTCTAGATTTGCCGGCTAAAACTATAATCTTCTATGCTGGACTGGGAGCGAGAGAAAAACAAAGAATGTGCCAGCTGTATTTTTTCCCGTGCATGCTGTAAAAACCAGCTAAGGGATCCCAGGGTTTCTGTATATTGCAATTTAGGCGATCGGCTGACAACCTGTCACTACTGCAATATACCTACAAAACTATCTTAAATAATCCTCAAAACTTTGTCAGACGTGGCGGAACGACCTTTTTTTAGGTCGTTTACGCTCTGTCTACCCTATTAGGGATAAAGGCGTGATTAAAATGTATGTAACTAAAATCTATTTGTCACTTTCAGACTAAAAACATTGGAAAAGGAGATCTATTCTCTCCAGTTTTCGATTTGTAGTCGGTGGTTTTATGACGTTATCTGTCATTTTTGTCCGCCGTCATATGAATGGCGGATAAAATTGACAGAAAATATGAAAGGTAAAAACCGCATCAAGATCTAGCGGACAAAGTGTAAAACCATAGAGTATAAATCGCCTGTCCTTTTTCTATTTTATTATTTTGAAAGTGACAGATAGATTTTAAGTTTAGTTTTAGCCGGTGGTATCTAGAATCAAGCCCAATGTATATAATAAAACTAAAAATTACTTACTTTTAAGGCCGCTGAAAATTTTAGTGATGGCATTCTTGAGACCCTTTGATCCTACGCCCCGCTTCAGGTGCTACACAACATAATAAAAAAAAATGTTTATTAAATTGCAATTGCGTGATGAGATAGATGCCTTCGAAAACGACTGGATGCAAATTGCACAAGACCGAAAAAAGTGGAAACAAAAAGGGGAGGCCTTTGCCCAGCAGTGGGACAGAACAGGCTAGCTAAAAAAAAAAAAAAAAATTGCAATCGAAATAAATAATATAACTGCGTTAGTGGTCTAGTGGTCAGAGCCATGGGCTTACGATCCGGAGGTTCTGGCTTCGATTCCCAGGGGAGGACAACGTTGATGTTTGTCAATTTATCACTTTAAGTTAGGTTAGGACAGAAAAAAAGATTCCGTGCTTCGGAGGGCACGTTAAGCCGTTGTCCTTGATAGTGGTCGTTACTCAAACCATTTCAGAGGCCAAATAGATGTGCTGCTAGGCGGTTTGAAAACTCTGACACCAGGGTTCATCGGGCCGTTTGACTCGAGAATCTACTCGCTAAGATACGAGTAAAGAAATAGTAATAAATGTAATCGGGAAGATATAATGTTGGGAAACCAATATTATCTTCCATGCTGGACTGGGAGTGAGAGAAAAACATAGAATGTTCCAGCTGCATTTCCTCCCGAGCATGCTGTAAAAACCAGCTAAGGGATCTGAGGGTTTCAGTATATTGTAATTTAGGCGATGGGCTGACATCCTGTCACTACTGCAATATACGTACAAATCTTTCTTGAATGGCCCTCAATACTTTGTCAGACGCGGCGGAACGGCCTTTGTTTAGGTCGTTTACGCTCTGCCTACCCCATTAAGGATAAAGGCGTGCTACTTGCTGTGCCCTTGCAGGGCGTCACATGAAACTGAAACTGTTTTTATGTATCTTTAAGATATATTTTTAAGATCCTATGTGTTGTCCGTGCTTCGGAAGGCACGTTAATCCGTTGGTCCCGGTTAATATCGTTTAATACCGTAGATATTAGTCGTTAAGCCATATTAGAGGACAGTGCTAAGCATTGGCGGCTTGAAAACTCTGACCTAATCTAGGATTGGGTCTGGTTTCCCTTCTAGGTTGCGGAGGTCAGATGGCAGTCGCTCTGTGTAAAAACCAGTACCCTCGTTCAATCCCCTAGATTAGGAAGCCGACCCCGTGAGATACGGGATAAGGCTAGGGAGATGATGATGTGTTGTGACTTGCAATAAACGATTGAAATTGAAGACATAGATGTGCCATTGTTTGAGGGGAGGCACCACATTCGCACTGGTTGTTCGTGCTGTTTCCCCATCAGCACATTTTGTCCCTTCAAAAGTCTTGTTCCATCGAAAGTGGTTAAATTATTCAATCAAATTAATTGAAACAAAGATGATCATAGATAGGGTTTTTCAATAAGGGTGTGTATATTTATCTTCCATACTGGACTGAGAGAGAAAGAAAAACATAGAATGTTCCAGTTGCCCTTCCTCCCGGGCATGCTGTAGAAGTCAGCAAAAGGGATTCGAGGGTTATAGTGTATTGTAATTTAGGCGATGGGCTGACAACCTGTCACTAAAGCAATACATATTACAATCTATAATTGCCCTCAATTTTTTTTCAGACGTGGCGAAAGCGCCTTTTACGAGGCGTCAAACGTTTTGCCTACCCCGTAAGGGATAAAGGCGTGATTTATGTATGTATGTATGCAAAAGTCTTGTTCCATCGAAAGTGGTTAAATTATTCAATCAAATTAATTGAAACAAAGATGATCATAGATAGGGTTTTTCAATAAAGGTGTGTATATGTTAAAATGGACTAAAACAAGCCGTGTTTTTCTATTTTGAAGTCTTAATTATGCCAATTTGTTTAGTAAATGCATTGGTTACTCACAGCAGTCTTCCACGCTTGACTGGGAGCGAGAGAAAAACAAAGAATGTGCCAGCTGCATTTCCTCTCAGGCATGTAAAAAACAGCTAACGGATTCGAGGGTTTCCGTATATTGCAATTTAGGCGATGGGCTAACAACCTGTCACTACAACAATATACCTACAAATCTATCTTAAATAATCCTCAAAACTTTGTCAGACGTGGCGGACCGACATTTGTTTAGGTCGTTTACGCTCTGCCTACCCCATTAGGGATAAAGACGTGATATGTATGTATGTCATCACAAAGACCAAAGTGCCTTCACAGTAAACTTCACACACAGCTTGTATTATTCCATTTCAACATTAAGGCCCGTATTGGTAAACAGCACTTGAATTTGACAGCTAGTTTGAGTTCGTATCAGAAATGTCATTTCAATACAATATGACCTGTCAGATCCATACATAATATAGCTCTCAATCTTGAGATCGCTTTACAATTACGGGCCTAACCCACCCTAATTAAAAACCCTTTTTTATTGTACTTACTCGTCTCCTCCTTCCTTTGTTTCCTTTGACGTGCTTAGCACCCCCGTTGTGACCTTTGCCGCTGTTATTTGGTTCACCAACAGCAACTCCACCAGAATTTCCCCCGCCGTTATCAACTCCGCTATTTCCAGTATTTCCTGGGCTTCCAACATTTCTTGGGGTTCCATTGTTTACGTTGTTCCCGTTGTTTCCGTTGTTTCCATTATTTCCGTTATTGCCGTTGTTTCCGTTATTTCCGTTGTTTCCATTGTTCCCGTTATTTCCGTTGTTTCCATTATTTCCGTTGTTTCCGTTGTTCCCGTTATTTCCGTTGTTTCCATTATTTCCGTTGTTCCCGTTATTTCCGTTGTTTCCGTTGTTTCCATTATTGCCGTTGTTTCCGTTCTTTCCGTTATTGCCGTTGTTTCCGTTATTTCCGTTGTTTCCGTTATTGCCGTTGTTTCCGTTATTTCCGTTGTTTCCGTTATTTCCGCTGTTGCCGTTATTGCCGTTATTTTCGTTATTTCCGTTGTTACCGTTCTTCCATGGATTATTTTGATCGTCTACTTGAAGGCATTTGATCACGTAATCTTCTTCGGCTTCGTCAACGTCTAAATAAATTAAATTAATTTAAATTGTGGTAAATTACATAATATAATTTAAATAAGTTAATAGTTTGAATACGGAGTGTTGTTATTTAAAAAAAAGCCCGTATTTTTTTAATTATGTTATTTAGGTATAATAAAAATAAATTAATTTCTTCCATGCTGAACAGGGAGCGAGAGAAAAACAAAGAATGTGCCAGCTGCATTTCCTCCCGGGCATGCTGTAAAAACCAGCTAAGGGATATAGTTTTAGTTTAGAGAGGGTTTTAGTTTATTGCAATTCGATGGGCTGATAACCTGTCACTACAGCAATATACTTTTATATCTATCTATTAAATAACCCTCAAAACTTCGTCGAACGTAGCGGAACGACCTTTGTTTAGGTTGTTTACGCTCTTCCTACGCCATTAGGGTTACAGGCGTAATTATATATATGTTTATATGTATGTATGTAATAGGTTTGAATATGGAGTGTTGTTATTAAAAAAACCTGTATCTTTCAATTATGTTATGTAGGTATAATAAAACTATAGTTAACTTTTATTACTTAAAAATATAACATAAACAGAAATGTGCAAGGTTTTTTTAATAAACAAACTGCTTACCTCTATATCCAGCATCCACGAGATATCCCAAAGAAACCTCAAGCCATGTTCCAACAAAGATTGTGCCAACTGTAAAATAATTATCCAGTTAAATTATTAATCAGCATACAAAAAAAATACCTATAAAAGGCTCATATTTAAAAAGCTATGCTAAGTATGAATTTGACAGGTCATTTTTTTTTTCACTGAACTAGCGACCCACCCCGTCTTCGCACGGAAATTATCAGTGTTTCTCTATTATATTATGCATGTTTTATACATATAAACCTTCCTCTTGAGACACTCTATCTATTAAAATAAACCGCATCAAAATCCGTTGCGCAGTTTTAAAGATTTATGCATACATAGGGATATAGGGACAGAGAAAGCGACTTTGTTTTATACTATGTAGTGATGACATTTCTGATACGGTCTCAAACTGGCTGTCATTCTTAAGTTCTGTTTTTAAATACGAGATTATGTGTCGTAGAAAGATTTGAGAATTTGTATTTTCGTGAAAACCATAGGTTTATTGGATTAAACATGGTAGCTAAAGTTGCCGAAACGTCCGCTATCATAAAAAAAAAAACTTTAATTGGACGAAGCGACCAAAACGAGACCTTTTGTGATTGGTTTAAATTTTAAATGTCATCCATTAGCGCATTATTTAACCAATCAGAATCACATTAGGTCAATAACCAAAAATATAGCCAATTAAAATTGTAAATATAAAAATCTTACCATCTTTCTCATTGGCGTTTGTAATAATACCAATAGCGACGGAGACTGGAAGGAAATTTTTTGATAATAATTAATATTATGTAATAACAGGGGCTTTTTATTCATGAAAGCGAAGAATACTACATTAGTTAAATAACGAATTAATATATATATATTAATTCTTATTATTAATATAACTTATGTAGTATTCTTCGCTTATATATATATAGTATATTAAAATTACAACTTAAATAACACTAAACTAAACTTAAGGTACGCTAAATAAAAATATATAATGCTGATGCGAAGGAGCTGGTGCGCAGCGCGGGCCAGCGCTTGAAGGACCAGGTGTCAGATCCTCGCGCAGCCTTCTTTCTCGCTCAGAGGATCTCTCTTGCAGTGCAGCGAGGAAACTCTGCCAGTGTCATGGGCACATTCGGGCGTGAAGCATTACTGGGCGGTCTTTTTAATTAGTTTTAGTTGATAAGTTGTCGAAAATTATTTTAATAAATGTATATTAGTTTTAAGATTAACATTTATAATAGTTTGTAATAATTGTTATTTGACTTTGTTTAGTATTTTGACATGTTTATTATCAAAGAAATTGTTTATAATTATATTAGTAATTAAAATAATTTTATCATTTATGTTAGGTACTTACTTTGAATAATCACTTCGATCAATGTGTTCTTCGTTATAGTTCCTGAAAAAAATAATACATAATGATCTTAATTGAAAGCCAGACTAGGCAAAAGTAAAAAAAAGTATTTCAATATAATTAAAGTAGGAAGAGGAGTTAAGTAGTTTTAAAAATTAACGTACTTACATATAGTCACGCCTTTATCCCTAATAGGTTAGGCAGAGCGTAAACGATCTAAACAAAGGTCGTTCCGCCACGTCTGACTAAGTTTTGAGGCTTATTTAAGATAGATTTGTAGGTATATTACTGTAGTGACCGGTTGTCAGCCTATTGCCTAAATTGCAATATACAGAAAACCTTGGATCCCTTAGCTGGTTTTTACAGCATGCCCAGGAGGCATTGCAGCTGGCACATTCTATGTTTTTCTCTCGCTCCCATACCAACATGGAAGTAAAAAATTACAATCTTCTTCTTCTTAGCGAGAGGATTTTTGAGTACAACGACCCGATGAACCATGGTGTCAGAGTTTTCAAAACCGCCTATTAGGCCTCTGACGTGGTTTTACAATTTGGCAATGTAAAAACAAGAATAACTCTAATTGAATGATTTAAATAGAACCTTACAAGCTTCGAGGCGAAAACCAATTTTAATTTTACACTTCCTGAAAGAATTTCTTGGTGGAAGTTGTTCAGTGTCGTTGACTGAGCAGCCCCTATCAGTTTGCGGGACGCTGTCCCTTACACCCGGTAAAACTCACCTGCTTGTACGATAAGAGTCAACTTCTTAATAGCCAGCAACAGTTGCAGCTGAACACCAGAGAAGCTCTCCAGACCTAAATAATTAAAAAAACATAAACAATATAAATTAAAAAGTAACAGACAAACCAAAATAAAGATATTAATATTTTTATTTCACGACTTTCGCTCGGTCGTACTTGTGGGTGTGCGTGCGGATGAGCGCATGTGTGTGCACACACACAGGGTTCGAATAAAACATTTAAAAACATTAATAAAACATTTAAAAATATTAATACAACATTTAAAAACATTAATAAAACATTATATCAATAGCCAGAAGCAGCTGCAGCTGGGAACCAGAGAAGTTTTTCAGACCTAAATAAAAATATATTAGTTGACAGGTTTGAGGGTAATTACAGATGATATTGATGTGTATTGCTATACTAACAGCTGTCGGCCCATCGCCTAAAATTGCAATACACTATGTGCAATTAATTACGACGGATTCAGAACCGGGTACATACATACATACATAAAATCACGCCTTTATCCCTTACGGGGTAGACAGAACGTTAAACGACTCGTAAAAGGCGCTTTCGCCGCGTCTGACAAAAATTGAGGGCAATTTTAGATTGTAATGTGTATTGCTAATGTGTAGTGACAGGTTGTCAGCCCGTCGCCTAAATTACAATACACTGTAACCCTCGAGTCCCTTTTGCTGTCTTCTACAGCATGCCCGGGAGGAAGGGCAGCTGGAACATTCTATGTTTTTCTATCTCTCCCAGTCCAGCATGGAAGAAACAACCGGGTCAAACTGAAAATTAGCGCCATAGCTCCGGCTGTGGCAATATGCTGAGTTTGGCCCGTTTCAGTATAGGTAGCATAGTTGTCTAGCTATAAGTTTGATGTTATCTTGCATGTGTTATTATCTGTACTGAATAAATATTTTTTCTTTCTTACTTTCTATCTTTCTAGTATTGCAATTAAAAGTAAATATTTTTTTTTGTTTCTATATTTCCATTTCTACAACGTTTTACTTAAAGGGTATATGCATTGTGAAATGTGTGAATCTACCCATATAACTGAACAACTTTCCCTAAGGAACATAGGTCGAAATACGAAAAAAAAATTACTTCCCTTAATAAATACGCTATCAGCTAATGCATTTTGTATGGAAGGATTTTTTTTTTTCGTTTTTCTACCTTGTTGTTCAGTTTCAAGGGTAGATTCACACCTTTCTCGATTAATATTATGCTTACCCTTTCAGTTACACGTTGTATATTTAAAAACATATTTACTATCCACATTATAAGAAAATACAAGAAAACAGTACAGTCTTAAACACGCGGTTCTTTTTACTGGTATAAAATATAAGTTACCAGGACAACTAACAGAAATACAGTAACTGATGCCTAAACGAAAAAAGACACATTTAACTTAAAACCTACATTCATACATACATACATATAATCACGCCTATATCCCTAATGGGGTAGGCAGAGCGTAAACGACCTAAACAAAGGCCGTTCCACCACGTCTGACAAAGTTTTGAGGGTTATTTAAGATAGATATGTAAGTATATTGCTGTAGTGACAGGTTGTCAGCCCATCGCCTAAATTACAATATACTGAAATCCTCAGATCCCTTAGCTGGTTTTTACAGCATGCTCGGGAGGAAATGCAGCTGGCACATTCTATGTTTTTCTCTCACTCCCAGTCCAGCATGGAAGATACTTAAAACCTAAAAGTAAGAAAATAATAAATTGGTCAAATTGTCAAGTCCTGCGTAGTTCTTAAACTACACGGCTAGATGTCGCTAATGTCGCTTTGACGTATACATAAAGAAAGGCTATGATAAATTCGTCACTCCAACTACCGTTTCGGTAGCTTAGTGGTAGAGCCGGCATTCCAGAGACGCAGGTTCGAGCGTTGCACGTAACGAATTTATTATTTTCGCTTTTTCTTGTTAAATGAAATTAAATAGAATAATGAGTCCTAAAAAACCTCAAAAATACATTTAACTTAAATAAAACCATACATGCATTATCCATCTTGAGCGAACAGAAAGGCATGGCAGTATAGGAGCAGTTATTATAATCCTATCACTTAAAAAATCTACGAATAGTTAGATACATACATACATAATCACGCCTTTATTCCTTATGGGGTAGGCAGAGCGTTTAACGCCTCGTAAAGGGCGCTCTCGCCATGTCTGACAAAATTGAGGGCAGTTTTAGATTGTAATATGTATTGCTATAGTGACAGGTTGTCAGCCCATCGCCTAAATTATAATACACTGTAACCCTCGAGTCCCTTTTGCTGACTTCAACAGCATGCCCGGGAGGAAGGGCAGCTGGCACATTCTATGTTTTTCTATTTTTCCCAGTCCAGCAACGGATAGTTACGTCAAGATAAGTCTAAAATTTTAAGTTTTTAACGAGTTCTATGTGACAGGATTATAATAATACCCGTCTATTCTGCAATCCTTTTCTAATCGCTCCAGACAAAAAATGGGCTCGGTTCTAGATACCACCGGCTAGAACAAAAATTAAAATCTATCTATCACTTTCAAAATAATAAACTGAAAAAGGACATGTGATTAATACTCTATGGTTTTACACTTTGTCCGCTAGATTTTGACGCGCTATTGTACGTTTCCCCAGTATTTCTGTCAATTTAATCCGCCATATTGTATGATGGCGGATAAATATGACAGATAATGCATAAAACCACACACTATAAATAAAAAACCGGAGAAAATATATCTCCTGTCCTTTTCTAATGTTTTTAGTCTGAAAGTGACATATAGATTTAAATTTTTGTTTTAGCCGGCGGGGATTAGGCTAGGGAGATGATGAGCCGGCAAAGCTTGAATTCAGACCAATTACAGGTATGTATGGTAATATTTTATATACATAAATCACGCCTTTATCCCTTACGGGGTAGGCAAAGCGTTTAACGCCTCTGAAAAGGCGCTTTCGCCACGTCTGACAAAAAATGAGGGCAATTTTAGATTTTTTTATTTATTTATTTTATTTGTATTGCTTTAGTGACAGGTTGTCAGCCCATCGCCTAAATTACAATACACTGTAACCCTCGGGTCCCTTTTGCTGACTTCAACAGCATGCCCGGGAAGAAATGCAGCTGGCACATTCTATGTTTTTCTCTCGCTCCCAGGCCAGCATGGATGTTAATTACAGGTATGTATGGTAATATTTTATTTTGTTACATTTATAATTTTAAAATAGATTACCTTTGCCGTTAGTATTTTTGTTGACGATGTCCATGTACTGGTCATGACAATTGTTCAGTTGGTTATTTTTGATGATTTCAGTGATGCTGCCAGACAACTGAAACAATAAGAAGTCATTTTTTTATTTATTTTTTAGCCAAAACATAGTCACGTAATGCTACGATTTACATACATACATATAATCACGCCTTTATCCCTAATGGGGTAGGCAGAACGTAAACAACCGAAACAAAGGTCGTTCCGCCACGTCTGACAAAGTTATGAGAGCCATTTAAGATAGATTTGTAGGTACATTGCTGTAGTGACAGGTTGCCCAGCAACAGCCCATCGCCTAAATTGCAATTTACTGAAACCCTTGGATCCCTTAACTGGTTTATACAGCATGCCCGGGTGGAAAGGCAGCTGGCGTATTCTATGTTTTTCTTTCGCTCCCAGTCCAGCATGGAAGAAATGGTACGATTTGTTATAGGAATTTGTAACCCATGTTTGCAGCTTCGACAGTTTGACTTACTATAACTTTTACGGATAGCTTCAAATATAGAAGAGAACACAGACAGTTTTCGACAAATATGGGAAAATGACAATTCATGTCACAAGTAAAAATTACACAGCTTTTGTGAAATACGGGAAAATCTTAAACCATATCAAATATAGAGAAATGACAAATGGTTTAAAGGTGACAATACTAGCCAGGTGGCGCCCCTATTAGTAAAAAAGTCATACATACATATAATCACGCCTTTATCCCTATTGGGGTAGGCAGAGTGTAAACGACCTAAACCAAAGTCGTTCCGCCAAGTCCGACAATTTTTTTGAGGGTTATTTAAGATAGATTTGTAGGTTTATTACTGTAGTGACAGTTTGCCAGCCCATCGCCTAAATTGCAATATACTGTAACCCTTTATTACTGTAGTGACAGTTTGCCAGCCCATCGCCTAAATTGCAATATACTGTAACCCTTTATTACTGTAGTGACAGTTTGCCAGCCCATCGCCTAAATTGCAATATACTGTAACCCTCTGATCCTTTAGCTGTTTTTTACAAGCAGGGATTGCCATACGCTATGGTGATGATGACAGCATGCCCGGGAGCAAAATGCAGCTGGTGTATTCTATGTTTTGCAAGAAGAAGAAGCTACAATAGCCAAGAAAAAAAAAGAGATTAGATATAGCTTACTTACGTCGACGTTAATTCCAAGCGATTGGTCGTTGCAAGAATTAGGGCACTTGTCTTTTGGACCAAGCACACAGACCGAGATCTTCACTACAACCACCAGCACTGGAAATAAGTATTTTTTATTAAGAATGCGTACGGCCATCTTGGAAATGATAATATATCCTTCTTCTGTCGAGTGGAAATCGAGTCTATCGACCATCGATGAACCCTGGTGTTAGAGTTTTTAAACCACCTAGTAGCACAACTATTAGGCCTCTGACATGGTTTGAGTAACGACCACTATCAAAGAAAGCGACCGGGACCGACGGCTTAACGTGCCCTCCGAAGCACGAAATCTTTTTCTTTTTCGGACAATCAGGTGATTCAGCCTGCAATGTCCTAACCAAACTGGGGAAAAAATCACAAAGTGATAAATTCTCAAATATTAACTATGTGTTTCCCCCCCGGGAATCGAACCCAGGACCTCCGGATCAGGAGTCCATGGCACTAACCACTAGACCACGGAGTCAGTTATGATAATATATTTAAGCAATTGTAGCAATTCGACGTTATAAAAGACACTGCTTGACCTTTTCTATCATGAGAGAAGAGAAAGAGACGTGCCAAATTGTTCCCAAAACTTTAATCTTCATTTGCCATACAAATTGCAGCGTGAATTATTACATACATATAATCACGCCTTTACCCCCCTGGCGTCGTAGGCACCTAAACAAAGGTCTTTCCGCCACGTCTGATAAATTTTGAGAGTTATTTAAGATAGATTTATACGTATATTGCTGTAGTGACAGGTTGTCAGCCCATCGCCTAAATTGCAATATACTGAAACCCTCGGATCCCTTAGCTGGTTTTACAGCATGGTCGGGAGGAAATGCAGCTGGCACATTCTATGTTTTTCTCTGGCACCCAGTCTAGCATGGAAGTTGATTTATTGTCTCAGTACAATACAATACAAAGGTAAATGTAAAGTATTTTAAATGAAACATCATTTTCATAAACAAAATATATTGAACAAAGTTTAATTCAAGAATCTCATTGAATTTACAAGTGTAATTAATAAAAGAATACGTAAAATATAAACTTACGTTTTGATAACAGGTTGTAAACTGTAAAATAAAAAATATGGATTAACACAAATATTAAGTCATTTTATTACATTTGTGAAACATTATGTATATACATAACGATAAACAAGTGTTATTCATAACGAAAACTGATCGGCTTACTTGTTTGTATTGTAAGGAAGGTTAGCCTTTCCATTTCAATACAAACAAGTAAGCCGATCAGTTTTGATTATTATGTACTAGCGACCCGCCCCGGATTCGCACGGAAATTATCAGTGTTTCTCAACTATATTATGCATGTATTATACATATAAACCTTCCTCTTGAATCAATCTATCCATTAAAAGAAAACGCATTAAAATCTGTTGCGTAGTTTTAAAGATATGCATACATAGGGATATAGGGACAGGGAAAGCGACTTTGTTTTATACTATGTAGTGATCTGGGCGTAAGGAACGGTATTTTTCAAAACAACGGCATTGATGTCTCTCGTTCTCTACAATTTTCTTATCTTCTTTTGTCGTGTGGGTATCGAGTTAATCGACCCTGTGAACCCTGGTGTTAGAGTTTTTAAACCGCTGACATGGTTTTTAACGACAGCGACCGGGTCCGACGGCTTAACGTGCCCTCCGAAGCACGGAATCTTTTTATTTCCAGACAACCAGGTGATTCGGCCTGCATTGTCCTAACCAAACTGGGCAAATCTCACAAAGTCATATTTTGTCAAATATCAAATTGTAAATGGAACCCTCCCCTTCCTGGAAATGGAACCTAGGAGCTCCGGATCATGAGCCCATGGCTCTGACCACTAGACCACGGAGGACATTTTCTTATTTAAATATTTACTTACCCGGAACAAGGGTGACGTCAATGATATTGCTGAAAGCCAATGAAACTGAAAAAAAAATACAAATGTTAAACATTGTTTTTGAATGATGTAATAAATTGGTCATCATCTCCCTAGCCTTATCCCGTATCTCACAGGGTCGGCTACCTAATCTAGGGGATTGAACGAGGGTACTGGTTTTTACACAGAGCGACTGCCATCTGACCTCCGCAACCCAGAAGGGAAACCAGACCCAATCCTAGATTAGGTCAGAGTTTTCAAGCCGCCAATGCTTAGAACTGGCCTCTGATATGGCTTAACGACTAATATCTACGGTATTAAACGATATTAACCGGGACCAACGGCTTAACGTGCCTTCTGAAGCACGAAAAAAGCGCCGAATAAACGTACATATGAAATTCGAAAACCGAAAAACACATTGGTACGTGGTGGGATTCGAACCACGACCTCCCGCTCAGGAGGCAGCGGCCCTATCCACTACACCATCGGGCTCTTCGGGATGTAATAAATTGGTAAGCCTTTTTTTTATTAGAAATGGGTTTGCTCTTGACTCTAGACACTAGGTCAGGGATGACTATGACAGAGTCGACGATGGAGCTAGCTCACCCAGAAGATGCCTGTTATGGCACTGGCAATCTCACGCACCGACGGAACACAGCAAGCTGTTTGGCGCCGGACTCCGGTGAGAGCTGTTTAAGATATAAAAAATGGAAATAGTTAGGTGGACTTACTTTTCAAAATAATAGTGATAAGCTCATCCAAATCCTTAGGGTTATTTTCTGTAAACAGAGAACAAATCAACATGTAAAAAATATTGTTAAATGAAGACAAATCTAAATGAATAATATTACATACATACATACATAAAATCACGCCTTTATCCCTTACGGGGTAGGCAGAGCATAAAACGCCTCCTAAAAGGCGCTTTCGCCACGTCTGACATAAATTGGGGGCAATTTTAGATTGTAATGTGTATTGCTGTAGTGACAGGTTGTCAGCCCATCGCCTAAATTACAATACACTGTAACCCTCGAATCCCTTTTGCTGACTTATACAGCATGCCCGGGAGGAAGGGCAACTGGAACATTCTATGTTTTTCTTTCTCTCCCAGTCCAGTATGGAAGATAAATAATATTATTGATGGAAATCAATAGATATGTGGATGGATATGGACTTGATTCTAGATTTTCCGGCTAAAACTAAAATTAAAATCTATTTGTTACTTCCAGACTAAAACATTGGAAAAGGATAGGAGATCTAGTCTCTCCGGTTTTTGATTTATAGTCGGTGGTTTTAAGCGTTATCTGTCATTTTTATCCGCCGTCATATAATATGGCGGATAAAAATGTAAGAAACACTGCGGAAACGTGCAAAAGCGCACAAAGGGTAAAACCATAGAGTATAAATCGCCTGTCCTTTTTCAATTTCATTATTTTGAAAGAGACAGATTGATTTTAGTTTAAGTTTTAACCGATGGTATCTAGGATCGAGCCCAATGCATTCCTATGAAGAAAATTTTAATGTACTGTAGTGTATGTACTTTGTAGGTACTTTATAACTTACTGATATTTTGAAGGTAGTTGATATATTTATTGTCCTTCAATTTGCTGTGACCTGTAATATAAAATAATAACGTTCATATAATTTGTATTATAATTTGCATATGGAGAGCCCGATGGTGTAGTGGATAGGGCCGCTGCCTCCTGAGGGAGGTCGTGGTTCGAATCCCACCACGTACCAATGTGTTTTTCGATTTACGAATTTCATATGTGCGTTTATTCGGCGCTTTTTCCGTGCTTCGGAAGGCACGTTAAGCCATTGGTCCCGGTTAATATCGTTTAATACCGTAGATATTAGTCGTTCAGCCATGTCAGAGGCCAGTGCTAAGCATTGGCGGCTTGAAAACTCTGACCTATCTAGGATTGGGTCTGGTTTCCCTTCTGGGTTGCGGAGGTCAGATGGCAGTCGCTCTGTGTAAAAACCAGTACCCTCGTTCAATCCCCTAGATTAGGTAGCCGACCCCGTGACATACGGGATAAGGCTAGGGAGATGATGATATAATTTGTATTAATTTTTATAATTTCATCATCGCAAATTATTACGGGTGTAAGGTACAACGACCTTCCCATACAAAATGCCCACCTCGATCAGACAAATTGTAAGGAAAACCGGAAGGCACGTGAAGCCGTTGGTCTCTGTTAATATCGTTTAACATACATACATATAGTCACGCCCCCATCCCTAATGGGGTAGGCAGAGCGCAAACGACCAAAACAAAGGTCGTCCCGCCACGTCTGACAAAGTTTTGAGGGTTATTTAAGATATATTTTGTGGGTATATTGCTGTAGTGACAGGTTGTCAGCCCATCGCCTAAATTGCAATATACTGAAACCTTCGGATCCCTTAGCTGATTTTTACAGCATGCCCGGGAGGAAATGCAGCTGGCACATTCTATGTTTTTCTCTCGCTCCCAGTCCAGCATGGAAATTATATATCGTTTAACTCCGTAGATATTAGTCGTTAAGCCACGTCAGAGGCCAGTGCTAAGCGTTGGCGGCTTAAAACTCTGATCTAGGATTGGGTCTGGTTTCCCTTCTGGGTTGAGGTTGGGTAAAAACCATTACCCTCGTTCCATCCCTTAGATTAGGTAGCCGACCCCTGAGATATGGGATAAGGCAAGGTAGATGAGTGCGATGGCATTATTAAGCTATAAACTTGCCTTTGTACTGCTTATAAATGGCGACGCAGCCGTTAGAGATTCCATCAGTTGCATTTTTAATTTTCTGTGAAACATAAGAAAATGAGATTAGCGACATGATCTTTTGATAAAAACGTTGACAGCTAGTTTTTTTTTGTTATTCATTAATATAAACTTACATGACGGCGCCGGTTATTTCCATTATTTCCTTGTCCGTTGTTTCCATTATTTCCTTGTCCGTTGTTTCCATTATTTACTTGTCCGTTGTTTCCATTGTTTCCTTGTCCGTTGTTTCCATTATTTACTTGTCCGTTGTTTCCATTATTTCCTTGTCCGTTGTTTCCATTATTTACTTGTCCGTTGTTTCCATTATTTACTTGTCCGTTGTTTCCATTATTTACTTGTCCGTTGTTTCCATTGTTTCCTTGTCCGTTGTTTCCATTATTTACTTGTCCGTTGTTTCCATTGTTTCCTTGTCCGTTGTTTCCATTATTTACTTGTCCGTTGTTTCCATTATTTCCTTGTCCGTTGTTTCCATTATTTCCTTGTCCGTTGTTTCCATTATTTACTTGTCCGTTGTTTCCATTACTTCCTTGTCCGTTGTTTCCATTATTTACTTGTCCGTTGTTTCCATTACTTCCTTGTCCGTTGTTTCCATTATTTACTTGTCCGTTGTTTCCATTATTTCCTTGTCCGTTGTTTCCATTATTTCCTTGTCCGTTGTTTCCATTATTTCCTTGTCCGTTGTTTCCATTATTTACTTGTCCGTTGTTTCCATTATTTACTTGTCCGTTGTTTCCATTACTTCCTTGTCCGTTGTTTCCATTATTTACTTGTCCGTTGTTTCCATTACTTCCTTGTCCGTTGTTTCCATTATTTACTTGTCCGTTGTTTCCATTATTTCCTTGTCCGTTGTTTCCATTGTTTCCTTGTCCGTTGTTTCCATTATTTCCTTGTCCGTTGTTTCCATTATTTACTTGTCCGTTGTTTCCTGAGTTTCCGCTGTTTCCTGAGTTTCCGCTTTTTCCTGAGTTTCCGGAGTTACCACTGTTTCCGGAGTTTCCATTGTTTCCGGAGTTACCACTGTTTCCGGAGTTTCCGCTGTTTCCGGAGTTACCACTGTTTCCGGAGTTACCACTGTTTCCGGAGTTACCACTGTTTCCGGAGTTACCACTGTTTCCGGAGTTTCCGCTGTTTCCGGAGTTACCACTGTTTCCGGAGTTTCCGTTGTTTCCGGAGTTACCACTGTTTCCGGAGTTTCCGTTGTTTCCGGAGTTACCACTGTTGCCACCTCCGTTATTTTTGACGTCCTTCCATGGGTTGTTCTCATCTTTGACTTCCACGTCAAGGCATTTGATCACGTATTCTTCCTCGTTTTCGTCAACATCTAAATAAATAATATTTATTTTAGTGGTTACTTCTTACATACATACATACATATAATCACGCCTTTATCCCTAATGGGTAAATTATGCTACTGCCTTTTCGAGGATGCGGTACATGAAATCCTAAACTCTTTTTTATATTTTCTCTTTGTTTATCGTGTGTCCGTGTCAATGTCCTGTACTGTGTTCTTGAATAAACGTAATACCTATCTACATACATACATATAATCACGCCTTCATCCCTAATGGGGTAGGCATTGTGTAAACGACCTAAACAAAGGTCGTTCCGCCATGTCAGACAAAGTTTTGAGGGTTATTTAAGATAGATTTGTAGGTATACTGCTGTAGTGACAGGCTGTCAGCCCATCGCCTAAATTACAATATACTGAATCCCGGAGGAAAAGCAGCTGGCAGCTTCTATGTTTTTCTCTCTCTGCCAGGCCAGCATGGAAGATATAACAATACCTATCTATCTATCTCCATATATAAAAGGGACTGCTTACCTCTATATCCAGCATCCACGAGATATCCCAAAGAAACCTCCAGCCATGTTCCAACAAAGATATTGCCAACTGTAAAATAATTATCCAGTTAAATTATTAATCTGTATACAAACGCCATTGTGTATATAATGTATGTTTTTTTTTTGTTTTTTTTTTTTAAATATTACTTGCTAAAGGGTAACAATGATTTCTAGTTTGTACTCTTTCGGTTTTGTTTTATGTACACTACACAAATGTAAGATAAGATAAGAATATATTTTATTGCACAGAAAAGACACAAGAGAAAATAAAATTAAATGAATCAAATAGTAGTAAAATTAGGCGGCCTTATTGCTAAGCAGCAATTTCTTCCAGGCAACGTTAGGGTACAGGAAAATAAAAGTTGAACTAGCGGGCTGGTATAAATTTTAGGCAATATATATACGACACTACACACCAATTTTATTCTTGTTTTGCATGCGCCCGTTACTCTCTGAGGGTACTAGCTGAAAATCTGTGTTTTGCTCAGCAGGCAAAACGTTTATGCTGAGCTATACTAATGATATTTTAAGAAAGATACGTTACGTTCATACTGCACGCACATTTTAATTGTTCCGCGACCCATATACATACATATTTATATAACATTGCAATCTAAACAAACGCTGAGTGCGACACAAAATAAGTGAAACAGATAGCTATTTGTAATCAGTTCAGCCTTGAATATAATTTAACTTTTTTTCTCACTTCGCAGCTCGCAGCTCGACTGCCTAAAATGGTCACAATTAGGACCATTTGACGGCACGAGTTTCGCGCGTTGGTAACGTCTACCTATATATAATATCATTTATAATATTATTGGAGCTATAGCCCTATTGATTAACTGAGACACACACAACCTTTTTTTGTTTTGTATTTATCGTACATACATACATACATATAATCACGCCTTTATCCCTAATGGGGTAGGCAGAGCGTAAACGACCTAAACAAAAGTCGTTCCGCCACGTCTGACAAAGTTTTGAGGGTTATTTAAGATAGAATTCTAGGTATATTGCTGTAGTGACAGGTTGTCAGCCCATCGCCTATATTACAATATACTGAAACCCTCGGATCCCTTAGCTGGATCTTACAGCATGCCCGGGAGGAAATGCAGCTGGCACATTCTATGCTTTTCTCTCGCTCCCAGACCAGCATGGAAGTATTTATCGTGTATGTTTGTTTTTCAATTTTATGTTTGTTTAACTGTTTACTTCTGTCTCCTTTTTATTTAACGAATTGTACGTGTGTCTTTTTAAAACAAATAAATTTATTATCTATCTATCTAAGTGAGCAACTATAAATTAAATACTTTCAAACAATGACGAACAATGAATTATAAAATATTAATACATAGGTACATGGATAAAGTGAGAGTATGTGTCTAACAAATTTAGATGTCCATTATATTTAAATAGTTAATGTTATTAATAAAGAATAACTATGTAACAAAAAAATATTTCGTCCAGCACGCCACATCGAGGCAAAGTTACCAAAATACTGGCAGCGTTTCTTCGTTGCACTGCTATCCTGATTCTGTGTTTTTGTTTGGTAAATATGTGAATGGGTTTCACGATTCTAGATTTACCGGCTAAAACTAAAATTAAAATATATGTGTCACTTTCAGACTAAAACTTTTTTTTTTATTTATAGTCGGTGGTTGTATGCGTAATCTGTCTTATATATCCTTAGTCATTTGATATGGCGGATAAAATTGACAGAAATAATGGGGAAACGTGCAAAAGTGCCTGAAAATCTAGCGGACAATGTGTAAAACCATAAAGTATAAATCTTCTATCCTTTTACTGGTATCTAGAATCGAGCCTAATATGTGTGTTATTTTTGTGTGTTAGAATGTATTGTTGTGTTTATGTGTGAACAACATTATCTACAGATAATATGTTGATTATTATGTTGTTATTTTGATAGTGTAAGACTTTCGGATTTAAAACTCACCATCTTTTTCATTGGCGTTTGTAATAATGCCGACAACGATGGAGACTGAAAGCAAAAATTGTTGTCAATTTTTTTTATAACAAAACTGCGGCTTTGTAATATAATATAATAAGATGAAGAATAACTTCATAATGTTGCTGCGGTATATTTATGTTTTTTTTTTGTATTTGAAACACATTATATTTATTACGAAAACCCGAGAGCCCGATAGTAGATAGGGCCGCTGCCTCCTGAGCGCGTCGTGGTTCGAATCCCACCACGTACCAATGCATTTTGCGGTTTTTGAATTTCATATGTACGTTTATTCGGTGCTTTTTCCGTGCTTCGGAAGGCACGTTAAGCCGTTGGTTCCGGTTAATATCGTTTAATACCGTAGATATTAGTCGTTAAGCTATATCAGAGGCCAGTGCTAAGCATTGGCGGCTTGAAAACTCTGACCTAATCTAGGATTGGGTCTGGTTTCCCTTCTAAGTTGCGGAGGTCAGATGGCAGTCGCTCTGTGTAAAAACCAGTACCCTCGTTCAATCCCCTAGATTAGGAAGCCGAACCCGTGAAATACGGGATAAGGCTAGGGAGATGATGATATTTATTACGAAAAGTGGCAACACCACTACTCCGCAAACACTTATTTACACTCGCATTAAGGTTTTCCCGAAAGTGGATCAAAATTCCAAAATTCTTAGGGAATATTCCCTTAAGTGCCCATCTCTAGCATAACATTATAAAATTTGAAAAGTTGGGAAAGAATACTTGCAGTAACATTATGTTAACATTATTTATTTATGTATTACTAACTCTTTATGGATGTAAATCTGAAATAAATTTATTGTATTGTATTATTAATTTATAGTACTTACTTTGAACAATCAGTTCGATCAATGTGTTCTTCGTGATAGTTCCTAAAAATAATAAAAATATCCAATTATATCTTGTTGTAAAATATTATATCTATTGACTCATAAATATAAGCATAACGTGAGAATTTGTATATAGAATTTTACATCATCATCAAAAACTAACCAATAAGATATTGGTCCAGTACAGTTTCAATAATTTCAAATATTGTTAAGTTAACTTTTAACAACACAACAGTCGTGTATAAATTTATCTCATTTTTCTTTCAACTATAATTTTATATTAATTTTCCGGTTCAATTAAAAATTAATTAGAATAAAAATTGAAATATCTCTAAAATTTGTATTTTTATGTCCTTACTAATTAAAATATACTAAGTATTTCATTAAATATTCCTTATTTAAAATTGCAACTCACCAGCTTGTACGATAATAGTCAACTTCTCAATCGCCAGCAACAGTTGCAGCTGAGCACCAGAGAAGCTCTTAAGACCTAAATAATAAAAAAACATTAACAATAAAATTTAAAAAAGTAAAGCCAATAGAAATATATCAATATTTTTATTTCACGATTTTCGCTCGGTCGTACTTGTGGGTGTGCGTGCGGATGCGCGCATGTGTGTGCAACACAGGGTTCGAATAAATCAGTTTTTTTTTAATATATGTCATAATATATACTACCATACATATATTTGTTAAGTATTAATGTAAGCCTAGCTATAACACGCTAATGTACAAGTTGTTACAAATAAATAGATTTTTGTTTGTTTATTTTATTTTTGATACTAATTTTATACAGACTACAGAGGGTAACAAAATATAAGAAATTTACTCAATAATTCAATGTCACATAAAACTAAATGTATTAATTGTACATGTCAATCTTAAAACAAACAATAGGTACTTGACTATTTAACGATATTTATAGTTATATCAATGATATATATCCATTATGATTTATAATATATATTCACTGATATTATAAACAATATCAGTGGTTAAATATCATTGGATCATTAATTCAAGATATATTATATCAAAAAATCTTTTTTCATCCCGGCAACTACAGGTGTAATGCCAAACTCACGCACACTAAGACAGTGTGCATGTAGGTACATTTACACATACAAGTATGGCAAAACGGCAGTCGTGAGATACAATTCCTGTTACTTTCGCATTCGGATACAATTGAAACGCTAGACTAGGATAGAGAAGTATAGTTGAGAAAGCCCGATGGTGTAGTGGATAGGGCCGCTGCCTCCTAAGCGGGAGGTCGTGGTTCGAATCCCACCATGTACCAATGTGATTTTCGGTTTTCGAATTTCTTATGTACGTTTATTCGGCGCTTTTTCCGTGCTTCGGAAGGCACGTTAAGCCGTTGGTCCCGTTTAATATAGTTAAATACCGTAGATATTAGTCGTTAATCCATATCAGAGGCCAGTGCTAAGCATTGGCGGCTTGAAAATTCTGACCTAATCTAGGATTTGGTCTGGTTTCCCTTCCGGGTTGCGGAGGTCAGATGGCAGCCGCTCTGTGTAAAAACCAGTACTCTCGTTCAATCCCCTAGATTAGGTAGCCGACCCCGTGAGATACGGGATAAAGCTAGGGAGATGATGACTAGGATAGAGAAGTATACCTTTTCCGTTTGTAATTTGTTTGATGATGTCATTATATTGGTCATGACATTTGTCCAGTTTGTTACTTCTCAAAATGTCACTAATGCTGCCAGACAACTGAAAAAGAAACCAACAATTTACATTAAGTTGATGAATTTCATAGCCCTTCTTCCATGCTGGCCTGGGAGCGAGAGAAAAACATAGGATGCGCCAGCTGCATTTCCTCCCGGGCATGCTGTAAAAACCAGCTAAGGGATCCGAGGGTTTCTGTATATTGCAACTTAGGCAATGGGCTGACAACCTGTCACTAAAGCAATATACTTACAAATCTATCTTAAATAACCCTCAAAACGTGGCGGAACGACCTTTGTTTGGGTCGTTTACGCTCTGCCGACCCCATAAGAATAAAGGCGTGATTATATGTATGTATGTATGTTGCCCCGAAATGTTGTATCAGTTGGTAGTTTTGCTAGTTTAAGGGAATCCCCGGTGCACGCCAGCGCCCCCAGATCAGATTGAAGTATGGGTACTAAAGTTTATTTAAAACATTCTATGTTTTTCTCTCGCTCCCAGGCCAGCATGGAAGCACTGCAGTTACAGATATCAAAAGTGCTAAAAGTGGCCGTTTTTAGCAAATTTTCTATCTGTAACAACAACGAACTATAAGTTGCAACTTTATGAGGTTCTAAATGACCTTCATTGCTTTAACCTCAATCTGATCTACCGGATTTTCGATTGATTCTGTTTTCAGTGAATAATATTTTTTTGACTGATGAGGGCGCCACTTAGCCCAGGGGAGCCCCTTTACAAGATAATTTTCGTCAAATATAGAAAAAATATAGTTAACATCAAATGTAGAACTATGACAGTTCTTGTCGAACATAGATTTTTCTTTTGATGTCAATTTAATTTGAAGCGTTTCAACGAGCAAGTAAGAGTTAAATTGTGAAAAAAAAAACCGCAACTGCGTGTCTTTTGTATTGTATCAAAGAACCGAGGGTCCGAGGAATTTAGGCGATGGGCTGACCACCTGTCACTACATCAATATGCCTATCTATCTAAAATAACCCTCTAAACTTTGTCAGACGTGGCGGAACGACATTTGTTGAGGTCGTTTACGCTCTGCCTACCCCATTAGAGATAAAGGCGTGATTATATGTATGTATGTATGTAACTGCAGAGAAAAGTGAATTATTAATTTATAATGTTTTAAATAAACTTTAGTACCCATACTTCCGATCTGAGGGCGCTGGCGTGCACTGGGGATTCCCTTAAACTATCAAAACTACCAAAGATAAAGATAAAGTCGTGATTATATGTATGTATCAAAGAGCTAACTTACGTCAACGTCTATTCCTAGAAGCTGGCCGTTGCATACGGAAGGGCACTTGTCTTTAGGACCCAGCACACAGACGGAGATTTTCACCACGACCACCAACACTGGAAATAAGTGTTTTCAATAAATACATGTTCGGCCATTTTAAAAAAAGAAATTGTTGTACAGCACATGTTTTTTTTTTATTTTTATCTCTTATTTTTCGTCTGTCATGTGGATTGCAGAATTATTTAGTTACTATCAACGTCAGATGCCTTTTATGTTTAATATTTTGTCAGACTTAGATATATTTTTTTTAAATATACCGATTTAGTTTCCACTGTAGTAGGCCTAGTAAAAGTCGTAAAAATGGGTTTACTTACATTTAGATATCAGGTTGTAAACTGAAAACAAAAAAAAAGGTTAACACATATTAGATATTTCTTTTCATTACATTTGTATGTATAATGTGCGCAAGAGACAGCATTTCAACAAAAAATAATTATGATTTTCAAACTACGTTGATCAGTCTACAATGGACTCGATTTTAGAAACCACCTGCTAAAACTAAAATTAAAATCTATCTGTCCTTTTCAAAATAATAAAATTGAAAAAGGACATGTGATTTATATTGTATGTTTTTACACATTGTTAGCTAGATTTTGATGCGCATTTGCACGTTTTCCCAGTATTTCTGTTAATTTTATCTGCCATATCACATGACGGCGTATAAAAGTGACAGATAACGCATAAAAGCACCGAATATAAATCAAAACCGGAGAAAATAGTTCTTCTCTCCTTCAACAATGTTTTTAGTCTGAAAGTGACAAATAGATTTTAATTTTAGTTTTAGCCGGCAAATCTAGAGCCCAATATTCTTTTAATAAAAAAAATACTTACTGGGGACAAGTGTGACGTCAATAATACTAGTGTAAGCCACCGAAACTGAAAACAAAAATAATCATTTTAAACATACATACATACATATAGTCACGCCTTTATCCCTAATGGGGTAGGCAGAGCGCAAACGGCCTAAACAAAGATCGTTCCGCCACGTCTGACAAAGTTTTGAGGGTTATTTAAGATAGATTTGTAAGTATATTGCTGTAGTGACAGGTTGTCAGCCCATCGCCTAAGTTGCAATATACAGAAACCCTCGGATCCCTTAGCTGGTTTTTACAGCATGCCCGGGAGGACATGCAGCTGGTTTATTCTATGTTTTTCTCTCGCTCCCAGTCCAGCATGGAAGTAATCATATATTATTATTTTTAAACGTCAAATGACATAATTTGAAATAATCAAACGACATAATAAATATACATTAATGACAAGTAGTTAGTTAGTTACTAGCCTACACTGTCCCACTGCTGGGCAAAGGTCTCTCCTTTCTTCTTCTCGGTCTTTGGCTGTTTCCGACCAGTTCGAATCGAATTCTGCTAAGGCGTCCTGCCTTAAAATACAAATAAATACTTACTCTTCAAAATAATGGTAATAAGTTCATCCAAATTCTTTGGATTGTTATCTGAAAAAAAAAACAGAAAATAAAATACAAATAAAACAAACAAATACAAAGATATATTAAATTCTGCTTTGCAATGAAATCATAAAATAAAAGTGTGTCCTCATCTCACTAAGAGCATTCGTTCGCGAGCAACGTGCGCCCACAGATTATCTATTAGACGCCAAATGCTTATTACATAGATGACGAATAAAACGAACGAATGTTCTCAGTGAGGACGCACCGTAAGGTGAATTTATGTCTATGAATAGATCTCTTGCAGACAATCTTACAACAGAAATTGTTTTGTACTTTTAACTTACTGATATTTTGAAGGTCTTTAATATATTTGTTGTCCTTCAGTTTGCTGTGATCTGTAAAATAAATTACAAATAGGTATTTAATTATTATTATTTAAATTATCACTGCTAAATAGTAATTCTTAGTAGTTCTTCCATGTTGGCCTGGGAGCGAGAGAAAAACATAGAATGTGCCAGCTGCATTTCCTCCCGGGCATGCTGTAAAAACCAGCTAAGGGATCCGAGGGTTTCAGTACATTGTAATTTAGGCGATGGGCTGACAACCTGTCACTACAGCAATATACTTACAAATCTATCTTAAATAACCCTCAAAACTTTGTCAGACGTGGCGGAACGACCTTTGTTTGGGTCGTTTACGCTCTGCCTACCCCATTAGGGATAAAGGCGTGATTATATGTATGTATGTAAATAGTAATTCACAACACACTAGTAGTTTATAATGCACTTTTATTGAAATCAAAAGTCCCGATGTTTGTGAAGTAGTTAGGACAGGTAGGTACGAAAAAATAAACAAAGCGAATGTCCGTTTAGTAGATTAATTAATAGGATAATACCTTATTCAAATGTTCATATATCTACAGTGGTTATATTTATTTAAACTCACCTTTGTACTTCTTATAGGCTTTGTTGCAGCCTTCAGAGATTCCATTTGGAGCATGCTTAATTTTCTGATAAATAAAATAGAAGGACATTAGCGACATGATATTTAAATATTTTAAATAAGCTGTTTTCCCTCCCTGGAGGTAGCGGAGAGAGGCCTCTGCCCAGCAGTGGGACATATAACGGGTATATAAGATAAGATAAGCGGTTTCAACGTTGTTTTCTTCCAAGCTGCTTCTTCTGTCGAGTGGGTATCGAGTCTATGGACTCGATGAACCCTGGTGTCAGAGTTTTTACACCGCCTAGTAGCACAACTATCAGGCCTCTGACATGGTTTTGTGTAAAGACCACTATCAAAGACAGCGACCGGGACCGACGGCTTAACGTGCCCTCCGAAGCACGAAATCTTTTTCTTTTCGGACAATCAGGTGATTCAGCCTGCAATGTCCTACCCAAACTGGGGAAAAATTCACTAACTGATAAATTCTCAAATATCAACTTTGTGTTTTACCCCTGGGAATCGAACCCAGGACCTCCGGATCGGGAGTCCATGGCACTAGCCACTAGACCACGGAGGCAGTTAGTAGTAGTTAGTAGACCAAGCTGCAAAAAACATAGATGTGCCAGCTGCATTTCCTCTCGGGCATGCTGTAAAAACCAGTTAAGGGATCCGAGGGTTTCTGTATATTGCAATGTAGGCGATGGGCTGACAACCTGTCACTTCAGAAATATACCTAAAAATCTATCTCAAATAACGCTCAAAACTTTGTCAGACGTGGCGAAACGACCTTTGTTTTGGGTCATTTACGCTCTGCCTACCCGGAAAAAGGCGTGATTATAAATGTATGTACGTTTCAACGTCCTTATGTTTTGTAAACATCTTCAAAAAGAAACATCTTCATCATCATCAACTTACATGTTTGCGTTTATTTTTTCCTCCGTTGTTGCCATTGTTACTTCCTCCGTTATTTCCTCCTTGGTTTCCTCCGTGGTCGCCATCGTTTTTTCCTCCGTTATCGCCATTGTTTTTTCCTCCGTTATCGCCATTGTTTTTTCCTCCGTTATCGCCATTGTTTTTTCCTCCGTTATCGCCATTGTTTTTTCCTCCGTTATCGCCATTGTTTTTTCCTCCGTTATCGCCATTGTTATTTCCTCCGTGGTCGCCATTGTTTTTTCCTCCGTTATCGCCATTGTTTTTTCCTCCGTGGTCGCCATTGTTTTTTCCTCCGTTATCGGCATTGTTTTTTCCTCCGTTATCGCCATTGTTATTTCCTCCGTGGTCGCCATTGTTTTTTCCTCCGTTATCGCCATTGTTTTTTCCTCCGTTATCGCCATTGTTATTTCCTCCGTGGTCGCCATTGTTTTTTCCTCCGTTATCGCCATTGTTTTTTCCTCCGTGGTCGCCATTGTTTTTTCCTCCGTGGTCGCCATTGTTTTTTCCTCCGTGGTCGCCATTGTTTTTTCGTCCGTGGTCACCATTGTTTTTTCCTCCGTTATCGCCATTGTTTTTTCCTCCGTGGTCGCCATTGTTATTTCCTCCGTTGTTGCCATTGTTACTTCCTCCGTTGTTGCCATTGTTACTTCCTCCGTTATTTCCTCCTTGGTTTCCTCCGTTATTACCATCGGTATTATTTCCCCCATCTTTCCATGGGTTCTTGTCATCTTTCTTTCCCACGTCAATGCATTTAATCACGTAATTTTCCTCATCATCGTCAACCTCTAAACAAAAAATATTAAATTTGATGGTAAGTTCCAAAACAGTACTTTTTCATACATACATACAACTTACGTTACGTAAACTTACGTTGATTTTAAAATACATACTTGTTTGACGTCCCAAGAACGTCTCGCCAATAAAAAGATAAATGTACTATAGATGAGTATGTATAGTGTATATTTCTTACCTCTATATCCAGCATCCACAAGATATCCAGAACCAATTTCAAGACATGTCCCAATAAAGGTTGTGCCAACTGTAAAACGAAAAGAAAATATTTTCAAATTGCAAATAGTCTCGTCATAATTAATGTAATAAAGTATTTTTATATCAAGTTTTGCTTAAGAATAAAAAAAAATACATATAGGTCAATGGAATATTCTATTATAGATGGCTCTGCCAGGAATTAAAAATACTTATCATAGAGGTACCATAGAGAAGGGCTTATAGGAGTGCATAAGTCCCTCTCTTATTCTGTCTCTATTTTTCTCTATGACAGGTATTTTTAATTACTGGTAGGGGCATACATAATGATCTTTTTACTAAACAAGATATCCAGTCAAGATATTGGTGATGAGTATGCACCTACGCACCGGGCACGTCCCACTGAATTCATATGGTCACATGATGAGGGTTTTAGATTCTTCAAACTGTGCGTTATGTAACGTTAGAGAGGACAATTACCACGCCTTGGTGGAGTGTGTTCGGGTTAGGGCAGAAAGAGAGGCACTGGAGTCAGAAGCACATTGTAAATTTTGCGAAGTTGGTAATGTGAATATGATATTATCAAACCCTACATCCTCAATAGCTGTTAAGTTGTATTATGTAATGTTAAAATGAATTAAGCGTAGACAACTGTTTTGTAATTGTTATATGGGGCTGACATAGTCGCTCAGCGACTAAAGCCTTTTTTTCTCAATAAAGATCTAAAAAAAAAATGATATCCCAAAAATTTGAAGGAATTGTTCAGACGACAAAACTGAACCAATTTCACAAAGTTTCAAACTTACCATCTTTCTCTTTGCCGTTGGTAATGATGGCGATCACGACGTAAACTGAAAATAAAAATTGATATAGTTTTTTCTTTTGTACATTCATAGGTTCCTCCGTTAAAGGATTCTTCGCTAGAAATACGGCTAAAGTCGATAAAGTTTCATCATCATCATCATCTCCCTAGCCTTATCCCGTATCTTACCGTAAGGGGTTGGCTACCTAATCCAGGGGATTGAACGAGGGTACTGGTTTTTACACAGAGCGACTGCCATCTGACCTCCGCAACCCAGAAGGGAAACCAGACCCAATCCCAAAGTCGATAAAGTGTACGAAGATAAAAAAGTGGCCATCGTGTTTTGTTTTTTAATGATTGTAGGTATAGGAATTAAAACTGTCAAAAATAAGTAGGTGTAATTTTTTAAATATTTGATACTATAATATACTCACTTTGAACATACAATTCTACCAAAGTATTCTTGGTGATCTTTCCTGAAAATATAATAATTAAATTAGTTAAAGTTACATGGTAGCACGCATCAAAATTATTATTACGAGTATGATTATCAAAGACAACACGTCTTTTTTAAATAAATATAATAGTGGGACAATGGATTCGATTCTAGATACCACCGCTAAAAACAAAAATTAAAATTTATCTGTCACTTTCAAAATAATAAAATTTAAAAAGGACAGGCGATTTATATACTCTATGGTTTTACACTTTATCCGCAAAATTTTTACACGCTTTTGCACTTTTCACCAGTATTTCAATTGTCAATTATATCCGCCATATCATATGACGGCGGATATAAATGACAGATAACGCATAAAACCTCCAACTATAAATCAAAAACCGGAGAGAATAGATCTCCCGTTCTTTTCTAATGTTTTTAGTCTGAAAGTGACAAGTAGATTTTAATTTTAGTTTTAGCCGGCACATCTAGAATCGAGCCAAATATCCTTGAGTGGGCACATTACAGGCTATATAAAGAAAATACTAAATAAAGGCAATTTATTGAAAAAACTCACCTCCTTGTACGATAAGGGTCAACTTCTCAATGGCCAGCAGAAGCTGCAGCTGGGCACCAGAGAAATGCTTCAGACCTGAATAATAAAAAAGTATAAACAATAAGAATGAGAAATAATTAAAACTGATCGGCTTACTTGTTTGTATTGAAAGGAGTCGACGTCGAGGGCTACCCTCCTTTCAATACAAACAAGTAAGCCGATCAGTTTTCATTATGAATAACACTTGTCTTGTTTAATGTAAATAATAATGAAAAATGTGAAATGCATTTTTTTTTATTTATATTAAGAAGAGAATGTAACAGACGAAAATATAGAAAAGCAGTTACTTTTGCATGTATATTAGCTTACAAATTTACAAACCTTTTCCGTTGGTGTTTTTCTTCATGATGTCAACGTACTGGTCATGACAATTGTCCAGTTTGTTTTTCTTTATAATATCATTAACGCTGCCAGACAACTGAAAAAAAAAACTTTGTTTTAGTATAAAACAAAGTCGCTTTCTCTGTCCCTATATCCCTATGTATGAATAGATCTTTAAAACTACGCAACGGATTTTGATGCGGTTTCTTTTAATGGATAGAGTGATTCAAGACGAAGGTTTATGTGTATAATACATGCATAATATAGTAGAGAAACACTGATGATTTCCGTGCGAAGCCGGGGCGGGTCGCTAGTTTTTAATATAATGGATTTTGTAGCACTTTGCTACGAAGTACTTTTTATTAGAAGTAGGTTTGCTCTTGACTCTAGATACTAGGGTTGACTGTGATAGAGTCGACGATGGAGCGAGCTCACCCAGAAGATGCCTGTTATGGCACTGGTAATCTCTCGCACCGATGGAACACAGCAAGCTGTTTAGCGCCGGACTCCGGTGAGAGTGTAAATGTCGTAGCAGTTAATAGTTCGTTTCGATCGTGTGACACGTCGCCTTGCGGGTTGAGAGAAATTGAAATGACAGTTGATGTCAAATGATTACAGAGAAATCTAGACACGCGGTAGATTATAGAATTAAAGGCTTTAAAGGAATTAATTCCTTTTAGTTAAGTGTTATTATATTATACAGTTGATGATTTCTTGAAAGATAACGTAAAAACATAAATTTACATCACGATCTACTCTATAGAAATAAGCATGCCAACTAGAGACTTGTATATACCTATATATTATTTTTTATTTAGAACATTTGACATAAAAAATAAGCTTGTTTATTAGACAACTATGTTTTATAATTACCAGCATTTGACATTTTTAATAACGATTTAAATACATATTTTAATATTTAAATTTTATATAATGCCTCTATCAATTAAATTTTCGCGATTTATATTGTTAAAACTTTGCATGCCACCAACTTGTAATGCCCTATTAAACACGGTTCATGTACTTATGCCATGTTATACCTATATTTAAGACCTTATACTCTTTACATAGAATGTGCCAGCTGCATTTCTTCCCGGGCATGCTGTAAAAATCAGCTAAGGGATCCGAGGGTTTTTCTTTATTGCAATTTAGGCGATAGGCTGACAACCTGTCACTATAGCAATATACCTACAAATTTATCTTAAATAACCCTCAAAACTTTGTCGGACGTGGCGGAGTGACCTTTGTTTAGGTCGTTTACGCTCTTCCTACCCTATTAGGGATAACGGCGTGATTATGTATATGTATTATACTCTTTACATGAAAACAAGCAATAAATTGAAATTTAATTGAAATAAATTGAAATTGAAATAGAAGCCAAACGAAGAGAAATGGCCGGTAGCACCGTGTGTATATTTACAGGAACCATTTGGAGCCACTTTTGACCCCTTCATAACTCGAAAAGTACTATTACAATTTAAATCAAATAAAGAGAAATAAACTGCTGTAAAAACCGTTTAAAATTTGCTACATGGAACTATTTGCTCCTCAATTAATTTCTTCTAAAAAATATTTAGGATTAAATCTAAGGAAGTAACCGAGAAAACTGCCTCCGTGGTCTAGTGGCTAGTGCCATGGACTCCTGATCCAGAGGTCCTGGGTTCGATTCCCAGGGGGGAAACACAAAGTTGATAATATTTGAGAATTTATCACTTTGTGAATTTTTCCCCAGTTTGGTTAGGACATTGCAGGCTGAATCACCTGATTGTCCGAAAAAGAAAAAGATTTCGTGCCTTGGAGGACACGTTCAGCCGTCGGTCCCGGTCACTGTATTTGATAGTGCTCGTTACTCAAACCATGTCAGAGGTCTGATAGTTGTGCTACTAGGCGGTTTTAAAACTCTGACACCAGGGTTCATCGGGTCGATAAGACTCGATACCCACTCGACAGAAGAAGAACCGAGAAAAGTTTTGAAAATGTCAATATTTTGCGAGTAATGATTTTTTTAACGAGTGAGGGCGCCACCGCTCGCGGTGAGGCCTTTTAAGGTAGAGGTTACTTACTTCTTTCCATGCTGGACTGGGAGAAACATAGAATGTTCCAGCTGCCCTTCATCCCGGGCATGCTGTAGAAGTCAGCAGAAGGGATTCGAGGGTTACAGTGTACTGTAATTTAGGCGATGGGCTGACAACCTGTCACTACAACAATACACATGACAATCTAAAATTGCCCTCAGTTTTTGTCAAACGTGGCGAAAGCGCCTTTAACGAGGCGTTTTACGCTCTGCCTGCCCCATAAGGGAATAAGGCGTGATTTTATGTATGTATGTATGTTACTTACGTCAATGTCTATTCCAAGCCATTTCTCGTTGCAAGATTTAGGGCACTTTTGTTTAGGACCAAGTACACAGACCGAGATCTTTGTTATGATCACAATCACTGAAAAAAAAAAAGGTTTTTTTTTTATAATATGTACTTACAGCCATTTATTTCATCTAGCTAGCTGGGCTTGTATTTACAATCGGCACTTGAAACTAGGTACTTAATTTTGATCTCAATCTTCAGATCGCTTTATAAATACGTGCTTTAGAAACAATAAATAAAAATCTGCTTTTGCGCGTAAGGTTGCGCTCAACACGCTGTCTGTTGCTGTGTGTTGCTGCCCTTAGCGATGCAAAAAATATACAAGATTCCTTGTACGCAAATAAGTATGCTAAATTTCTGCTAGAAATCCTTATTTTATGAACACTGTATTTTTATGGTTGTATTTTGAGATCTTATACCATTATTTTAGTTCTACTAGAAAAATAAACATACCTTTTGATATTAGAGGCCAAACTGTAAAAAATAAATATGTTTTAGAAATTATATGTGAAAACACCACATTAATAAAATATTTCTATAATAAGTAACAGCCCTTTAGTTACTTCATTTTCTTTATATATATATATATATTATCCCGGGAGGAAATGCAGCTGGCACATTATATGTTTTTCACTCGCTCCCAGACCAGCATGGAAGCTAAGCAGCATGTGCTATCAAGCAGTTTGAAAACTCTGACACCAGGGTTCATCGGGTTCAATTTCTACCTGAAAAAACCACTCGAAATTATGAAGAGTACAGCATAGAGACAGAAACAAACTACTTACTGGGAACAAGCGTCACGTCAACGATACTTGTGAATGCCAACGAAACTGAAAAAAGAAAAATAATATTTGAGGGGCGAATTTGAGTGCGACGGTGGCAACACCAATTTTTAATTTATTGTGTCTATAATACAAACCTATTCGTGAATATTTTCGCCATTTTATAACTCACTAGCGACCCGCCCCGGCTTCGTACGGAAATTATCAGTGTTTCTCTACTATAATATGCATGTTTTATACATATAAACCTTCCTCTTGAATCACTCTATCCATTAAAAGATACCGCATCAAAACCTGTTGCGTAGTTTTAAATATTTATATATTTTATGGATATACTGACAGAGAAAGCGACTTTGTTTTAAACTATGTAGTGATAATATCGTAATTCAAACTAGTAATAAATACATACATACATATATTCACGCCTTTATCCCTAATGGGGTAGGCAGAGCGTAAACGACCTAAACAAATATTGTTCCGCCACGTCTGACAATGTTTTGAGGGTTATTTAATATAGATATGTAAGTATTTTGCAGTAGTGACAGGTTGTCAGCCCAACGCCTAAATTACAATATACTGAAACCCTATGATCCCTTAGCGGGCTAATACAGCATGTTCGGGGGAAAATTCAGCTGGTACAGTCTATGTTTTTCTCTCGCTCCAAGGCCAGCTTGGAAGAAAACTTATTAAGCATGTAAGCTTTGTATTACAAATGTGCTAAAAGTTGCTACTTCTATGAAATGGAGAATTAAATGCGATTTCAGCTAAACGTAAAATATTTATGATAATGTTTGTATTTTAGACACAATTCATTTATTACCACCTTAACATCGATTTTCTTAAATTAAGTAATTAATCTAAGCAATTACGATCGATACGATAAGAAGAAGAGTAAACTACAAAACACTAGTTTACTTAAATAAACTGTAGGAAAAGCTAGATTAGCCCTTTAAGTTGGAAACAAAAAAGGATATGTTACAAAATTGAAAATGTAACAAAAAACATCAAAAACTAATTATTAGGGCTTTTTCACAATGTGTATATTACTTTATTATTATTTATTAAGATATTGCACACTGAAACGTTTTGATTTTTTTTGTTTTTGGTATTTAACTAAAAGAAATACTATAGAAGTCTATTTCAATCACATACATATAAAGCAAGTTTATAATAATAGGTATCAAAATTAGTCAGCTGTGTGATTGCGGCTTTATTTCCTGATGTAACGTAATTTTTCAAAATAGTTACAAAAATTAAAACCCATCAAACTTATTAAATATACAATCACGCCTGTGTCCCTAACGGGGTAGGCAAAACTTCAACTGTATAAGTTCAAATAGGTACTTACTCTGCAGAGTTATGGAGATAAATTCATCCAAATCTTTAGGCTTCGATTCTGAAAAAGAAGAAATAATATGATTGTAATATTTAGATTGTAGAAGCCGAATGTTGTGTCGTTGACAAACCCTATCGGGTTTAACGACACCGATTGTCATATTTATATATATTTTTGCAACTATTTTTTTTTTTAATAGCTTATAAATTGTCCCACTGCTGGGCAAAAGCCTCCCCTTCAACTCTCCAGGCGTCTCTGTTTACAGCTTCTGTCGGCCACTGTTCGCAATAACCATCCAGGTCGTCTCGCCACCTTCTCCGGGATCCAGTCAGTGACAGCGTCAGACCATTTTTCAGGGTTCATGCGGACGACATGTCCGGCCCAATCCCACTTTAGTCTGCGTTTACTTTAGATTGTCCTGCCTATCCTAACCTACGGTGCACAAACATGGTCACTGACACAAGCACAGAAGTCCAAACTCAAAGTTTGCCAACGCGCCATGGAGCGCAGCATTCTATGTGTGAAGAAAATTGACCGCATAAGAAATACAGCTCTTCGCGAAAAAACTGGCATTGCAGACGTAGGCAGAAAAACTAAATAAATAAATTAAAACAAAAAATTTAAACAAAACAATACATACATACTACATAATATTGGAAGCAAAAAAAAACATGAACTGAAAGAATTTGCAATCCCCTATCGGTTTCTGGTATGATTAGCTCAACGAGCTTATCTTTACGAAGCTCAGCTTAAAGATTATTGCTGCTAAGCAATAAGGCTACCCATTTGTACTACTATATCTTTTATTTTCTTTGAGGAGCCCGATGGTGTAGTGGATAGGGCCGCTGCCTCCTGAACAGGGAGATCGTGGTTCGAATCCCACCCAATCCCACGTACCAATGTGTTTTTCGGTTTTCGAATTTCATATGTACGTTTATTCGGCGCTTTTTCCATGCTTCGGAAGGCACGTTAAGCCGTTGGTCCCGGTTAATATCGTTTAATACCGTAGATATTAGTCGTTAAGCCATATCAGAGGCCAGTGCTAAGCATTGGCGGCTTGAAACCTCTGACCTAATCTAGGATTGGGTCTGGTTTCCCTTCTGGGTTGCGGAGGTCAGATGGCAGTCGCTCTGTGTAAAAACCAGTACCCTCGTTCAATCCCGACGAACGAATAGCCGACCCTGTGCGATACGGGAAAAGGCTAGGGAGATTATGATCTTTTATTTTCTTTTTTTTCTTCTGTCTTTTCTGTGCAATAAAGTATGATCTTATCTTAAAGATGTTATTCAATAATCTTATTTACATTCATTAATCTTGTAGTTAATTTATATATCAATATGTTTTTTTTTAAATAATTTATTATTTTTTGTGGCTCATTAGAATATTTTTATTATTACTGTAATTTGAGTGTAATTATCGAGTTTTAGAAGAATTTATGTGAATGTTGTTTGTACACGTCTGTAATTGGTGTAAGTATCAGCTAAATTACTGATTTTGGATGACTTTTAAAAAGTGTTAATATGTATACTGTTGATGTGTCTGAATAAATAAATAAATACATAAGATGATACTTACTTATTTTTTGAAGGTCCTTGATGTACTTGTTGTCCTTTAATTTACTGTGACCTGTGAAATAAATAAATAAATTAAAAATAATACTAGAAAAAAAAATGGCTGCTATTATTATAAAGGAAAAGGATAATTTAAATAGTGATCCAGAGTTAAGGAGTAGATAGAGCTTAGAAACAAATTTAATACTACATATATGCTACCACGCCTAAATCCCTAATTGTGGAGGCAGAACGTCAACGACCCAAAAAAAGGTCGTTACGCCACGCCTGACATGATTTGAGGGTTGTTTAAGATAGATCTGTTTATGCTGTAGTGACATGTTGTCAACCATCGCCTAAATTACAACATACTGAAACGTTTGAATTCCTTAGCTGGTTTTTACAGCATGCCCGGGAGGAAATGGAGGAGATGCAGCTGGCACATATTTTTTTCTATTCCTCCCCGACCAGCATTTAAGAAAATTGTAAATTGTAATTGTATAATTAATAACTAACCTTTGTACTTATTGTGAACTTTGTTACAACCATCAGAAAGTCCGTTGGGAGCATTCTTTATTTTCTGAAAATAATAAATAAATATAAGAAATATGATATATACGGGGTGTAAGGGACAATGTCCCGCAAACACATTGGGGTTGCTCAGTCAACGAAATTGGCGAAATATATTTTTTCAGGAATGAAAAAAAATTATTTGCTTTTCCATACAAATTGTCTGATCAAGGTGGTCATTTTGTATGGAAAGGTAATTTATTTCGTCTCCTAAAAGAATTTATGGGTGAACGTTGTTCAGTTTCATTGACCGAGCAACCCCTATCAGTTTGTGGGACTCTGTCCTTTACACCCGGTATTATGCAATGGCAGTTGATGTCAATCTCTAATATACAAAACTTTAATGAACACTGAATATAGGGCGATTTTGCAATGCTCCGTATTCGGTTCGTATTCGTGAAATTTCCATATCGAACGTATATGGATGGGTGCGCAAGCTGTCATAATTCACTAGGAATGCCAATTGCACATTGGCAGCATTGAACCTTTTAAAAGTATATATTTCATTTTAAGATTTCATTGTGTTTGTTTTTAGGCTTAATATTGTCACTCGAATGTATGTTAGCCGTTTATTTTATTTTTTTAGTTTTACTTTTATAAATTATTTTTTTTTACATAAAGCTCTCCTCTCACCAAAGGTCCAGCTGAAAATCAGCGCTGTGGTCCAGAGCCACAGCTTTTTGCTGAGATGATCGCCTTTTTTAGCGCCTACAAATCTGTTTTTTTTATAGCTAAGTTCGTTGTTTATGTATGTTTTTGATTTTGTTTTTTAATTTTATTTTATTGTTTTTTATGTCCTTGTGATTTGTATTGATGGTAAATAAATGTTTTATCTATCTATCTATCTTATCTAAGTACCTCAAACAAAGAATGTTTACGGAAACAGAACCAAAGAATATATAGCTCCTACTATCTTTAATAAGTTACCAACCGAATTAAAAAGCTTGGAATGTTGTAAAAACTTACTGAAGCAGAAGATCAAAGGCCATTTATTATGTACAACAATAGAGTAAGTACTTCGTTTATATTTGAATTATTATTACTACAGTATTACTTTAAACTAATTCGATAAACTTATTTAAGAGTCCGGAATAATAATTTAAACGTAATGAACAACTTTAAATTAGCTAATATTATTAGTTTTTTTTTAGTAATGTTACAATTAACATTGTATTTTTTTGGTTTATTGCGCGCAGTAGCTGTGGACCTCCCGATAAACTTCTCTGAAGTTTGGGCGATTATTAAATAATTTATGCCATGCAAATTTGTGTAGCAAAAAAAAAATCGGATCGGAAATGATTCGGATGGCCAAAAATCTAGGATGGTACCTGTCAATGCAATTCTTATAGATTTCAGATACATTCTTTTTGTTTTCCTTCTCAAATGCCATCTGTCGCAGCTACCCTCCTAGATATATTGAAGAGATATACCGGGTGTAAGGGACAACGTCCCGCAAACTGTTAGGGGTTGCATAGTTAACGACACTGAACAACTTCCACCAGGAAATTCTTTTAGGAAATACAAAAAAATTGGCTAATACATACAAATTTTCTGATCGAGGTGAACTTTTCGGTAACAGTAAATCTCTTTTCCACAATCTGAAAGGAATTCCTGGTGGAAGTTGTTCAGTATCGTTGACTGAGCAACTCCTATCAGATTGCGGGACGCTGTCCCTTACGCCCCGTAGAATATTGTATGAATAACATCCCATTACAGGATCAATTTCTTCCATGCTGGACTGGGAGAGATAGAAAAACATAGAATGTTCCAGCTGCCCTTCCTCCCGGGCATGCTGTTGAAGTCAGCAAAAGGGACTCGAGGGTTACAGTGTATTGTAATTTAGGCGATGGGCTGACAACCTGTCACTATAGCAATACATATTACAATCTAAAATTGCCCTCAATTTTTGTCAGACGTGGCGAAAGCGCCTTTTACGAGGCGTTAAACGCTCTGCCTACCCCGTAAGGGATAAAGGCGTGATTTATGTATGTATGTATGTACAGGATCAATTTAATTTTCTCATGCTGAGCCGAGCTGTCAAAATTAGGCCATATTATAATAATAGGCATGTTGTCTGGGTGTCTCAGGCCCGTATTAATAAACAACACTTGACACTGATAGCCAGTTTGAGTTCGTATCAGAAATGTAATTTCAATACCTACAAAATCTCCTGTCAAATTCATACTTTATACTGCTCTCGATCTTGAGATCGATTTATAAATACAAGCCTAAAACAATCAAAACGTTTATACCTAAAACTGTTGGATAAAATATTGTAGATCTCATTCCTCTTTTTCAAAATGCACATTAACTGCCTCCGTGGTCTAGTGGCTAGTGCCATGGACTCTCGATCTGGAGGTCCTGGGTTCGATTCCCATGGGGGAAACACAAAGTTAATATTTGAGAATTTATTACTTTGTAAATTTTTCCCTAGTTTGGTTAGGACATTGCAGGCTGAATCACCTGATTGTCCGAAAAGAAAAAGATTTCGTGCTTCGGAGGGCACGTTAAGCCGTCGGTCCCGGTTGCAGTCTTTGATAGTGGTCGTTCCTCAAACCATGTCAGAGGCCTGATAGTTGTGCTACTAGGCGGTTCAAAAACTCTGACACCAGGGTTCATCGGGTCCATAGACTCGATACCCACTCGACAGAAGAAGAAGAAAATGACCATTTAGATTTAATCGAGTTAATAAGAAATAAGTTATTGATTTGAGCAGTACAATATTTACCAAAAAGTGACGTATATACTCGTAACTCGCAATCTTTTTTAAATAAAAATAAACGTTTTTGACATTCCATAAAATATAGTTGCTGTTTTGAATATTAGGAAACTAGCGTATTATAGAAATAGAGGATCATCATCTCCCTAGCATTATCCCGTATTTCACGGGGTCGGCTTCCTAATCTAGGGGATTGAACGAGGGTACTGGATTTTACACAGAGCGACTGCCATCTGACCTCCGCAACCAAGAAGGGAAACCAGACCCAATCCTAGATTAGGTCAGAGTTTTCAAGCCGCCAATGCTTTGCACTGGCCTCTGATATGGCTTAACGACTAATATCTACGGTATTAAACGATATTAACCGGGACCAACGGCTTAACGTGCCTTCCGAAGCACGGAAAAAGCACCGAAGTACATATGAAATTCGAAAACTGAAAAACACATTGGTACGTGGTGGGATTCGAACCACGACCTCCCGCTCAGGAGGCAGCGGCCCTATCCACTACACCATCGGGCTCTATAGAAGTAGAGGAGACTTTTTGAATTTGACTTTGAATATTCTTATTTGTCCAAAAAGTAATATGAATGGGTATGTAAATCAGATTTATCTCTAATGAGTCAGTCCTGTCCTATCAGCATTAGAGATTGAAGGCATAGAAAATTGCACTTATACGTTGCGCAAACTCGGACACTGAATACAGGTCCCACGCAGATGGTCGTATTCAAACAACTCACATGACGGCGCCGGATGCTGGTTGCAGAGGAAGGCTCGCTGAGTAACGTCAGTGCAGCCACCTGAAAAAAAATCATACATAGAGTTACGCCCGTAACCCTTAGGGTAGGTAGAGTATCAACGACTTACTAAAACCCGTTTTGAGACTGATTTCGGGATTTCGGGTAAAGAATAAATAAGAGTGTATACCGGGAGAAAATTAAAACTGACCAAATTGTAAGGTGTTGGCCTACCCATGAAACTATTGTTTAGTTTACTTTTCCCAATGAAAATACTGGTCGAGATGTGAAAAAATACCCCTCCATACAAATAGTGTGAGCGGCTCCAGTCATTTTGTATGGGAGGGCTAATATTTTTTTATTTCGCCCTATGTTCCTCGGGTTAAGTAGTTCAGTTCCATGGGTACAAGTTAAAGTTTCATCGGCATTTTTTTATTACAGTTTAATTTCTTCTTGCGTACTTCTGCACATATGTCCACCGATGTTTTTTGTACCTCTTTGCACCATACTACAAAGTGTATATAATACGTCACCGGAATAAAGGCGGGGAGTTGCTAAGGATGCCCAATAGAGCGCATACCTCGGCTTATGGCGTTGCCTTGGGAATTTCTTATCGGAGAGAATCTACCCGGTACGTGCCGGTAAACCCCAAAGTGGGGAGCAAAGGAGGGACCTCCGCGACCCCGCCGGCGGGGTGCCCGGTTGCTGAAAGACCTCATATGTTCACCAATCAAATAGAGAACACACGAAGTTATATTTTCGAGGTACCTACATACTTGATTTCATACATATAATAACGCCTTTATCACTAATGGGGTAGGCAGAGCGTAAACGACCTAAACAAAGGTCGTTCCGCCACGTCTGACAAAACTTTGAAGGTTATTTAATATAGTTTTGTAGGCATATTGCTGTAGTGACAGGTAGTCAGCCCATCGCCTAAATTACAATATACTGAAACCCTCGGAACCCTTAGCTGGTTTCTAGAGCATGCGGGAGGAAATACAGTCCAGCATGGAAGATTTTTTTGTATTGTTTGTATAGGTTTTTGTATTGTGATTTCTTCCATGCTGGCCAGGGAGAGTGAGAAATCATAGAATGTGCCTGCTGCATATCCTCCTGAGCATGCTGTACAAACCAGCTAAGGTATCCGAGGGTTTCAGTATATTGTAATTTAGGCGATGGGCTGACAACCTGTCACTACAGCAACATACCTACAAATCGATCTTAAATAACCCTCAAAACTTTCTCAGACGTGGCGGAACGACCTTTGTTTAGGTTGTTTGCGCTCTGCCTACCTCATTAGGGATAAAGGCCTGATTATATGTATGTATGTTATTTGACAATCCAAAAATAGTAAAAACTCACCACCGCGAAAACGGCTAGAAGTTTATACGACACCATTTCGAAAACCGATGAAGTCTAGACTAGGCCAAGTCTAGACCAAATGTAAGTAAATCCAAAAGCCCTAGTCTTATATAGTAAAAGCCTTTCTAAGCGAATTATTTACACAAATGGTTTTTATAAATTATTGTAAATAATACCTACTTTATTTATTTATTGCTAATGTCACCCTTTCTCATATTGGTTCATTTATCAATGAACTTCATATTATGGTAGGAAAGTTTTTAGGGTTCCTTACTGAAATGGTAAATTACTTTCACTACTGAATCAAAGGTTTTTTGATAATAGTTGTACGTTAGTATTATTAGTTACTCTGTGATAATAGGTATATACATACATACATATAGTCACGCCTTTATCCCTAATGGGGTAGGCAAATCGCAAACGACCTAAAAAGGTCGTTTCGCCACATCTAACAAAGATTTGAGGGTTATTTAAGATAGATTTGTAAGTATATTGCTGTAGTGACACATGTTGGCAAATTAGTAAAATTACTAAAACTACTATTTCATTATGATGTCCTATCTAAAAGCTAATACTTATCTCTACATCATCTCCCTAGCCTTATCCCGTATCTCACGGGGTCGGCTTCCTAATCTAGGGGATTGAACGAGGGTGCTGGTTTTTACACACAGCGATTGCCATCTGACCTCCGCAACCCAGAAGGGAAACCAAACCCAATCCTAGATTGGGTCAGAGTTTTCAAGCCGCCAATGCTTAGCACTGGCCTCTGATATGGCTTAACGACTAATATCTACGGTATTAAACGATATTAACCGGGACCAACGGCTTAACGTGCCTTCCGAAGCACGGAAAAAGCACCGAATAAACGTACATACGAAATTCGAAAACCGAAAAACACATTGGTACGTGGTGGGATTCGAACCACGACCTCCCGCTCAGGAGGCAGCGGCCCTATTCACTACACCATCGGGCTCTTAATACTTATCTCTACATATAATAAATTTCTAGAAGGGTCGTGTCTGTACATTGAATATTTTTAAACACACACACACATATAATCACGCCCTTATCCCTAATGGGGTAGGCAGAGCGCAAACGACCCAAACAAAGGTCGTTCCGCCACGTCTGACAAAGTTTTGAAGGTTATTTAAAATGGATTTGTACGTATTTTGCTGTAGTGCCAGGTTGTCAGCCCATCGCATAAATTGCAATATACTAAAACCATCGGATCCCTTAGCTGATTTTTACAGCAGGCTCGGGAGGAAATGCAGCTGGCACATTCTATGTTATTCTCTCGCTCCCAGTCCAGCATGGAAGGAAAGAAATAATAGGTTCTTTTTCTTTTACGAAGAAGAAGTATTTGATTCACGTTGCTATCACAGAAATAGTTCTAGATAGCGTACGAGATTTCATTACGTCGTGTTCTTACCAAATTACTTGCAATTCTTGCCAAATGTACAATATTCATAAAAATATTTGTATGTCCGGCACAATTAATTTAAAGCTAAAGGCGGCACCGACGTAGCTCAGTAGTTTTGGCGTGATGTGGTAACATACAGAAAGACATAAAATTAAAAAAAAAACGTTTTGATCTTTATATCGTTAATAATGCCTGCTGCAATTACTTTTTTGTAAAAAAAAAAACAATGTACAGATACGACCCTTCTAGAAATTTATTATATGTAGAGATAAGTATTAACTTTTAGATAGGACAACATAATGAAATAGAATTTTAGCTAATTTTCCAACATGAATACGTATCCTATATCGACCACTACAGCCCAAAATACAGGAATCTATATTCCTAGTTTGGGTTGTAGAGTTGAACAATTTGTGAAATCACATTTTAATGTTTGTCATCATCACTACATAGTATAAAACAAAGTCGCTTTCTCTGTCCCTATATCCCTATGTATGCATAAATCTTTAAAGCTACGCAACAGATTTTGATGCGGTTTCTTTTAATAGTTAGAGTGATTCAAGAGGAAGGTTTATATGCATAATATAGTAGAGAAAATCTGATAATTTCCGTGCGAAGCCGGGGCGGGTCGCTAGTAGTATTATAAAATAACATTCGTAACTCTTTTCTCTTTTTGTACCAAATAAAGATTTTTATTATTATTATGTAACATTTTTTTTAAAATGTGTTCTTGAATAAAAGGACATAAAACTTTCTTTACTTTTATTCGAAACTGAGTTGGACATATGTATAGTTTTGTTTTTCGATTCTAAGGAACCCTCAATGTAGTAGTTCATTTCTCACTTTCATATTTTTCTTATTTAACCCAGTGCCTGCGATCGGTGCTTGTTTTTATTTGTAAATTAGCTACTTTTACAGTTCAGTAACATTATAATAAAAAAAAATAAAGCGGTGTGTGACGCACGTAAAAATCTTTATGAATAGAAAATACTTACAAAACAGCTACTTACCTACTACCTACGTCTTTCATATAATAACGCCTTTATCGCTAATGTGGTAGGCATAGCGAATAAGACCTAAACAAAGGTCGTTCCGCCACGTCTGAAAAAGTTTTGAGAATTATTTAAGATAGATTTGCAGTTATATTGTTGTAGTGACAGGTTGTCAGCCCATCGCACTAAATTGCAAGGAATATACTGAAACCTCGGATCCCTTCGCTGGTTTTTACAACATGCCCGGGAGGAAATGCAGCTGGCAGATTCTATGTTTTTCAGTCCAGCATGGATGTACGTCTTCATACATACATACTTATGTACAGGCCTTTATCCCTAATGGGATAGGCAGAGCGGAAACGACCTAAACATAGGTCGTTCCGCCACGTCTGACAAAGTTTTGAGGCTTATTTAAGACAGATTTTTAGGTATATTGTTGTAGTGACAGGTTGTTAACCCATTGCTTAAATGTCAATATGAAACAATGTCAAAATGACAATCTGAAACCCTCGGATCCCTTAGCTGGTTTTTACAGCATGCCCGGGAGTAAATGCAGCTGGCACATTTTATGTTTTCCTCTCGCTCCCAGTCCAGCATGAAAGTACGTCTTCATTTGTGTGAAATAGACTTACTTACAAATATTTGTTTATATGTTTGTTTGAAATAGACGGAAACAACTAGGTACTTACGTCTTTTCCAAACAAACAGACGTAAGTAGTTGTATTGTAAGTATTTTCTATTCATAATCTTTTTTACTTCCATTCTGGGCTGGAAGTCACAGATAATCATAGAATGTGCCAGCTGCATCTCCTCCCGGGCATGCTGTAAAAACCAGATAAGTGATTCGAGGGTTTCTGTGTATTGCACTTTAGGCGATGGGCTGACACCCGTCACTATAGCAATATAATACTTATGTCATCTGTAATAACCCTCAAAACTTGTCTTGACGTTGCGGAACGACCTTTGCTCAGGTCAGTTTTGCTCTGCACATTCTATGTTTTTCTCTCGCTCCCAGTCCAGCATGGAAGTAATTCGGAAATAGATACCAATTTATTTTGCAGCCCATAAATCGCTTTACCATTAAACTTGAAATAAATCTAAATTTTGAATTACCAGTAATATCATATTATACTTGACATTAAAACAAAAGAAAGTAATAAATAACTCTAAGTATACAATTAATTAATTACGCATCTATCTATGTAAATAAAGACGTTTATATTACCCGACTACGGCAAAGCAAAAAGGAGGGTTATGATTTTGGCCGGTTAATATGCATGTGGTTAATGTGGGTATATGTCTGTTCATCTGTTACCTCATAATTTCTAAACTACTATAGATTTTTTTCCATGCTGGATTGGGAGAGATAGAAAAACATAGAATGTTCCAGCTGCCCTTCCTCCTGAAGTCAGCAAAAGGGACTCGAGGGTTACAGTGTATTGTGATTGAGGCGATGGGCTGACAACCTATCACTATAGCAATACAAATTACAATCTAAAATTGCCCTCAATTTTTGTCAGACGTGGCGGAAGCGCCTTTTACGAGGCGTTTAACGCTCTGCCTACCCCGTAAGGGATAAAGGCGTGATTTTATGTATATGTATGTAAATATAATTTAACGAATGAGGCTTACTATAATGTATCAATTCAGATAAGAATATTTCCTTCCATGCTGGACTGGGAGGGATAGAAAAACATAGAATGTTCCAGCTGCCCTTCCTCCCGGGCATGCTGTTGAAGTCAGCAAAAGGGACTCGAGGGTTACAGTGTATTGTAATTTAGGCGATGGGCTGAAAACCTGTCACTACAGCAATACATATTACAATCTAAAACTGCCCTCAATTTTTGTCAGACGAGGCGAAAGCGCCTTTTACGAGGCGTTAAACGCTCTGCCTACCCCGTAAGGGATAAAGGCGTGATTTATGTATGTATGTATGTATATTTTCTTGTTTCATACTTTTCAGTATTGATATTTAATACATTATAGTAATACAATATATATTAAGGCGTGTCAGTTCCAGATCGATAACAGCCGTCTTACGCAGATCTTAGGCGTAATCAGAAGTCTCCGAGCTGTCCGGGAGACCTGTCCTCATATCTATATCAATTGCCACACTTCAAGAAACCAGACTTCCAGATGAGGGCTCATTGCGCGAACAAAATTATACCTTCTTTTGGAAAGGTAAGGCTTTTAACGAAAATCGTGAGCACGGTGTGGGCTTTGCAGTTCACAACACTCTCTTAAGTGCCATAGAAACACCTCGAGGAGTAACTGAGCGTACTATGGCGCGTATTTGCGCCTCAATACTAAAAGCGGGTTTGTAACATTGATTTCCGCCTACGCTCCAACTCTCACCTCGACAGCAGAGTCTAAAGATGACTTTTATGACAAGCTGTGCTCTGTTGTGGCCGGTGTACCGACCGGAGATCGACTTTACGTTCTAAGAGATTTCAACGCTCGTGTCGGACAGGATAACACCGCCTGGCCCGATTGCCTCGGAAAGCATGGCATAGGAAAGCAGAATGAAAATGGCCAACGCCTGCTTGAGTTCTACGCCAAATTTCAGCTGTGTGTTACCAATTCATATTTTAAAGGCAAACTGATGCGTAAAGTCTCCTGGAAACATCCTCGGTCCGGTCATTGGCATCAACTAGACTTAGCCTTAACCAAAAAGAAGGATTTAAAGGAGGTCACCCACACACGATCCTACCACAGTGCACAATGCGACACTGACCACTCCTTGGTAGCGTGTAAAGTTCTCCTATTGCCCAAATAGATTCACTCCTCCAAGAAACCCGGAAGGAAGATATTAAATCTTCCCAAGACCAGGGACCCTGAGCTAGTGGATTCTTTCAGCTCGCTGGTGCAACGGATAGTAGCTACCTGGGATGTGGATGCGCCCGTGGAAACGGAATGGGAATCTTTTAAAGACCTCCTCACCAAAACCGCCGGCGAGGTTTTCGGATATGCCAATGTGAAATCACCGGATTGGTTTACTGAAAATTTAGCCCAACTTCAGCCTCTAATCGACTCCAAACGCCAAGCTGCACTAGGGTACCGCCTTGATCCCTGCGAGGCCGCACGCTCTAAACTCTGCACAGCAAAGTCATCCCTACAGCGTACTTGCCGCCAGCTCGCTAATGCCTACTGGATAGAGCTGTGCAGAAGCATTCAAGATTGTGCGGCCGCAGGAAACTTCCGCGGTGTGTATGCGGGAATAAAGGTGGCTCTTGGTCCAGTGCAAAAAAGGACGGCCTCTCTATAAGAGATCGACGGTACTGTCATCATTGACAGCGGTCGTCAACTTAATCGGTGGGTAGAACACTACACTGGGCTTTATTCTCAACCAGCTGTGATCAGTCCTGTAGCTGTGAATTTCGAAAAATTCCGAACCTACCTATAATGACTGAGCTTGACGATTTACCCACCGTGAGAGATCTTCGTGCACCCGTGCTTCAGCTTAAGTGTGGTAAGAGTCCAGGGATTGACGGTATACTCACTGAAGTCCTAAAACTCAAGTGCATATTACCGGTCCTGCATAACTTCCTAGGTAAATGCTGGGAGAGGGAGCTATTTCCACAGGATATGCGTGATGCTAATATTGTAACCCTCTACAAAGGGAAAGGTGACCGCGGTATTTCCCTTCTTAGCATCGTCGGCAAGCTTTTTGCAAGAGTCATATTGACTAAACTGCAACGTCTTGCTGAACGCGTGTATCCGGAGGCACAATGTGGCTTCCGTTCCCAGCGTTCTACTACGGACATGATATTTACCATCCGACAACTTCAAGAGAAGTGTCGTGAGCAGAATACCCCTTTGATGGTCGCGTTCGTTGACCTGAATAAGGCCTTCGACACGGTCAGCAGAGAGGGTCTCTACATTGCACTTGAGAGAATAGGATGTCCCCCAAAGTTGCTGAGGTTAGTCAAATGCTTTCACGAGGATATGAAAGGTACCGTTGTCTACAATGGACAAACGTCTGACGTTTTTGAGATGCGTAGAGGAGTTCGCCAAGGCTGCGTCTTGGCACGAACTTTATTCGGCATATTCTTCTCACTGCTGCTCAAAGTCGCCTTCGGTGACGCACAGCAGGGAGTCCACCTACATACACGAGCAGATGGGAAAATGCTCAATGTCGCCCTTCTTAAGTCTCGCCGTAATCCCGAGGACTTATTTGTTGACAGCCTTTGTTGCAAAATCTCCCCAAGAGCTCCAGGTCCTACTGGACAAATTTGACCACGCATGTACCCTGTTCTCCATGTCCATAAATGCAAAGAAGACCGTAACTCTACCGCAGGGTTATACCTACCAGCCGACCATCTTGCTGGAAGGTGCGCCCTTGGAGGTAGTTGATAAGTTCTGTTACCTAGGGTCGACCGTGTCGAGCAATCTCTCCCTGGATGGTGAGGATATTCGCATCGGCAAGGCGGCCACGACGCTCGGCAGGCTGCGTACAAGAGTATGGAATAATAAACATCTAACGGTCAGGACCAAGATGATTGTATATCAAACTTGCGTCTTGAGCATACTCTTGTACGGAGCTGAAACCTGGACGTCGTATGCTAAACAGGAAAGACGACTTAACACTTTTCACATGCGCAGTCTTCGGAGCATCCTCAACATATCATGGAAGGACAGGGTAACACACGAGAGAGTGCTAGAGATTGCACAGCTTCCTAGTATCACCGCTCTACTCAAACAGAGACGCTTGCGGTGGCTAGGGCATGTGCACCGAATGAGCAGCTCTCGTTTGCCCAGACAGACCATGTTGAGCCAAGTTGCGTTCTCAAAACGTAAAGTCGGCCGTCCCTTACTACGTTTTAAAGATTGCGCAAAACGCGATATGGTCGCATTAAATATCGATCGCAACACATGGGAGGATCTCGCTACCGATCTTGATGCGTGGAGAAAAACCATCTACGAGGGCCGTGAGACCCACGATAAGGCCTGGTTTCAAACTCTAGCTCAGAAACGGGAAAAACGACATGCTCCTGGAGAGGGCTCCGTCGCAACGGACTCTCAATTCGTGTGCAGTAAGTGCGGACGAAAATGTCGTTCAAGGATCGGTCTTTTTAGCCACGAGCGACGATGCTCTTCTCGCATAGGCGCTGCTTGAATCATCTGTCAAGATGAAAAAGGCCTAATGATGATGATGATAGTAATTCATACATTCATGTAATATAATTCGCACGAAGCGGTTCGCTTCCACATTCTTAATGCGAACGGCTAAGGAGTGGAACTCCCTGCCGGCGGATCTGTTTCCGGAACAATATAACCTGGGCCTTTTCAAGGCGAGAGTGAATAGGCACTACATAGGTGAGTATGCTTCAATATAGTCCGCATCGTCACTTTCCACCAGGTGAGATGGCGGACAAATGCTCGCCTATATATATTTAAAAAAAAAAAAAAAAAAAATATATTTGTGTAAGTAGTATTATATGTATTACTATAATGTATTAACTACTAATTCATTTGAAAATATTTTCTTGTTCCATACTTTTCAGTAGGTTTTTAGTTTTTGAACTTATTTTTTAAAATAGTTATATCAATAACCTCTCATCAAATGGTGTATCAGAAAACTTACATGTAGTCACGCCTTTTTGACTTACGGTGTAGGCAGAGCATCAACAACTACATACATATACATACATAAAATCACGCCTTTATCCCTTACGGGGTAGGCAGAGCGTTAAACGCCTCCTAAAAAGCGCTTTCGCCACGTCTGACATACATTGAGGGCAATTTTAGATTGTAATGTGTATTGCTGTAGTGACAGGTTGTCAGCCCATCGCCTAAATTACAATACACTGTAACCCTCGAGTCCCTTTTGCTGACTTCTACAGCATGCCCGGGAGGAAGGGCAACTGGAACAATCTATGTATTTCTTTCTCTCCAGTCCAGTATGGAAGATACACAACATACAACTAAAGAACAACTACATACATACATATAATCACGCCTTTATCCCTATTGGGGTAGGAAGAGCGTAAACGACCTAAACAAAGGTCGTTCCGCCACGTCTGACAAAGTTTTGAGGGTTATTTCAGATAACTTGTAGGTACATTGCTGTGGTTGTCATTCCATCGCCTAAATTACAATATACTGAAACCCTCGGATCTCTTAGCTAGTCTTTACATCATGCCCGAGAGGAAAAGCAGCTGGCAAATTCTATGTTTTTCTCTCGCTCCCAGGCAGCATAGCATGGAAGAACCATATGACTGTAAGTATAAAATAAAATAAATAAATAAAAATGTATAGATTTTGTTACTGGGGTCCTTATTCAGAGGTCGTGGTTTCGATTCCCACGCAGACTACATAGGCCCGTAATTATAATCAGCTCTCAAGAGTGACAGCGGGTTTGAGTTTGTATCAGAAATGTCATTTCAAAACAAAACGATCTGTCAAAACCACACTTAAGATTGCTCTCAATCTTCAGATTGCTTTATAAATACGACCCATAGAGTTCACAATTTAAATTTATTGATTTTATCTTGATAGATGTCATATTTATTCTCTGTGTGGCCAGTCTTAGCTGACATATTGGTAGCACTGATTAATGAGAAATTCACTACTGGAATATATCCGGACGTTCTAAAAGACATGATGGTGTGTCGTGCCTTTACGGTAAAGGTGATAGTAAATCTAAAATTAATATAATAATAAGATGAGATAGAATCAATAATCAAAAATCCAGCCATAGGTATCAGTTCTCAGCTAGAGAAAATCCTTTCCACTGGAGCTAAAATTCGCTAAAATCTAAATCTAAAATGAGCTAAAATTCGCTTCGTAAATAACTGCCTCAGTGGTCTAGCGGTCTGAGCCATGGGCTCTCGACTCGGAGGTCCCGGGTTCGATTCCCGGCGCGGACAATGAGTTTGTGTTGTTGTTTCTAGTTTGGTTAGGACATTGCAGGCTGATCACCTCATTGTCCGAAAAGTAAGTTGATCCATGCTGTCGAAAGGGCATGTAAATAGTCGGTCCTGCACCTGATTTCTTTCTGGTCGTGTCAGTGAATCTGTCCCATCAGAATAAGAGATTGACGGAATAGAGAGTGCACCTGTGTGTAGCGCAAACACTTAGGCTCAAAAATGGTTGGGAGAATTACTTTTTTAAGGTAATTTTTTTTTACTTTTGGCTAATATTAAAACATGTTTTTTTATATTCACATATTTTGACAAAATTAAAAATAAAAGATCGCGATTAATTGTGCTTTTTTAAAAAACGAGTTCTTTTCCGACGCTGGTCAAATTTCCAACTCCCAACCATACTCTCAAAACCTACTTTAGGCCTGACTAGGGCTGCCATCCGTCCAGGTTTCTTCTACGATTTATCTATGTTCGTAAAATGTTGTGATAGCTTCGCTCGCGATTGAATCGGTTGTCGTGAATTGTCGAGCTCGCTTCGCTCGCGTGTCGTATGTCTTGCGTATTGGTGTGGAGCCACACTGCTCGACTCATTTTTATGACATGTCCGGTGTTTTTGACGTTTTTGCCCAGATTCTACACAACAACAAAAAAAATGCGATTTTTTTTAATCCTTTTTATTAACTTTTTATTTCTCACTTTCCCCACCACTCGTAGTTGAGCTCCCAACCATATTCAAAGATCCTGCCCTCAGGGGTGACTGACTTGGGCTGCTTGATCGGCCGTCTGGGACCCTTCTTTAGTTTCTCCGGAGACAGATCGTCCAGGTCCTGAGGCAGTTCGTCCTCGCCATATATTTGCTTCAGGAGCTCATCAATCTAGAACAAAAGGTATTTCTCATATTTTACATCTTTTTTTATTTTTTTTTCCTCGACATTGGATATTGTTTCTTCCATGCTGGCCTGGGAGGGAGAGAAAAACACAGAATGTGCCAGCTGCATTTCCTCCCGGGCATACTGTAAAACTTATCTAAGGGATCAGAGGGTTTCACTATATTGTAATTTAGGAGCTGTGCTCACAACCTGTCACTAAAGCAATATACTCATCTTAAATAACCCTCAATGCTTTGTCAGACGTGGTGGAACGACCTTTGTGTAGGTCGTTAACGCTCTGGCTACGCCATTAAGGATAAAGGCTTGATTATATATACGTATGTATGTATTGAATATTGTTGTTATTTTGACTTACTCGTATACATACATACATACATAAAATCACGCCTTTATCCCTTACGGGGTAGGCAGAGCGTAAAACGCCTCCTAAAAGGCGCTTTCGCCACGTCTGACATAAATTGGGGACAATTTTAGATTGTAATGTGTACTGCTGTAGTGACAGGTTGTCAGCCCATCGCCTAAATTACAATACACTGTAACCCTCGACTTACTCGTATCTATTGCTTAATTCTTATTTTATTTTTTATTCCTTCTTCTTCTTCTTTCGAGTGGGTATCGAGTCTATCGACCCGATGAACCCTGGTGTCAGAGTTTTTAAACCGCTTAGTAGCACATCTATCAGGCCCCTGACATGGTTTGAGTAACGACCACTATTCTATTCCTTGAAATTGTGTGTTGTTCTTATTTTGACATAAGGGGATCCTACTAACTGAAAACGAAATTAATCTCAAATCAAATCATCTCAAATCCGTTAAAATTAGATAGAAGTATAGGTACTGAAGTTTTTTTTAAAGCATTATGAGTTAATGATTCACTGAATGAGCCCGATGGTGTAGTGGATAGGGCCGCTGCCTCCTGAGCGGGAGGTCGTGGTTCGAATCCCACCACGTACCAATGTGTTTTTCGGTTTTCGAATTTCATATGTACGTTTATTCGGCGCTTTTTCCATGCTTCGGAAGGCACGTTAAGCCGTTGGTCCCGGTTAATATCGTTTAATACCGTAGATATTAGTCGTTAAGCCATGTCAGAGGCCAGTGCTAAGCATTGGCGGCTTGAAAACTCTGACCTAATCTACGATTGGGTCTGGTTTCCCTTCTGGGTTGCGGAGGTCAGATGGCAGTCGCTCTGTGTAAAAACCAGGACCCTCGTTCAATCCCCTAGATTAGGTAGCCGACCCGTGATATACAGGATAAGGCTAGGGAGATGATGAATTCACTGCAGTTACAGATAGCAATAGTGCTGGAAGTGGCCGTTTTTCGCAAATTTTCTATCTGTAACTGCAACGAACTATAAGTTGCAACTTTATGAGGTTCCAAATGACCATCATTGCTTTAACCTGATGAAATCTGATCTACCGGATTTTTGATTAATTGCGGTTTCTAAATATATTTTTTTTAAGTGTAAAGAAAATATGTTAGTAACATCGATACTCAACGTAAAAAAACAAACTATTTTATTCAACCACGGGCTCGATTCTGGATTTGGCGGCTTAAACTAAAATTAAAATCTATTTGTCACTTTCAGTCTAAAAACATTGGAAAAGGACAGGAGATCTATTCTCTCCGGTTCTGATTTATAGTCGGTGGTTTTATGCGTGAGGTTTTATCTGTCATTTTTATCCGCCGTCATGTGAAATGGCGTATAAATTGACAGAAATACTGGGTAAACGTAAACGTGCCAAAGCGCGTCAAAAACTAGCGGACAAAGTTTAAAACCATATAGTAAAATCTCCTGTCCTTTTCCAATTTTATTATTTTGAAAGTGACAGATAGATTTTAGTTTTAGTTTTAGCCGGTGGTATCTAAAATCGAGCTCATGTACCTGAAAAAAAGCAAAATGAAATGACCTGTAAGAGAGAAGAGTTTATAGAAATTGCATAAGTCCTTCGATTCTTTCTCATATTTTCTCTGTCTTTCTCTAGGTGATTAGACGAGGGTACTGGTTTTTACACAAAGCGACTGCCATCTGACCTCCGCAACCCAGAAAGGAAGAGACCCAATCCAAGATGACGTCAGAGTTTTCAAGCCGCTAATGCTTAGCACTGGCCTCGGACATGGCTTAGCGACGAATATCTACATACATACATACATACATAAATCACGCCTTTATCCCTTATGGGGTAGGCAGAGCGTTTAACGCCTCGTAAAAGGCGCTTTCGCCACGTCTGACAAAAATTGAGGGCAGTTTTAGATTGTATTGCTATAGTGACAGGTTGTCAGCCCATCGCCTAAATTACAATACACTGTAACCCTCGAGTCCCTTTTGCTGACTTCAACAGCATGCCCTGGAGGAAGGGCAGCTGGAACATTCTATGTTTTTCTATCTCTCCCAGTCCAGCATGGACGAATATCTACGGTATTTAATTATATTAACCCAGACCAAGAGCTTAACGTGCCTTCCGAAAAACGGAAAAAGCACCGTATAAACGTGCATATGAAATTCGAAAACCAAAAAACACATTGGTAACTGGTGGGATTAACTGCCTCCGTGGTCCAGTGGCTAGTGCCATGGACTACGGATCTGGGGGTCCTGGGTTCGATTTCCGGGGGGTAAACACAAAGTTGATATTTGAGAATTTATCACTTTGTGAATTTTTCCCCAGTTCGGTTAGGACATTGCAGGCTGAATCACCTGATTGTCCGAAAAGAAAAAAAAAATCGTGCTTCGGAGGGCACGTTATGCCGTCGGTCCCGGTCGCTGTCATTGATAGTGGTCGTTACTCAAACCATGTCAGAGGCCTGATAGTTGTGCTACTAGGTGGTTTAAAAACTCTGACACCAGGGTTCATCGGGTCCATAGACTCGATACCCACTCGACAGAAAAAGAAGAAGAAGAACCTGGTGGGATTCGAACAACGGCCTCCCGCTCAGGAGGCAGCGGCCTTATCCACTACACAATATCGCTTTACAATTAATATTTACTTCCATGCTGGACTGGGAGAGATAGAAAAACATAGCATGTTCCAGCTGCCCTTCCTCCCGGGCATGCTGTAGAAGTCAGCAAAAGGGATTCGAGGGTTACAGTGTATTGTAATTTAGGCGATGGGCTGACAACCTGTCACTATAGCAATACACTTTTCAATCTAAAATTGCCCTCAATTATTGTCAGACGTGGCGAAAGTGCCTTTTAGGAGGCGTTTAACGCTCTGCCTACCACGTAAGGGATAAAGGCTTGATTTTATGTATGTATGTATGTAATTAATATTTAAAAAAAGAACTCTCACCGCTTGATTCTTTTTCATATTTTTGACGCGATCTCTCTTTATTTTGTTGAGGTTCTGTCTGTGCTGAGACTGAGATTCGAACCGAACCTTTTGTTCCTCGTACGATTCGAAAACTGAAAAAAGAATGCTTCGTACTTATGCAATAAAGATTTTTTTTAATTTTATATATTTATTTTATTATTAGCCTATGCTGTCCCACTGCTGGACAAAGGTCTCCCCATCCTTCTTCCACCTCTCTCGATTATTCTCTCTATAAAGATTAAGGTAATCAATTATTTGTGCCTCAAATACAATAATTTTTACAATCCCTTTGTATGCTTAGATCTTTGAAACTACGCAACGGAGTTTGATGCGGTTTATTTTATTGAATAGAGTGATTCAAGAGGAAGGTTTATATGTATAATACATGCATAATATAGTAGATAAACACTGATGATTTCCGTGCGAAGTCGCTAGTATATAATAGAAAGGAACTTTGAAAGAAGGAAGGTTGAAAGGAACTCATACTAACCTTTCGTATCGTCTCCAGTCTCAACGGCTTCTGCCAGCGACTCGAATCCCTTTATGTGAGCATACTTCCTCGGAATCTCGTGCAGCATACAGATCAGGTTGTAGCCCTCCTGTGTTACATTCATATTATTAGTTATAAATCACGCCTTTCTTCCTACGTACTTCCATGCTGGACTGGGAGCGAGAGAAAAACATAGAATGTGCCAGCTGCATTTCCTCCCGGGCATGCTGTAAAAACCAGCTAAGGGATCTGAGGGTTTCTGTATATTGCAATTTAGGCGACAGGCTGACAACCTGTCACTACAGCAATATCAAAATCTATCTTAAACAACCCTCAAAACTTTGTCAGACGTGGCGGAACTACCTTTGTTTAGGTCATGTACGCTCTGCCTACCCCATTAGGGATAAAGGCGTGATTATATGTATGTATGTTTATTCCTAATGGGGTAGGCAGAGCGTAAAACTCCTCGTTAAAGACGTCTTCGCCACGTCTGACAAAAATGGAGGGAAATTTTAGATTAAGAAAAATTGTGTATGTATCGATGTAGTGCTTTAATAAACAATAAATTTACTGTTTATCAAAGATGTAGTGACAGTTTGTCAGCCCACGCTGTACCTTGAATCTCTTTTGCTGACTTCTAAAGCATGGCCGGCCGCCTGGGATGAAGCCGCAGGCCGAAGGCCGCTGGAACATTCTATGATTTCTATCGCTCGCAGTCCAGCATGGAACGATACATGTATAAATTTCGCCTTTATCTCTAATGGGGTAGGCAGAGCGTCTACGACCTAAATAAAGGTCGTTCCGTCTGTCTGAGAAGTTTTGAATATTATTTCAGATAGATGTGTAGGTATATGCTGTAGTGAGCATAGATGGTAGGATGTCAGCCCATCGCCTAAATTACAATACACTGAGGCCCGTATTGATAAACTGCACTTGAGATTGACAGCTAGTTTGAGTTCGTATCAGAAATATTACATACATATAATCACGCCTTTATCCCTAATGGGGTAGGCAGAGCGTAAACGACCTAACAAAGGTCGCTCCGCCACGTTTGACAAAGTTTTGATGGTTATTTAAGATAGATTTGAATGTATATAGCTATAGTAACAGGTTGTCAGCCCATCGCCTAAATTGCAATATATAGAAACCCTCGGATCCCTTAGCTGGTTTTTACAGCATGCCCGGGAGGATATGCAGCTGGCACATTCTATGTTTTTCTCTCGCTCCCAGTCCAGCTTGGAAGTAATATTTCAGTACAATATGACCTGTCAAGTCCAAACTTAATATTGCTCTAAATCTTGACATCGCTTAATAAATACGAGCCTAAAACCGTCGAATCCCTTAGCTGTTTTTTACAGCAAATGGAGAATTACTTGCAATTTGCGCTTAACGTAAAATATTTTATGGATATTTATTTACATATTTATTTTTATTCACATACGTCTACAAAGACTTTTAAATTTAAAACATGCTGGCCTGGAAGCGAGAAAAAACATAGAATGTGCCAGCTGCATTTCCTCCCGGGCATGCTGTTAAAACAAGCTAAGGGATCCGGGGGTGTCAGTACTAATACCAGGTGTAAGGGACAGCGTCCCGCAAACTGATAGGGGTTGCTCAGTCGACGAACAACTTTCACCAGGAAATTCTTTCATAAGATGAAAAAAAAAATTTGCTTTCCCTTACACCTCGATCAGACAGTTCGTATGGAAAAGCATTTTTTTTTTACTTTCTGAAAGAATTTCCTAGTGATAGTTGTTCAATTTTGTTAACTGTGCAACCCCTATTAGTTCGCGGGACGCTGTCCCTTACACCCCGTATTGTAATTTAAGCGATGGGCTGACAACCTGTTACTACAGCAATATATCTAAAAATCTATCTTAAATAACCCTCAAAACTTTGTCAAACGTGGCGGAACGTCCTTTGCTTAGGTCGTTTACGCTTTGCCTACATTAGGGATAAAGGTGTGATTCATCATCTCCCTAGCCTTATTCCGTATCTCACGGGGTCGCGGGGTCGGCTACCTAATCTAGGGGATTAAACAAGGGTACTGGTTTTTACACAGAGCGTCTGCCATCTGACCTCCGTAACCCAAAAGGGAAACCAGACCCAATCCTAGATTAGGTCAGAGTTTTCAAGCCGCCAATGCTTAGCACTGGCCTCTGATACGGCTTAACGACTAATATCTACGGTATTTAACGATATTAACCGAGACCAACGGCTTAACGAGCCTTCCGAAGCACAGAAAAAGCGCCAAATAAACGTACATATGACATTCGAAGATCGAAAAACACATTGGTACGTGGTGGGATTTGAACCACGACCTCCCGCTCAGGAGGCAGCGGCCCTATCCACTACACCATCGGGCTCTTGGTGTGATTATATGTATGTATTAATGTGTTTTCTGAACTTTCCTATACCTGGTAGTAGTTTTGCTGCTGCTGCAAGTTTCTCAGAGTGTGGAACAGAGAGTCAGGCACGTTGTTCACTCTGTTCACCATGTCTACCAACTTCCTGTACCTGGAACCAGGAATTATTCTTCTTCTTCTTCTGTCGAGTCTATCGACCCGATGAACCCTGGTGTCAGAGTTTTTAAACCGCCTAGTAGCACAACTATCAGGCCTTTGACATGGTTTGAGTAACGACAACTATCAAAGACAGCGACCGGGACCGACGGCTTAACGTGCCCTCCGAAGCACGTTTTTTTTTCCTTTTTCGGACAATCAGGTGATTCAGCCTGCAATGTCCTAACCAAACTGGGGAAAAAATTCACAAAGTGATTAATTCTCAAATATCAACTTTGTGTTTCCCCCCTGGGAATCGACCCCAGGATCTCCGGATCAGGAGCCAATGGCACTAGCCACTAGACCACGGTGGCAGTTAGGAATTATTCTGTCTCCGGGACTTAGGGGTCTGAGCCATCCTGCGAACTTTAGTTTCGATACTCAGGGAACCCAACGAAATGAAAATGAAATAATAATTTATTAAGTAAAACCATCGTCATTCCCGGTCTCTGTCGTTGAAAGTGGTTGTTACACAAAAAACCATGTCTTAGCCCTATTAGCTGTGCTATTAGGCAGTTCAAAAACTCTGACACCAGAGTTCATCGGATCGATCAAATCGAAAACCTACACGACAAGAAAAAAACAATCTACGATCTATCCACAACGGAGTAACCTCTCTCCTCCTTAGCCTTATCCCATATCTCATGGGGTTGGGGGATTGAACGAGGGTACTGGTTTTTACACAGAGCGACTGCCATCAGACCTCCGCAACCCAGAAGGGAAACCAGACCCAATCCTAGATTAGAACAGAGTTTTCAAGCCGCCAATGCTTAGCACTGGCCTCTGACATAGATTTACGACTAGTATCTACGGTATTAAACGATATATACCGGGACCACAGAAGCACGGAAAAAGCGCCGAATAAACGTACATATGAAATTCGAAAACCGAAAAACGCATTGGTACGTTATGGGGTTCGAACCACGACCTCCCGCTCAGGAGGCAGCGGCCCTATCCACTACACCATCAGGCTCCACGTATACAAGTTCTTTATTCATACCGCCTACTATTCCTCAAGACATTGTTAAAATTATAAAGGGTTTAAAGAATAAAAAAGTGTGGGTTATGACGGGATTTCTACAAAAGTATTGAAACATGTCGCAGAAATTATAGCTCATCCAATTAGCTACATAATTAATATTAGTATATGTAATGGGCAATATCCAGATCAACTGAAACCCGTAATAATAAAACCCCTTTTTAAAAAAGGAGATAGGCGAGATATGAATAATTATAGACCCATTGCATTGATCCCGGTTATATCTAAAATATTCGAAAAAGTTATCTATCAATCGATGTACACATTTTTGGAAAAATATAACATACTTACTACAGAACAGAAAGGATTCCGAAAAAATCATTCAATCAACATGGCTGTTTATGAGTTTTTAAATCAAACCATTCGCGAAGTAGATAAACGAAATCCAGTGTGTGCTATTTACATGGATTTAACCAAAGCTTTTGATTTTGTGGATCATAACATTTTGCTTCAAAAACTTGAATTTTACGGAATACGTGGTAATGCTTATAATCTCTTAAAATCTTATCTTAGTAATCGCAAACAATATGTAAGCTTAACAAAGCTCTGCCCCACTACCAATACGGAAAAAAAATTGTATCTAGTGACAGAGACGTTAAATTTGGCGTACCCCAAGGGAGTGTACTAGGCCCTCTCTTATTTCTATTGTACGTTAATGATTTGCCCAAAAATATATCTCAGCCTATGCTATTATTTGCTGATGATAGCACAGTTATTATAAAATGCGAAGATCCAAATGATTATGAAAATCGAATAAATATAGCCTTAAAAGATGTTATAAACTGGCTCAATCAAAATAATCTACTAATAAATCTGGAAAAAACTAAACTTATGCATTTTTATCAACGACAACCGTCTAAACAAATACAAAATATTAATGTAAGTTATAATGGAACCAATATACAGAATACAGACGTTACAAAATTCTTAGGTATAAATATTGATAATAAATTAAATTGGAAATATCATGCTGCAGAAACATGTAAAAAGTTATATAAATTCTCTTATGCCCTGTATGAATTAGGTAAGATATCTAACAGGGACACAGTAATGGCTGCATATCATGGATTTGTCGCATCAAATTTAAGGTACGGTATAATGTTTTGGGGCAACTGCAATGAGAAAGAAACCATATTCAAAGCCCAAAAACGTTGTATCCGCTCCATGTGTAATCTGAACGTACGAAAGAGTTGTAAACCGTATTTCAAAAAATTGAATATTTTAACTTTGTCATCATTGTACATATTTGAAGTAGCTTTATTTGTAAAAAGTAATTTAACTTTATTTACAAAAATGTCAGATACCCATAATTTAAATTTAAGATATAAAGAAAACCTAGCCATATTAGAAACACGGACAACTTTAATGCATGAAAGTGTATTTGCTCTGGCTCCTAAAATATATAACAAGATTCCAAATAACATTAGAAAATTAAATTTTGTACAGTTTAAAACCCAATTATTTAAATTTTTAGTTGAAAAAGCTTTTTACAGCATCTCCGAATATTTTTCGGATAGTTAATAATAAGTCATATATATGTACAAAATATAATTAGTTAAAATAGTTTATTTTGATCTCATTAGACATTAATATAATAGTCTACTTTAGTTATGTAAATATTAAACTATTATAGTATGTAAATACAGTTCACTTAATTAGTTATATTATAATAGTTAATATTTAGTTTAGTATTTTTTTTATTTGGGTTCTTATCTTAAGTATAGACCTAAAATACGTAGGCAGATAGACCCTATCAATATTACAAATGTAATAAAAAATGTATTTGTGTGCTATCACAAAGATGGCAAGTTATGGAGTACTTATATTACATACATAACATCTGTAACATACCTTATACCTGTAACTACAAATAAAGATTTCTGATTCTGATTCTATACCGCGCCGGATTGTGGGTCACATTGTGGGTCACATTGTGGGTCACATTGTGGGTCACATTGTGGGTCACATTGTGGGTCACATTGTGGGTCACATTGTGGGTCACATTGTGGGTACGCTTAGCGGGCATGGCGCGCGCATGTTTCCCAGTGTAACGGAAATAATAAAGTATTGTGTTTCAAAGATGGTTAGGTACTACCCAAATAAATAACTTTTATATTTTTGACTCGATTATAAAAAAAAACACACGATCACACTCATAGCCCCCACTAGGATTCCCTGTCTCGGGGTGCCATGGAAACAATCACAAAGAACACCCATATCTAGAAACAGATATGTAAACTCATCATTCAAATGCCTGCCTTGGCCGAGAATCGAACCCGGGACCCTCTGCGTAGCAAGCAGGTACACTGCCAACTAGGCTGCGCGGGTAGTCAATTAAGTCTAAATTGAAATATGAATGGATCAATACATCCCTGATCCTCGACCCAGGCGCGCTTGCATCACAAAGGTGTTGAAGGTTCCTGGATCGAACACCAAATTCTTTTTTAACTCGTTCACTGTTCGAGCCATTCAAATGTAGGACGAACTGCCGAAAACTATACAAGACAGTCCCTCGAACTTCACTTTTAAGAAGAGACTGAAAGAGCATTATATGACCTCTCTATGACGTATATAATTATATTTTATTTTATCATTTACATATCATATAAATGTATTTATATTTATTAGTTGATTATAGTATATTTATATGTGTATTAGTATTACTATAATCATATCAATTTGTAATTAAATTAGACTAACTGTATCTGTTCCCGTGAATTTCCCATCTTTTATCCCCTTTAGGTTGGCTGCAAGAGATCTCTTATAGAGATAACCTGGCCTGTTGTTTATTTTTTAAGTTGTATTGTATTTTTAATTTTAAAAGCAATAAAGAATATAATATATTACCCGAGCAAAGCGAGCGCACCTTTAACTCGAGCCGAATATAGAAGTTACGAAAGCAAAGCGAGCGCGACATTTTACGAAACTTGAATCAATTTATTGTGAGAGCGAAGCGATGTAACTATGAACATTTTAAAAATACTCTACGCAAGCAAAGCGAACTCGACGTTTCACATACGATACATACAGTTACATATCCGTAAGGTACCGTTACATACATACACACACACACACACACACACACACACACACACACACACACACACACACACAAACACGCCTTTATCACTAATGGGGTAGGCAGAGCGTAAACGACCTAAATAAAGGCCGGTCTGTCACGTCTGATAAAGTTTCAAGGGTTATTTAAGATAGATTTGTAGGTATATTGCTGTAGTGACAGGTTATCAGCCCATCGCCTAAATTACAATATACTGAAACCCTCGGATCCCTTAACTGGTTTTTAAAGCATCCCCGGGAGGATATGCAGCTGGCACATTCTATGTTTTTCTCTTGCTCCCAGGCCAGCATGGAAGAATATACATACATACCGTTCCATAATTTCTCCTAAGACGTATCCGATTTCATAGTGCGGCGATTCTTCATACATAAAGCGTATAGGGAGGGTTGCATAGATCTGGAAAAAATAGAAACGGTTGTCTGTAAAGTCGGTTTACGGACGATAGTTTGTCTTTTTCTGTCGAGTGGGTATCGAGTCTATGGACCCGATGAACCCTGGTGTCAGAGTTTTTAAACCGCCTAGCGCAACTACCAGGCCTCTGACATGGTTTGAATAACGACCACAAAGACAGCGACCGGGATCGACGGCTTAACGTGCCCTCCAAAGCACGAAATCTTTTCCTTTTTCGGACAATCAGGTGATTCAGCCTGCAATGTCCTAACAAAACTGGGGAAAAATTCACAAAGTGATAAACTCTCAAATATCAACTTTGTGTTTCCCCCCTGGGAATCGAACCCAGGACCTCCGGATCGGGAGTCTATGGCACTAGCCACTAGACCACGGAGGCAGATAGTTTGTGACAACGTCATAATCAAACATTGACGAAATGATTGTATACTGTTATGAATAAAATTGAATCAAAGAAAGAAAGAAAAAACCAGACAAAAAAAAGTACTTTCCCATACAAAATGACTCACATACATAGGTTTACGCCTTTATCCCTAATAGGCTAGGCAGAGCGTAAACGACCTAAAAAAAGTCGTTTCGCCACGTCTGACAAAGTTTTGAGGGTTATTCTATTTTATTTTATTTACGAACACAACAGTTTACAATCAATAAATGTTTACAAACAATATAAATATAAGGTACAGTACTAAATTGTAAACCACTAGTGTGAACGTACAGCTTGGTTAAAAAAACAGACTATCTGCGTGAAAGTAACAATTTACAATAAAATAATAATAATAAAATAAAGTATATGCAAAATGCCAAACTATTACTAGACACAGGTACTAGGTAAGTTAAATATAATCTAAGTGAGGTTGAGGGTATTCAAAACAGCCTTTTAAAAATAAATTGCTTGGAATTAAAAATGTTAATATCTTTTTTTCTTCTTACAAAGATCATTGTACAAGCGACATTGTAAGGTATTATAGGTATATTTCTATAGTGACAGGTTGTCAGCCTATCGCCTAAATTGCAATAGACCTTTTTTGCTGAGCTAGACCTTTTTGTCGCCTTAGGTTAAGTTTTAAGTATGTTTAATTTTAAAATTTATGATCATGGTGAAAAAATAAAAAAAAATCTATTCTATTCAATATAAAAGAAATTCTTAGAATGTACCAGCTGCATTTCCTCCCGGGCATGCTGTAAAAATCAGATAAGGGATTTGAGGGTTTCTGTATATTGTAATTTAGGCGATGGGCGGACAACCTGTCACTACAGCAATATACTTACAAGTCTATCTTAAATAACTCAAAACTTTGTCAGACGTGGCGGAACGACCTTTCTTTTAGGTCGTTTACGCTCTGCCTATCCCATCAGGGATAAAGGCGTGATTATATATATGTTATATGTATTCAATATTCTGCCCTCGGATCCCTTAACTGGTTTTACAGCATGTTTGGGAAGAAATAATTGCCTCCGTGATCTAGTGACTAGTGCCATGGACTCCCGATCCGGAGGTCCTGGGTTCGATTCTGGGGGAAACACAAAGTTGATATTTGAGAATTTATCACTCTGTGACTTTTCCCCAGTTTGGTTAGGACATTGTGGGCTGAATCACCTGTTGGTCCGAAAAGAAAAAGATTTCGTGCTTCGGAGGGCACTTAGTTTGCGGGGGCGCTGTCCCTTCTTTTTTTTACCGAGTGGATTCTTGAGTCGAACGACCCGATGAACCCTGGTGTCAGAGTTTTCAAACCGCTGTCCCTTACACCCCGTCTTCTTTTGTCGAGTGGGTATCGAGTCTATCGACCCGATGAACCCTGGTGTCAGAGTTTTTAAATCGCCTAGTAGCACAACTATCAGGCCTCTGACATGGTTTGAGTAGCGACCACTATCAAAGACAGCGACCGGGACCGACAGCTTAACGTGCCCTCCGAAGCACGAAATCTTTTTCTTTTTCGGACAATCAGGTGATTCAGCCTGCAATGTCCTACTCAAACTGGGGAAAAATTCACAAAGTGATAAATTCTCAAATATCAACTTTGTGTTTCCCCCCTGGGACTCGAACCCAGGACCTCCGGATCAGGAGTCCATGGCACTAGCCACTAGACCACGGAGGCAGTTAACCGTTAAAAGAGGCAGTACATACATACATACATACATATAATCACGCCTTTATCCCTAATGGGGTAGGCAGAGCGCAAACGACCCAAACAAAGGTCGTTCCGCCACGTCTGACAAAGTTTTGAGGGTTATTTAAGATAGATTTGTAAGTATATTGCTGTAGTGACAGGTTGTCAGCCCATCGCCTAAATTACAATATACTGAAACCCTCGGATCCCTTAGCTGGTTTTTACAGCATGCCCGGGAGGAAATTCAGCTGGCACATTCTATGTTTTTCTCTCGCTCCCAGGGCAGCATGGAAGAAAAAGAGCGCTTACTCTATCTTCTAAGTCCTTAATCATCTGACTTTGCAGCTGCAACAGCCTCTTCCTGTTCGTCCAGGAGAGAATCCTCCAATTCCACCAGTCCCGAAAGCAAACGCATAACTGGAAATTCACTAGAAAGAAAAAAAAAAGGTGACCTCACTAACCAAGTCGCGCCCCATACATACATAAAATCACGCATTTATCCCTTACGGGGTAGGCAGAGCGTTAAACGCCTCGTTAAAGGCGCTTTCGCCACGTCTGACAAAAATTGGAGGGTAATTTTAGATTGTAATGTGTATTGCCATAGTGACAGGTTGTCAGCCCATCGCCTAAATAACAATACACTGTAACCCTCGAGTCCCTTTTGCTTTCTTCTACAGCATGCCCGGGAGGAAGGGCAGCTGGAACATTCTATGTTTTTCTATCTCTCCCAGTCCAGCATGGAAGTATTAGTAAAAAACATTATTCACTAAAAACGCAGTGAATCGAAAAACTGACCCTCAAAACTTTGTGAGACCTGGCGGAACTACCTTTGTTCAGGTCGTTTTCGCTCTGTCTACCCCATTAGGGATAGAGGCGTGATTATAAGTATGTCATATCCCTAGCCTTATCCCGTATCTCACGGGGTCGGCTTCCTAATATAGGGGATTGAACGAGGGTACTGGTTTTTACACAGAGCGACTGCGATCTGACCTCCACAACCCAGAAGGGAAACCAGACCCAATCCTAGATTAGGTCAGAGTTTTCAAGCCGCCAATGCTTAGCACTGGCCTCTGATATGGCTTAACGACTAATATCTACGGTATTAAACGATATTAACCGGGACCAACAGCTTAACGTGCCTTCCGAAGCACGGAAAAAGCACCGAATAAACGTACATATGAAATTCGAAAACAGAAAAACACATTGGTAAGTGGTGGGATTCGAACCACGACCTCCCGCTCAGGAGGCAGCGGCCCTATCCACTACACCATCGGGCTCTATAAGTATGTATGTATGTATCGAAAAGCTGGTCCATAGACTCAAGTTATAGTCATCATACTCATCATCATTTATTTAAGTGTATCTTGTCGCTAGCTTTAAAAAAATGCAATATTTCTTCCTGTTCCTTCCTACATCGAACTATGAGTCGCTAATTGATAAGGTTCTAAATTATCTTTATTACTATTACTTGAGTCTATTGGACCAGTTTTTCGATTCACTGCGTTTCTAGTGATTTATGGTTTTTTACTAATGGGGACACCTTTTGGCTAGTATCGGCACCTAAATGAGCGAACTGAGCCGCGACTCATGATTTTTTCGTTTCGAGAGAATGTAATTTTCTATTTTATACATACATACATAAAATCACGCCTTTATCCCTTACGGGGTAGGCAGAGCATAAAACACCCCCTAAAAGGCGCTTTCGCCACTTCTAACATAAATTGAGAGCAATTGTAATGTGTATTGCTGTAGTGACAGGTTGTCAGAACATCGCCTAAATTACAATACACTGTAACCCTCGAATCCCTTTGCTGACTTCTACAGCATGCCCGGGAGGAAAAGCAACTGGAACATTCTATGTTTTTCTTTCTCTCCCAGTCCAGTATGGAAGGTATTCTATTTTATAATCAATAATATTATAATTCTCATTAAGCATAATAGCGTTGTATTGCAAATGTTTATGAATTTGTAATATATAGCTAAAATACTCATTATGGATTATATTTAATGGCGCCACAGTCGCAGCTCTGTTCGCCCATTAAATGCAATAAAATTAAACAAAAAAAATAGGATAAAGCCTGGGCAGTTCACACTGGGACGCTAGGCGACGAGACGTAACGCGTACTTTTCAAGACCGGTACAATATGAATCGACGTTTTCATTGACAGAACTTGAAAATCCTCATAGTCTCGCAACACTGTCTTCTTCTTTCGAGTGGGTATCGAGTCTATCGACCCGATGAACCCTGGTGTCAGAGTTTTTAAACCGCCTAGTAGCACACCTATCAGACCTCTGACATGGTTTGTAACGACCACTATCAAAGACAGCGACCGGGACCGACAGCTTAACGGGCCCTCCGAAGCACGAAATCTTTTTTCTTTTCGGATAATCAGGTGATTCAGCCTGCAATGTCCTTACCAAACTGAGGAAAAAATCACAAAGTGATAAATTCTCAAATATCAACTTTGTGTGTCCCCCCTGGGAATCGAACCCAGGTCCTCCGGATCGGGAGTCCATGGCACCAGCCACAAGACCACGGAAGCAGTTAGTATTAACACACTGTCAAACAACACTGTCACTTCGTGGTACAGCGCGATGCGATGTAACTGTAGAGGCGGCGATATTAGCAACTAAAATTTGGCTAGGTTTCACTGACAGTGATTGAAGCAATAACAGCTATGCTATAGTAGCGACGTGACAGGTGAACAAATATCCCAGTTCATCTAAACAGCTAAGATACAGCTACAAGAGATGCATCCTCAAGCAGCTTCGCGCCGCGTCGTGTCGCGTCGCTTCCCAGTGTGAACCGTCCCGGTTACTTACCAAAAAGTGCAATTGAAATTGTAATCCATTTCATTTTTATTTTTTCAGAAAATTCTTTTCAGAGTGAAATATTTAAAATCTTGCGCAGACATTTTTGCAATTAATAATTGATATAATATTTAATGGTAAAATAATTGATATTTTTACAGTTTCATACATACTAAATTTTAATACATACATACATACATATAGTCACGCCTTTATCCCTAATGGGGTAGGCAGAGCGTAAACGACCTTAATTCAGGACGTTCCGCCACGTCTGACAAAGTTTTGAGGGTTATTTAAGATAGATTTGTAGGTATATTGCCGTAGTGACAGGTTGTCAGCCCATCGCCTAAATTGCAATATACTGAAACCCTCGTATCCCTAAGCTGACTTTTACAGCATGCTCGGGAGGATATGCAGCTGGCCCATTCTATGATTTTCTCTCGCTCCCAGTCCAGCATGGAAGTAATTACTGCACTGAATTTTAATTGTCTATTAAATGTTTTTATTACTTTCTTAGAATTTAAACTGATATTGTTTGCATTTTCAACAATTCATTTGCTTGAAAATGAGTGTTACATTTCTCTGTCTTTTGATTTGGATGGGTAAGTGTTTATCCTTCCATGCTGGACTGGGAGCGATAGTAAAATATAGAATGTTCCAGTTGCTTCTCTTCAAGGGCATATAGTATAAATCAGTAGAGAAAGACGAGGTTTTCAGTGTGTTGCAATTTAGGCAGACAACTTATTTCTTTCTTCCATGCTGGACTGGGAACGGAAAAAAACATAGAATGTGCCAGCTGCCTTTCCTTCTAGACATGCCAGCTAAGGGATCTGAGGGTTTCAGTATATTGCAATTTAAGCGATGGGCTGACAACCTGTCACTACAGATATACCTACAAATCTAACTTAAATAACCCTCAAAACTTTGTCAGGCGTGGCGGATCGACCTTTGTTTGCGTCGTTTACGCTCTGCCTACCCCATTAGGGATAAAAGCGTAATTATATGTACCTATGTATGTACCTTATTCTCCAGTAATATTAAACAGTTTGTTGGAGAAACCAAAAGGCGATTTTAGTAGGATTTTATTACACACAAAAAAAAACACCTGTATGTAAAGGGTGTAAGGCTCGTATTTATAATCGACACTTGTGACAGACAGCTAGTTTGAGTTCGTATCAGAAATGTCATTTCAGTTCAATATAGCCTGTCAAATCCATACTTAATAACGCTCTCAATCTTGAGATTGCTTTATAAATACGAGCCTAAGAAAGAGTTTCCCGCAAACTAATAGGGGTTACTCAGTCAACAAAACTGCACAACTATCACAAAGAATATCTTCCTTTCTTTTAATTCACTAAAATTTTGTGAAAGTTATTCAGTTTTGTCGACTCAGCAAACCCTATCAGTTTGCGAGAAGCTGTCCCTTACACCCAGTTTCATTCAGTGTCAGCCAAGTATTTCTGCACTGCTCCCGCATCTCTAAAAAACCTCTAGAAAAGATTGCTACTTAGCAGTAAGGCCGCCTATATACTTACTTACTTATAATCACGCCTTTATCCCTAATGGGGTAGGCAGAGCGAAAACGACCTAAACAAGGGTCGTTCCGCCACGTCTGACAAAGTTTTAAGGGTTATTTAAGATAGATTTGTAGGTATATTGCTGTAGTGACAGGTTGTCAGCCCATCGCCTAAATTGCAATATACTGAAACCCTCGGATCCCTTAGCTGGTTTTTACAGCATGCTCAGGAGGAAATGCAGCTGGCACATTCTATGTTTTTCTCTCGATCCCAGTCCAGCATGGAAGTATATGTACACTAATGTTCCTTGTTTGTTCTTTTGTATTATATTCTATGATTTTCAGGATTCTCCAGCTGCACAAGCACGTTCTACAACCTGGAACCAGCCCACACCATGGAGTCCAAGGGTCCCCAGGTCTTCATCAACTCCGCTAAAGACATCCCAGTGGCGCAGAGGCGGATCCTCAATGATCTCCCTTTATCTCTTCGACTGACTCTGCTCAAGGATTTCGTGCCTAAAACGCCTGTTAAGGATAAGCAGGAAGATGTAAGGACATTCCTTCCATGCTGGACTGAGACGAGAGAAAAACATAGAATATGCCAGCTGCAAAACCAACTAAGGGATCCGAGGGTTTTAGTGTATTGCAATTAAGGCGATAGGCTGGCAACCTGTCACTACAGCAATATACTAACAAATCTGTCATAACCCTCAAAACTTTGTCAGACGTGGCGGTACGACCTTTGTTAGCCTACTTCATTAGGGATAAAGGCGTTATTATATGTATATACTCGTATGTATATATTACTACAAATATAATATGGTAGATTGGATTATCAGGTTTATCGGCAAACCTTAGGTCAGCAACTCACAGGCGTAACTTAATGCGCGCAGGGTTGCGATCAACACGCCGACAATGTTTTTTGCATTGCCTACAACACACATGTTTCAAATCAGCTAGGGGATTTGACGGTTTCATTATTGTAATTTGCGCAATGGGCTGATAACCTGTCACTTTAGCAATATCTGGAATAACTCTCAGTGTCAGTCAGTGTCAGTTGTGGTGGAACGACCTTTTGTTTGGGTCGTTCAAGCTCTGCCTACCCTATTAGGGATAAAGGCTTGATTATGTGTTCGTGTGTACAACACACATGCGTCACCTGACGCGCTACGCACGCGTAGCAAGGAACTTTCGGCGCAACCTTCGGCCAGTACGCCTCCAATGTATTTTGCATAGCAAGCAACACACCATTACGCGGCAGTAGGTAACGCGCTGTACATATATACATATAATCACGCCTTTATCCCTAGTGGGGCAGGCAGAGCGTAAACAACCTAAACAAAGGTCATTTCGCCACGTCTGACAAAGTTTTGAGGGTTATTAAGATAGATTTGTATATTGATGTATACTGAAACCCTCGGATCCCTTGAAATGAAAATGAAATAATGAAATAATAATTTATTTGCAAGAACATAGTAAAATAATTGTTGGTACATGGGTATATTTGTATCATATGTCCTACCGTCAAGGCATGCAAATTTTACATTACTTTAAATTACATTTGACATTGGCATACTCTATTATTTATTTTTGTCATTGAAGTATTCATTGAGAGAGTAATAACATTTTTCTAAGAGCCATTCAGTGATTTTTGTCTTAAACAATGGGAGAGGAATACTTTTTACATGCTTCGGAAGGGAGTTATAAACAAGTATCGCAATATAATAAACATTTCTCTTAAACAACTCCAGTCGTGGTCGCGGCTGATATAGTTGATCCTGGTATCTTGTAGACCTCTGGTAGACCTCGTAGCTGACTTTTATAGCATGCCCGGGAGGAAATGCAGCTGGCACATTCTCTCTTTTTTCTCGCACTCCCAGTCCAGCATGGAAGATTATATATGTTTATGTGTACAATAAACTGTTAAATAAATAAATAATGGGCTCGATTCTAGATACCACCGGCTAAAACTAAAATTAAAATCTATCTGTCACTTTATAATAAAATAATAAAATTGAAATAATACAGGCGATTTATACTCTATGGGTTTACACTTTCCGCTTGACGCGCTTTTGCATGTTTCTCCAGTATTTCTGTCAATTTTATCCGCCATATCATACGATCGCATAATACCACCGGCTATAAATCAAAAACCCGAGAGAATATTTTTTTAGTCTGAAAGTGACAAATAGATTTTAACTTTAGTTTTAGCCGGCAAATCTAGAATCGAGCTCGATATTCAATATTTTTTGTACATAAGTTTAAACACCGAATATATGGTATACGCATAGACTTCATTTCCATAGAAAATCTCTAAGCCGCGGCCTAGACTTTTAAGATAAGATAAGATAAGAATATATATAATAAGATAAGATAAGATAAGAATATATATTGCACAGAAAAGACACAAGAGAAAATAAAATTAAATGACACAAATAGTAGTACAAATAGGCGGCCTTATTGCTATGCAGCAATTTCTTCCAGGCAACCTTAGGGTACAGGAAAATAAAAAGTTGAACTAGTGGGCTGGTATACATTTTAGGCAATATATTGTATAGGTAAGTAAATAAGCTACTTAGGTGTATTTATATAATTAATAACAATAAATAGTCACACATATAAATTACTTATACCTACATAGAAATACATAAATACTATAATACATATATAAATATATATAATACTAATGAAAGAAAATGTTACAACCAAATTATTCCGGCAAATACGCAAGTGCAAGCGGTTAAGGTAGAGAAAGATAGTGAGCTATAAGGTGACTTTTCCTGCATGCTACGCGGCTTAGGCATTTTTTTTAATCTTCATCAAAATCTTTTTGTTACCATTATCATTTCCCTAGCCTTATCCCATATATCTCGAGGTCGGCTACCTTATCTAGGTGATTGAACGAGGGTACTGGTTTTTTCACAGAGCGACTGCTATCTGACCTCCGCAACGCAGAAGGGACACCAGACCCAATCCTAATTTAGGTCAGAGTTTTCAAGCCGCCAATGCTTAGCTGTGTATGGCTTAACGACTAATATCTACGGTATTAAACGATATTAACCGGGACCAACGGCTGAATGTGCCTTTCGAAGCACGGAAAAAGCGCCGAACAACACATTGGTATGTGGTGGGATTCGAAACACGAACTCCCACTCAGGACTCAGCGGCCCTGTCCACTACACCGTCGGGCGGTTTTGTGACCAATAAGGTGCGTTTTACTTGTTTTCATGATACCTATCTTATTTCTAAGGTTGGGCGCAAAGTGGACGTACAAGCCCTAGTGCTTCCAAACGCCAGAAGGGACGACTTCAAGCTTTCTGAGGCTGAAAACGATGACACCAATATGAAGATGAAGCTGTTTCGTCTGATGTACGAAACTGTACGAGATAGCGATCTGAAGGTAGGCTTTTTTCATACATATAGGTTAGATTTTAATAGTACATATAATAACGCCTTGATCTCTACTGAGGCAGGCAGAGCGTAAACGACCATATCAAAGGTCGTTCCGCCACGTCTGACAACGTTTTGAGGGTTATTTAAGATATATTTGTAGGTATATACCAGCAATATTGCTGTAGTGACAGGTTGTCAGGCCATCGCTTAAATTACAATATACTGAAACCCTCGGATCCCTTAGCTGTAACAGCATGCCCGGGAGGAAATGCAGCTGGCACATTCTATGTTTTTCTCTCGCTCCCAGGCCAGCATGGAAAAAATATCTATTAACAATTATCTCAAACGGATAAACCGTTTTCGGTGCGGTATTTAATTGGTTTCTTTGGGGTTCTTATCCACAAATTTGGGGAACTCCGTTGCAAGCTTTTTTCTCTATGTTTATAATTTTTCAGGTGAAAAGAGCAGAATTGATAAAGCGCAGCTACGCCAACTCCTCAGCCTTCGAGATCGGGTACTTACTAGGAGATATCACAGACAAATTCAACATCATGTCTGACATAGGGCTGACGCTCAAGAGACTGTATCATGAGTGGAAGCCTATCGAACACATCAACGCATATGAGCAGATCGCCAACTTAGGTAAAGTTTGCCAACGTGTTTTGTGGCCCATCAACTGCTTTTTCTTTAGAACTTAAAAGAAATTCTAATTTAGAAACCGCAAAGTATATATTTGTGACTAATAAATTTATAATTTTCGTTAGACTCTACTGCCTCCGTGGTCTAGTGGCTAGTGCCATGGACTTCCGATCCGGAGGTCCTGGGTTCGATTCCCAGGGGGGAAACACAAAGTTGATATTTGAGAATTTATCACTTTGTGAATTTTCCCCAGTTTAGTTAGGACATTGCAGGCTGAATCACCTAATTGTCCGAAAAGAAAAAGATTTCGTGCTTCGGAGGGCACGTTAAACCGTCGGTCCCGGTCGCTATCTTTGATAGTGGTCGTTACTAAAACCATGTCAGAGGCCTGATAGTTGTGCTCTAGGCGGTTTAAAAACTCTGACACCAGGGTTAATATACCCACTCGACAGAAGAAGAAGAAGTTAGACTCTTCCAAGTTACAAAGAAAATTCTGATGTCTGGGCTTGCGGCCTTTAGCCGGTACCGATGACGATCTTGATAAGTACGTAGGTACATATGTAGCGGTAGATGGCGCCACGACAAAAAACACAAGTTCTGAAACGCGGTATCGAAGTTTTCTCAGCGTCCTGTATATAAATTCAACTTCATACCCGACATCGGACTGACGCTCAATAGTATATCAATCGCTAGTAATTGTATTGGCGCCATCTATCGCTACAAATGTCAACATACAGCAATAGATGGCGCCACTACAAAAAACTCAAATTCTGAAACGCGCTATTTAATCCCCGAATTCGCACATTCGTCAAAAAAATGTCATTTCGCGGTGCACAATTCCTCGAAACGTTTTTAATTTTTATTCTTTATTGTGTACAAAAAGTTTACAATAAATAAACAAACTTAAATTTAGTTCAAATGTGACCTTATCTCTATAAAGAGATATTTTCCATCCAACCTGTAAAACCAAATATGAGATAACTATATATACGGGGACAAGACTGTACACTTAATAGACTTCTACATACGCATATAACCTAGAACCTACATAAACATACATCAATATTACTTAAGTAAAATATCTATAACTAGCTACCCGCCCCGGCTCGCACAGAAATCATCAGTGTTTCTCTACTATATTATGCATATATTATAGATATAAATCTTCCTCTTAAATCACTCTATCCATTAAAAGAAACCGCATCAAAATCCGTTGCGTAGTTGTAAATATCTGAGCATACATAGGGATATAGGGACAGAGAAATCGACTTTGTTTTATACTATGTACAATACAATACAAGATACTTTATTGCACAAAGAAACACAAATACATACAGCAGAAAAGTAAGGAACAAAACAGTACAATTTAGGCGGCCTTATTGCTAAAGCAGCAATTTCTACCAGGCAACCTTTGGGTAGTAGGATACTACATAGCAGATAGCGGGATAGTGCATACTAAGTTAATCTTAATACTTAAACAATATAAATACTACTAAATAAATACATAAATAAAATAAACCAATATAATATATTTATAATAAACTAATACATATTATGCTAATGGGAGATAGGATAAATAACTAATTATTATTCTCTAAGAAGAACTTTCTTGTTCGCTCTTTAAATGTCTCAATAGACATTATTAGAATATGTAGTGATATATAATAAAATAATACATGCAACGTTCCGTTTTTTCAACCAATGAGCAATCACCAAACGCACAAATGCCAGACAGCGGTCGCCTGATATTCAATGCTTTTAAAAATACTGTCTCAGGTATCGACGTGAGCCACATCGTGGACATGGTGAAAGGTGTGGAGAAGCGGCTGCAAACCGACAACAAGGACGTCAAGGCCAAACCTGGTGGTAGCGGTAATCCACCGCCAAGGATGAGCCAGCAACAGCTCGCGCCGAAACCAGACCCAGACTACTTTGACATACCGGGGAAATAGAAATTTCAATCTTCGCTACTGAAATAGATTTCAATCTTCACTACTGAAATAGAAAAAGACTTCGATCTTCACTGCTGAAATAGAAATTGACTTCAATGTTCACTAATAAAATAGAAATAGTCTTTAATATTCACTACTGAAATTTATATTTCAAGGAAACCAGACCCAGACTACTTTGACATACCGGGGAAATAGAAATTTCAATCTTCACTACTGAAATAGACTTCAATCTTCACTGCTGAAATAGAAATTGACTTCAATGTTCACTAATAAAATAGAAATAGTCTTTAATATTCACTACTGAAATAGAAATAGACTTCGATCTTCAGTACTGAAATATAAATTGATTTAAATCTTCACTAGTGACATAAAAATACACTTTAAATCTTCTCTACATACATACATACATAAATCACGCCTTTATCCCTTACGGGGTAGGCAGAGCGTTTAACGCCTCGTAAAAGGCGCTTTCGCCACGTCTGACAAAAATTGAGGGCAATTTTAGATGTAATATGTATTGCTATAGTGACAGGTTGTCAGCCCATCGCCTAAATTACAATACACTGTAACCCTCGAGTCCCTTTTGCTGACTTCAACAGCATGCCCGGGAGGAAGGGCAGCTGGAACATTCTATGTTTTTCTATCTCTCCCAGTCCAGCATGGAAGAAATCTTCTCTACTGGATTAAAAATAGACTTCAATTTTCACTAAAGATACAAGAGACCTTCCCTAATGAAATTGAAACGCATTATTCACTACTAAAATATAAATTAACTTTAATCTTCACAACTGAAATAAAAATAGAAACTTCAATCTTCAACGCTGAAATAGATGTAGGCTTCAATCTTCACTACCGAAATGGAAATAGAAATCAATCTTCACAACTGAATTAGAAATAGACTTCAAATCAATATCTAGACTTCGAAACATACTTCATTATTCACTACTAAAATATAAATGAACTTTACATACATACATACATACATATAATCACGCCTTTATCCCTAATGGGGTAGGCAGAGCGTACACGACCTAAACAAAGGTAGTTCCGCCACGTCTGACAAAGTTTTGAGGGTTGTTTAAGATAGATTGGTAGGTATATTGCTGTAGTGACAGGTTGTCAGCCTGTCGCCTAAATTGCAATATACAGAAACCCTCGGATCCCTTAGCTGGTTTATACAGCATGCCCGGGAGGAAATGCAGCTGGTACATTCTATGTTTTTCACTCGCTCCCAGTCCAGCATGGAAGTAAACAAACTTTAATCTTCATTAGTTGTGAAGATTACATATTTAATAAAATACTTATACCATAGAATAAAAGACTTCAATCTTCAATGCTGAAATAGAAATAGGCTTAAATCTTTACAACTGAATTAGAAATTTCCTTCCATGCTGGACTGGGAGAGATAGAAAATCATAGAATGTTCCAGCTGCCCTTCCTCCCGGGCATGCTGTAGAAGTCAGCAAAAGGCACTCGAGGGTTACAGTGTATCGTAATTTAGGCGATGGGCTGACAACCTGTCACTATAGCAATACACTTTTCAATCTAAAATTGCCCTCAATTTTTGTCAGACGTGGCGAAACCGCCTAAAAGGCGTTTATCGCTCTGCCTACCCCGTAAGGGATAAAGGCGTGATTTTATGTATGTATGTATGTATGAATTAGAAATAGACATGAGAAACGGACAAGGACCGATGACAATGCCGAGTCGAATAACAGTAATAGCGATGGTGGCAACAACCAACAGCTCACGCCAGAACAAGACCCAGACTACTTCAATCATCATTCTCATTCTCCTAGCCTTATCCCGTATCTCACGGGATCGGCTATCTAATCTAGGGGATTGAACGAGGGTACTGGTTTTTACACAGAGCGACTGCCATCTTACCTCCGCAACCCAGAAGGGAAACCAGACCCAATCCTAGATTGGGTCAGAGTTTTCAAGCCGCTGTACCGACCCCCCCCCTTTTATTTTTCTGTTCATATTTAAGAAGAGCTTAAAGAAGAAACTCAACTTTGATTAAAATAAGAAACTCACGTTTCTATCGCCTTGAGTGATACGTCTACGTCTACGAAGTGAAAGAGAGTAACCCTGGTCCTTAAAAAGGTAAGATAATATCCAATGCATCGAACGTCAGACTAAAACATTTTGGCAATAAGCCTTCCTATTTCTACTAAGTAGAGGTTGATTACGTTCCTTCCTCTCTCAACTATTTACCTAATGTCTCTGGAATAAATCTAAGGTTGAAACGGAACGTTAACTTTTAAGCCTTCAGATTCACATAAAACATCAAAAACATTTACCTAATTTTCTACCCTGTTAATCATAAATTCCTCTAAAAACATTTCAGATTATTATAGCAATAAAATCTTCAACTTTATGAATTGATTTATATAAAGCTAAGTTATTTCTTTCGCGACAATCAAAAACTACTTCGTAACCCGTAGGGATTAATATTCTATCTTCCAATCCTAAACTCAAAACTGTCATCGACAAATTTAATAAGTAATTTTCTTAACTCGAATTGGCGGCATAGTTTTACAATGAAAAATACAAAATCCACTATAAAAAGGAAAAATGTGCGGCTAAAAGCTGCGCTAAGGTTCTACCAACAAGTTCTCAACTCCACAAGTTCAATCCCTTCCCAATTTAACAGGTAAGAACACTTCTGCAATACTTTCCAAGTATCATAACTTCAGATCAAAACATGAACTTTTCCTTGCTACTATTTTGCTAAACTTGTTAGATTATGTATACTTACCACCATAATTTAAATCTCTTATCTAACCTATCATTACCAATTCCAGGATAACCCCTGAAACTAGAAGATTTGCAGAAGATTCTGTCAACATAAGTTCCTCAACAAAACTATTGTTACCAACACAAGAATTGCGGTTACAACTAGGATTCCTAGGTAAGTTTTGTTTAGCTAGTAATAGAAACAATAGGTTCCAGTCAAAATTGCTATCACTAATGTTTTAAATACCTAAATCACTCCATAACATTCAACGTAAAGATAACAAAATCAAATGACTTTCCTTACAGTCCCAGCCGCTGCTGAGAAAGATCTTTCAGTTATGAAACCTACAAATAATGCAGTCAACGCAATAACTCTTAGACTGGTCTGCGCTTAAGGACAAGCTTCTACGTCTGATCACAAGTTCTCATCAGGATTCCAACGGTAAAACATGATTTAATTTAGCTCATAGTTACTGAGTTAGTTTGAATGTTTATAACATAAATTCCTTTTCTAAAGTATCACCCTAAGCTCATTCTACTAGAAGTTAAAGTATGTACCTTACCTAACTATGTGTTTTAATTTCAGTTGTTCCTGCATATTAATACAGAAAGAGGATATGAGCCTAAACACAACAACGGAAGAACTCCTACTATGGAAACCAATTATTTGATAAAATTATTCCTATGTCATTCAATTTAATATTCGGCTTGGATTAAATTCTTCCATGGTTTTGGTTTATTATTTCTGGCTTGTTTGAATAGAAAAATGTGTACCAGGAGTTGCTATTCTATAAATATTACTTTATTTACTTTCGGAGTCAGAAGTGAGTTTGTGAACATACTACCAGTTCTAATGTTATTGAATATGCTATTGAATTAAGATACTGTCCTAGATTTTTGAGATAGCGTCACATACTAATGCTTAGAAACCTTTAGACATTTTTATTGTGGTTTTTAGAGGATCAGCTCCGGCCATACGCTGCATAGGTATTGATTTAGTTTGACTATGCCCTAATCTGCCAATCAATAATGAGGATGTTTTGTATTTTATTATAACCTCTAGCCCTACAACAGATCAGGTACCCTGTCTCCTTTCAACCATTGACTTTGGATAGAAGCCCACCACATATTTCCAATACTTTGCTCCTATGCTTGATTTAAATTACCACCTTTATTTTATGTAATCAAAATTTCAACATTCTTTTTGCTATTCTAATTGAGAGGATTTTTATAGTATAAATAAATATATATATTTATATCAAAAGCTACATAGAGTATTGTTCCTTAATACTCAGCATTGTTTCATATAGGTTTCTAACAATAAAGGTGTTGCAAACATGATTCTAAGAATAGCCAACTGTATTGGAAATATCTTTTTTCTGAATTTAACTTAATAGTGAATTTATTTGGAACTTCCAAAATATAGGTAAAACTTGTCAGTCTATAGTCATGGACAAAATCTTAATCCAAAGCAACATTCTGTATTAACTTGTCACTCAGTTTGTCTTACTTTTCCAAACAATTCTTTCTCTGACTGAATTTATCAGGAAATAACAAATTTCATTATCAACATAGGTACAGTTTCCTTTCAAACAACCAGTTAAGAATATCCTTTATCCCAACATTTGATACTATTTATTTATTATCACCAATTTCCCAATCATGACAATTATACTGCCAGATAAATAATTTTATTAGATATCATTTGAACAATTAATGTAGATTCAGTTTGTCTTACTTTTCCAAACTATTCTTTCTCTGACTGAATTTATCAGGAAATAACAAATATCATTATCAACATAGGTACCTACAGTTTCCTTTCAAACAACCAGTTAAGAATATCCTTTATCCCAACTATTGATACTATTTATTTGTTATCAACAATTTCCCAATCATGACAATCAATTATACTGCCAGATACATAATTTTTATTAGAAATCATTTGAACCATTAATGTAGATTCAGTTTGTCTTACTTTTCCAAACTATTCTTTCTCTGACTGAATTTATCAGGAAATAACAAATATCATTTTCAACATAGGTACAGTTTCCTTTCAAACAACCAGTTAAGAATATCCTTTATCCCAACTATTGATACTATTTATTTGTTATCAACAATTTCCCAATCATGACAATCAATTATACTGCCAGATACACAATTATTAGAAATCATTTGAACCATTAATGTAGTTTACCCTTATTATTTTGAGCGTTCTACTAGAATATTATATTTTATTCAATAAATGGCCAAACAACTGTTACATCTTATCATCAGTCAGCACACCAATGTCAGATCAAAGTAATTGTTGATGTATTCCTATATATCAAAGATTTATGATTAATATTCAATACAGGATAACTTTAACCAATTGTTTTCAACAGGTAATTCTTTTCTTACATAAATTTAGTTTCTTTATAAATTTTATCAAGGACGGAGGAAGGAATTTAGGACCCTTCAAACAAATCTAGCCTCTATCTACTTTAGGGTTCCTGAGAATTGAATTCACCAGTACCTACTCAAGGTACACTACTATGAATCACGTCTGACACGCTTCGGAAGCAGGTAGGGTAACAAAGTAGGTATTATAAACTTAATAGAATAGTTTTGAAGTTAATTTAATAGCAAATTTTACTTTAAGACTGTAAATAAATATATCCCTACAATCCTAATGAATCTATTAATAAGACATACCCCTACTTGATGCCTAAGGTACCTCCCTAGTAGATATAAAATCGAACTAAGTAATCCTATAGTCTAACTTTGTCTAATCCTAATTCTTTCTACTGTGAAGATGCAAAGCTAGGGATTAGATCCCGACATTTATTATTTAATTGTGAGGTGTGTAGTGTAATGTGGATGTTCTAGAAAGCCTGAGTTCAAACTTTTAGAACCCTATTTCTGCTAATTTGTACGTGATGAGGTTGTCACGATTTAGAGTGCCTATTACATCCTATACCCGTGTGGATGATTACCAGCTTGACGAAGATAAGAGATAAGCCGATAATCGCGTGTGTTGTGTGGGGGACAGATAAGAAATCCTTAACAAACAGTCGTAAGTCGTCCGTATCGGGGCTGGAGACGGAACAGTTCGCTAGAGGTGGTTCTAGGTACTCCTTACACCGTTTTGCTAAGTATCCCATACCTGGGCGCATAAAACTTGCGTTTGGGGCAAGCCGATCGTACGCACCAATACAATCTCCTAGGTTCTTTAGCCAAAATTCCTGGTCTGAGAAGTGGGTACGGAGAACAGGTATAATGACCAAAGCATGGTTCACACGAATACTGTCAAAAGAATCTCCCATTCAATATGACCCTAGCTCCAGACATGCACTCCGAAACACGCAAATGCAACAGCTGCAAGTGCGCGCCCGAAAGCACCTCCCCGGAATTACGACCATAGAGAACTTTCAATACAAAACGTAACTGAATTTAAAGTTAATCTCTCAAAACTCAAAACAAATAAAACCCCAAATTTACCAAGTATAACGTGTGAACTGACGAACGATAAACGCGTAAAAAAGCTAAATTTACGAAGTAAAACGTATGAACTGATGAGCGATTAACACATAAAAGACATAAAATTTACGAAGTAATACGTGTGAACTGACGCACGATTAACACAAAAAAAGCCCCGAGCACTCGTCCGTTCCGCTTTAATACTATTTTTTCCAAGAATCTAGTCAATTTCTATTTTCAACCTTCCAACCAACAAGACAAAGTTCACTTCCAGTCTTCCTAAACTAAAACTGTCTAAATTTTACGATTCAAATCCGTATTTTGTTCATGTGGCCTACAGTCAATCCAATTTCATCCATATTAATAGTCCATAAGATTCAAGTTTGCAGCTGTCACAAATATTTCCTTGAAAAACTAATGAAATCCACTTTTCAAAAATTCATTTTACTAAAATTCGCTTAATCAAACCATTCACAGCCTTTTCACCATAGAAATAAAGTTCGATTTAAACTATCAACAGAATTTGTCCGCTATTCTCGTTTTTATTTCTGAAATTTGCCACCTTTAGTCCAATTTGATCCTTATAACAAAGACACACGTCTTAATTTTAAACCATAATGTCCATCTGACCTCATTATTTCAAATCGGTTTTAAATTTCAAAACATTCTCATTTTTCAGCAGCATTCGACAGCTTCAATTCAATTTAGACCTTATTTCTATGACGACACGGTCAAATTTACTATTATCAGTGGCAGCTGTCATGAAAATTTCTTGAAAAATTCTTGAAAAATCTCTAACTTTTCATTTTCTGTAACCTATTCTTATGGAGATAAGGGTCAGACCTTTCTACTATGAAAATAAAGATCATTTTCAAGGAACACCCGAACCGATTTATAAAATGAATCTTTTCGACCTGTGTAATGTCAAATACAACGTCTACTCATTATGAATCGTATGTCTCAAGAAATAATCCTCAGTTTTGCTTAGTTTCAATAACTATCTTCGTAATCGAACATTTTATGATCAGCTTTTGCTTGTTATTTTGACAATTGCAAAAGCAACAGTTAACCACTAATTTCTGCTATTCATGAACACCTCCGCACAAATAAACGTCCACGCTGGCTACAAATTCAAACCACATCAAGTGCGGCTACAACCCAAATTCGCGCATTTCCAATGAAGTTTGTATTCTACCTATAAGTTCGTGTGTAAAATATCTTTTCGTTTACCATTCTTACCACCAACATAACTTTCTTTTCCTTACAGCTTTTTCCTATGAAGGTCGAATAATATCTGAATAATGAATCCGATTTTATCTGAAAATGCCTTTATAATAATAAAACTTGTTTGTTTACAATATGTATTTAATTACTCTCATAATGCAAACATATTTGTGGAATAACAATAGAACGAGGCCCTGAATCGTTACATTCAACTCCCTAAACATTCGAAATGATAATAATAATGAAGAATGTTTACCTATCTACCACGAAGATATCTTATTTTCACATATATGTTTGTTATGAGATATTGCCCATCCTTTCATAGATGCTTATTTGTTATGTTTGTGTAAAATGACTAAATCGTTAACAACCATAACTTAATCATGATATTCAAAATCTTTGAAAACCTCAAATTAATAAACAACAAGGTATTGTCGCAGGATTAAATCACACCGCAGACAAGGCGCCGAGTTGTGAATTCAACGAATTAGAAGAATTGATCTTATAAGATCCACATCAAGACTCGTATTTATTCTGAATTGGAATGCTGATCTTTAGATAAGAACCCCTGTATAGCTACGGTGCAGATATCCTATAGCTAAATCAACTTGCTGGGTATATTGATCAAGGTTCTCTATTTGAATTCCACTTTCTAGGTATTTCGCTATCGCTTTAGCTGACTGTTAATCACATTATGATATGATTGTGTGGGGAACATTGGCTTTGCCTGTTAGCGGCATGTAGAGTTTCGAATCTTTATGAAACTGCTGTGAAATCACAGATTTATGACATCTGTCCTAACCTCAAATCCAAAGTTTCATATAAATTCATGTGCCATGTGTAATGTCTAATAAAAGGACGCACAATAAATTGCATTCAATGTAAGTAGCCTTGAAGTTCTGAATGAGCCTTTCATTCGACCATTTAAATACCTTTTAAAAACATTTATCATTCCTCTGCGCAGAATTTTTCCTCTCAACAAAATCTCAAAGCCCCATTATAAGAATGCGCACTAAAGTTCTCAAAGTAGTTGAATATTTATGTCATAAATTTCTCAAGTAGGTACCTACTCTACGGGAAATAAAACAAATAAACTTGTGGTGTAAATTTTTATGGTACATTTTTACTTTACACATAACAACTAAATAATAGCCCTAAGTTACCATCAAGGTCTCGTTCAAATATTCCACTATAGTTCCTTATATCTAATAGTAGCATCTGTATTAGATTATTTTGGTTTAAATGTAAAAGTAAACTTTACGTTTATTTTGGAGAACTTTACCATCTATTCACGGTAAAACTTGATGAACTGACATACATACAATTACATACATACATTCACGCCCCCATCCCCAATGAGGTAGGCAGAGTGAAGATAACCTAACAAATTTGGCTTCATCTCGTCTGACAAAATGTCCAGGGCTACACAAGACAGAGTTGCAGGCAAATCACTGCAGTTACTTGCCGTCAAACCATCACCCAAATACAAAACCCTTAGGATCCCTTAGCTAGTCTTTACAGCAAGCTGAGGGTGATGTAGTTGGCACTTCTATATATAAGCTATAGGCTATAAGCTATCCATCCGTCTGTCCAGCATGGTATAATGAACACCACGTAAATTGCTTTTAGTAATGTTTTAAGTAAGTCGTGATAATAGAACTCCACCACCAGTAATGCCTGCTGCTGCCTCCGTTGTCTAGTTTTCTATTGCTCCAAATCAAGAATGAAAGTATTAGACACAGCTAGCTTTAACGAATTGATACTGACTGCCTCCTTGGTCCAGTGGCCAGTGCCATGGACTCCCGATCCGGAGGTCCTGGTTCCGATTCATAAGGGGGAAATTGAGAATTTATCACTTTGTGTTTTTTTTGTTAGGACATTCCAGGCTGAATCACCCGATTGTCCGAAAAGAAAAAGATTTTCGTGCTTTGGAGGGCACGTTAAACGGTCGGTGTCGGTCGCCGTCTTTTATAGTGGTCTTTACTCAAACTATGTCAGAGGCCTGATAGTTGTGCTACTAGGCGGTTTTAAAACTATGACACCAGGGTTCATCGGGTCCATAGACTCGACACCCAATCGACAGAAGAAGACTACTAGTAAAACTATTATCTTCAGCAGTATTCCATCGAACAAATTCTTGAACAGGTAACCAATGTTTTGTCTTTTAACTTTTCTTCTTATAAAACACTGTACTTCGTACTGTCTCCTGTAGTTCAGCTATTATGGATGTAGTTGTTTTGTCGTTAAGTCCTAAAATTTGCCTGAAACACATAAAATAACTTCACAAAATACATTTCGCTTTCCGATTTACTTTTTTTTTCAATTCTTCCATGCTATAGGTAGCAAAAGAGCATAATCGCATACAGCCTAGTCTTTAGACTTTACGATTTACCTTGACGTATATTTTTTTTTAATTGCTCTTGTATTGAATTGAATAGTAAGGACTTATGGCTCAAATTTTCTTGATCTAGGCGCGGCGTCCCCTTTTAAATTTCGAACACTTGATAAAATTTTCATTCTAAATCCCCTGAATCTTTGCATAGAGCGGACAAAAAAAGTTTTGAAAATGAATTTCGAATCGAAATTAATACACGCCGTCTCCTCGCGGGACTACCTTTATAATAAAATAAACCCCTCGTACAAGGACACGGCTATGAAAAGTGCAGCTTGGAAAGATATATCCGCGAAACTCAATACTGATGGTAAGTACTTTGCTACAACTTTTAATCCAAACTTTCCTAAATTGAAGTCTAGACCGAAATGTTATATAAAATTTCGTAAATCATTCCAAATCACTTTAGAAATCAAATTCACTCTTACAAACCCCTAATAGTATTGAAACTCTCTTCAGTACATAATCTTTTCCCTTTACCTTTTCGCTAATTTTATTTTCCTTTGTTCACAGCTCATATTTGTAAGGCCACATGGAACAGAATACTTGGCAAGCTGAAGCTGCAGCTGAAGTATAAAAAAACCTGTGACCCTTCAATAAAAATTGATTTTATTGAGGACCTCTGCCGTATAATTAAAATCATAGACCCTACATTTGACTCCTTCCCACACCTTAACCCTATATCCCCTTTTAACCTAGATTCCCTATTCGACTTACCCCCACCCTCAAACATTTCGACCCCCAAAACGAAAGACTCCAAAATTTTTACTACCACCCCAATTACAATCGTTGATATCACTCCTTCTACTTCTTCCCTACGACAACCAACGACCGACTCTCCTACTACGACCTGTCCTACTATTACTACATCTATTTTCTCAACATTACCTTCTATGACTCCGCACCTTCCTGTTATAACGACTACCCCTTTAACCTCCCTAACCAACTCCCCAGCTTTCCATATTCCCGAATCGTCTAATTATCTTCCTCTGTCTCCCACATATCCACAATTTACCATTAACTACTTCCCTTTTCTTTTTTGTGTTGATCAAGCTCTCTCCAGACTTTCAACTCACCTCCTGACACAGACAAAATTAAAAATCTTTACTTTACTGACAGAGGCAGAGGTCCAACAATTAAATGAATCGAAGTGTAAATAGATATATATTTTATTTTTATTATCTACTTCTTTTTTTCTTTATTACTATTGTACATACTAAAATATATTTTGTTTGTTTATCTTACCTTATTTGTTTGATTTCTTACCCTAGAAAAAGTTCATACTTACTTAAATTACCTTTGCACACCTTTACCTTTTACCTATTATACCAATTTTTACCATACCTAAATATGAAAATAACTTTAAATAGTCTGTCAGCTTACCTTCATACCAACCCATTCATTGTACAGTAAGTATGTGAACACAGTATTGGATTATTAGATGTACCCTAAACTAAATTTATATTGATGGTGACAAATAAGGATTTTTCTATTCTATTCTATTATATTCTAAACAACTCCCAGACTAGAAAACATACTTTACTATTTCTGATGTTGATGGTGACAAATAAGGATTTTTCTATTCTATTCTATTATATTCTAAACAACTCCCAGACTAGAAAACATACTTTACTACCTATTTCTGAAAAATCCAAACCATGAATGTTCAATGCATTAGACATATCTCACCTTCATCCAACACACGGACAACAAATTGTGACTAATAAAATAGTCACATTATTAAAATTAAATAAAGTACTTAATAAAATAGAAATCATTACATAATAAAACAAACGCCGTAGTAACCCATTAATCCCATAATCCTGGTCACGGTATAACAAATTGTACCGATCGCCCCCTTAATTTTTTTATTTTGTTTTAATTTTAATGAAGAAGCTTAAAATAAGCAACTTTAATTAAAATAAGAAACTCACGTTTCTATCGCCTTGAGTGATACGTCTACGTCTACGAAGTGAAAGAGAGTAACCCTGGTCCTTAAAAAGGTAAGATAATATCCAATGCATCGAACGTCAGACTAAAACATTTTGGCAATAAGCCTTCCTATTTCTACTAAGTAGAGGTTGATTACGTTCCTTCCTCTCTCAACTATTTACCTAATGTCTCTGGAATAAATCTAAGGTTGAAACGGAACGTTAACTTTTAAGCCTTCAGATTCACATAAAACATCAAAAACATTTACCTAATTTTCTACCCTGTTAATCATAAATTCCTCTAAAAACATTTCAGATTATTATAGCAATAAAATCTTCAACTTTATGAATTGATTTATATAAAGCTAAGTTATTTCTTTCGCGACAATCAAAAACTACTTCGTAACCCGTAGGGATTAATATTCTATCTTCCAATCCTAAACTCAAAACTGTCATCGACAAATTTAATAAGTAATTTTCTTAACTCGAATTGGCGGCATAGTTTTACAATGAAAAATACAAAATCCACTATAAAAAGGAAAAATGTGCGGCTAAAAGCTGCGCTAAGGTTCTACCAACAAGTTCTCAACTCCACAAGTTCAATCCCTTCCCAATTTAACAGGTAAGAACACTTCTGCAATACTTTCCAAGTATCATAACTTCAGATCAAAACATGAACTTTTCCTTGCTACTATTTTGCTAAACTTGTTAGATTATGTATACTTACCACCATAATTTAAATCTCTTATCTAACCTATCATTACCAATTCCAGGATAACCCCTGAAACTAGAAGATTTGCAGAAGATTCTGTCAACATAAGTTCCTCAACAAAACTATTGTTACCAACACAAGAATTGCGGTTACAACTAGGTTTCCTAGGTAAGTTTTGTTTAGCTAGTAATAGAAACAATAGGTTCCAGTCAAAATTGCTATCACTAATGTTTTAAATACCTAAATCACTCCATAACATTCAACGTAAAGATAACAAAATCAAATGACTTTCCTTACAGTCCCAGCCGCTGCTGAGAAAGATCTTTCAGTTATGAAACCTACAAATAATGCAGTCAACGCAATAACTCTTAGACTGGTCTGCGCTTAAGGACAAGCTTCTACGTCTGATCACAAGTTCTCATCAGGATTCCAACGGTAAAACATGATTTAATTTAGCTCATAGTTACTGAGTTAGTTTGAATGTTTATAACATAAATTCCTTTTCTAAAGTATCACCCTAAGCTCATTCTACTAGAAGTTAAAGTATGTACCTTACCTAACTATGTGTTTTAATTTCAGTTGTTCCTGCATATTAATACAGAAAGAGGATATGAGCCTAAACACAACAACGGAAGAACTCCTACTATGGAAACCAATTATTTGATAAAATTATTCCTATGTCATTCAATTTAATATTCGGCTTGGATTAAATTCTTCCATGGTTTTGGTTTATTATTTCTGGCTTGTTTGAATAGAAAAATGTGTACCAGGAGTTGCTATTCTATAAATATTACTTTATTTACTTTCGGAGTCAGAAGTGAGTTTGTGAACATACTACCAGTTCTAATGTTATTGAATATGCTATTGAATTAAGATACTGTCCTAGATTTTTGAGATAGCGTCACATACTAATGCTTAGAAACCTTTAGACATTTTTATTGTGGTTTTTAGAGGATCAGCTCCGGCCATACGCTGCATAGGTATTGATTTAGTTTGACTATGCCCTAATCTGCCAATCAATAATGAGGATGTTTTGTATTTTATTATAACCTCTAGCCCTACAACAGATCAGGTACCCTGTCTCCTTTCAACCATTGACTTTGGATAGAAGCCCACCACATATTTCCAATACTTTGCTCCTATGCTTGATTTAAATTACCACCTTTATTTTATGTAATCAAAATTTCAACATTCTTTTTGCTATTCTAATTGAGAGGATTTTTATAGTATAAATAAATATATATATTTATATCAAAAGCTACATAGAGTATTGTTCCTTAATACTCAGCATTGTTTCATATAGGTTTCTAACAATAAAGGTGTTGCAAACATGATTCTAAGAATAGCCAACTGTATTGGAAATATCTTTTTTCTGAATTTAACTTAATAGTGAATTTATTTGGAACTTCCAAAATATAGGTAAAACTTGTCAGTCTATAGTCATGGACAAAATCTTAATCCAAAGCAACATTCTGTATTAACTTGTCACTCAGTTTGTCTTACTTTTCCAAACAATTCTTTCTCTGACTGAATTTATCAGGAAATAACAAATTTCATTATCAACATAGGTACAGTTTCCTTTCAAACAACCAGTTAAGAATATCCTTTATCCCAACATTTGATACTATTTATTTATTATCACCAATTTCCCAATCATGACAATTATACTGCCAGATAAATAATTTTATTAGATATCATTTGAACAATTAATGTAGATTCAGTTTGTCTTACTTTTCCAAACTATTCTTTCTCTGACTGAATTTATCAGGAAATAACAAATATCATTATCAACATAGGTACCTACAGTTTCCTTTCAAACAACCAGTTAAGAATATCCTTTATCCCAACTATTGATACTATTTATTTGTTATCAACAATTTCCCAATCATGACAATCAATTATACTGCCAGATACATAATTTTTATTAGAAATCATTTGAACCATTAATGTAGATTCAGTTTGTCTTACTTTTCCAAACTATTCTTTCTCTGACTGAATTTATCAGGAAATAACAAATATCATTTTCAACATAGGTACAGTTTCCTTTCAAACAACCAGTTAAGAATATCCTTTATCCCAACTATTGATACTATTTATTTGTTATCAACAATTTCCCAATCATGACAATCAATTATACTGCCAGATACACAATTATTAGAAATCATTTGAACCATTAATGTAGTTTACCCTTATTATTTTGAGCGTTCTACTAGAATATTATATTTTATTCAATAAATGGCCAAACAACTGTTACATCTTATCATCAGTCAGCACACCAATGTCAGATCAAAGTAATTGTTGATGTATTCCTATATATCAAAGATTTATGATTAATATTCAATACAGGATAACTTTAACCAATTGTTTTCAACAGGTAATTCTTTTCTTACATAAATTTAGTTTCTTTATAAATTTTATCAAGGACGGAGGAAGGAATTTAGGACCCTTCAAACAAATCTAGCCTCTATCTACTTTAGGGTTCCTGAGAATTGAATTCACCAGTACCTACTCAAGGTACACTACTATGAATCACGTCTGACACGCTTCGGAAGCAGGTAGGGTAACAAAGTAGGTATTATAAACTTAATAGAATAGTTTTGAAGTTAATTTAATAGCAAATTTTACTTTAAGACTGTAAATAAATATATCCCTACAATCCTAATGAATCTATTAATAAGACATACCCCTACTTGATGCCTAAGGTACCTCCCTAGTAGATATAAAATCGAACTAAGTAATCCTATAGTCTAACTTTGTCTAATCCTAATTCTTTCTACTGTGAAGATGCAAAGCTAGGGATTAGATCCCGACATTTATTATTTAATTGTGAGGTGTGTAGTGTAATGTGGATGTTCTAGAAAGCCTGAGTTCAAACTTTTAGAACCCTATTTCTGCTAATTTGTACGTGATGAGGTTGTCACGATTTAGAGTGCCTATTACATCCTATACCCGTGTGGATGATTACCAGCTTGACGAAGATAAGAGATAAGCCGATAATCGCGTGTGTTGTGTGGGGGACAGATAAGAAATCCTTAACAAACAGTCGTAAGTCGTCCGTATCGGGGCTGGAGACGGAACAGTTCGCTAGAGGTGGTTCTAGGTACTCCTTACACCGTTTTGCTAAGTATCCCATACCTGGGCGCATAAAACTTGCGTTTGGGGCAAGCCGATCGTACGCACCAATACAATCTCCTAGGTTCTTTAGCCAAAATTCCTGGTCTGAGAAGTGGGTACGGAGAACAGGTATAATGACCAAAGCATGGTTCACACGAATACTGTCAAAAGAATCTCCCATTCAATATGACCCTAGCTCCAGACATGCACTCCGAAACACGCAAATGCAACAGCTGCAAGTGCGCGCCCGAAAGCACCTCCCCGGAATTACGACCATAGAGAACTTTCAATACAAAACGTAACTGAATTTAAAGTTAATCTCTCAAAACTCAAAACAAATAAAACCCCAAATTTACCAAGTATAACGTGTGAACTGACGAACGATAAACGCGTAAAAAAGCTAAATTTACGAAGTAAAACGTATGAACTGATGAGCGATTAACACATAAAAGACATAAAATTTACGAAGTAATACGTGTGAACTGACGCACGATTAACACAAAAAAAGCCCCGAGCACTCGTCCGTTCCGCTTTAATACTATTTTTTCCAAGAATCTAGTCAATTTCTATTTTCAACCTTCCAACCAACAAGACAAAGTTCACTTCCAGTCTTCCTAAACTAAAACTGTCTAAATTTTACGATTCAAATCCGTATTTTGTTCATGTGGCCTACAGTCAATCCAATTTCATCCATATTAATAGTCCATAAGATTCAAGTTTGCAGCTGTCACAAATATTTCCTTGAAAAACTAATGAAATCCACTTTTCAAAAATTCATTTTACTAAAATTCGCTTAATCAAACCATTCACAGCCTTTTCACCATAGAAATAAAGTTCGATTTAAACTATCAACAGAATTTGTCCGCTATTCTCGTTTTTATTTCTGAAATTTGCCACCTTTAGTCCAATTTGATCCTTATAACAAAGACACACGTCTTAATTTTAAACCATAATGTCCATCTGACCTCATTATTTCAAATCGGTTTTAAATTTCAAAACATTCTCATTTTTCAGCAGCATTCGACAGCTTCAATTCAATTTAGACCTTATTTCTATGACGACACGGTCAAATTTACTATTATCAGTGGCAGCTGTCATGAAAATTTCTTGAAAAATTCTTGAAAAATCTCTAACTTTTCATTTTCTGTAACCTATTCTTATGGAGATAAGGGTCAGACCTTTCTACTATGAAAATAAAGATCATTTTCAAGGAACACCCGAACCGATTTATAAAATGAATCTTTTCGACCTGTGTAATGTCAAATACAACGTCTACTCATTATGAATCGTATGTCTCAAGAAATAATCCTCAGTTTTGCTTAGTTTCAATAACTATCTTCGTAATCGAACATTTTATGATCAGCTTTTGCTTGTTATTTTGACAATTGCAAAAGCAACAGTTAACCACTAATTTCTGCTATTCATGAACACCTCCGCACAAATAAACGTCCACGCTGGCTACAAATTCAAACCACATCAAGTGCGGCTACAACCCAAATTCGCGCATTTCCAATGAAGTTTGTATTCTACCTATAAGTTCGTGTGTAAAATATCTTTTCGTTTACCATTCTTACCACCAACATAACTTTCTTTTCCTTACAGCTTTTTCCTATGAAGGTCGAATAATATCTGAATAATGAATCCGATTTTATCTGAAAATGCCTTTATAATAATAAAACTTGTTTGTTTACAATATGTATTTAATTACTCTCATAATGCAAACATATTTGTGGAATAACAATAGAACGAGGCCCTGAATCGTTACACCGCCAATGCTTAGCACTGGCCTCTGATATGGCTTTACGACTAATATCTACGGTATTAAACGATATTAACCGGGACCAACGGCTTAACGTGCCTTCCGAAGCACGGAAAAAGCGCCGAATTAACGTACATATGAAATTCGAAAACCGAAAAACACATTGGTACGTGGTGGGATTCGAACCACGACCTCCCTGCTCAGGAGGCATCGGCCTTATCCACTACACCATCGGGCTCCAGGGAAATAGATATAGCGAAAGAATGCATACTTAGTTCTATAACTACTCTTTATTAAAAAGCGCAAAAGAAACTAAACCCCGCGTAGAGAAAATGCTAACACTACTAATAGTGACGTGATGTGCACATCCTGACCACTCTTTACAACATCCTTCACAATCCTGCCTCTCCTGACTATCTCCGCTCCCGTTTCCATCGCCTTCCTCCAGATCCTCGCTCTAGGCGCGTCTGTATCACTAAGGTGCTGGAGTGCCCTAGTGCGAAAACTAAATTTCTTTCTAACTCTTTTTCTGTACGAGCTGCTCAGCTATGGAATAAATTTCCAAAATGTATTCAAGAAAGTCCGTCTATTTACGTTTTTAAAAAAAGGTTAAAAGAGCAGTTCTTATCTGAACAAGTTTAATGTATATATTTATGTATTGTAGTTTATGTATCTATTATGCATGTAGGTATATATATACTATATATAAGTATTAGATATGTATGTATTGTTTGATTTAATCTTATTGATTTATTATTTTTACGTTTAATAGTTGTACTTCATGTAATTTAGAGTAATTTTTAGTTTACATTGCATTGTATTTGTCTTGCCCTAAAAATGTTTCTCATTCTCTCAAGTGCCAGTGGGTTAGCTGGACGAGATCTCTTCATAGAGATAAGTTCGCCCTTGCATACCTTTCTGTAAACTTCATTTCTTGTATTTTAATGCAATAAAGAATATATATAATAGTATCGTATTCCAAGGCGCACTTGGAATTGGGTACTTGTTCTATTCATCCTTGTCAATAAGATCTTTTCAAGGTGACCTGAATAGTTTCAAAGCTCCATCAGATAGCTCTAGCTGTACATGAACTGTCAAAGTTTTGGGTACGATATTACGTTATATTTTTAACGTGAAATTAAGTTTTTTATGGCAGAACTAGCGCAGGCTTTCAAAGAAAAGAACAGTTTATTGTTTTATTTTACGTTTTTTCAAAGTTAGTTTATTGTTTTATTTCACATTAACAAAATCACAAGTTATAAATTGTATACTAAGCCGTCTGAACGCAGCCCTAATCAAACAGGCATAAGAGTGACATTGAAAGCTCATCTTTTGAAATGCCGTCTATCGGCAATAAAGAGAATCATGCCGCTTATGTCATTCTGAAAAGACTTAACTGAACATCCGTTCTAGACCTATAATTTTTCACATAGTCCGTTCATCTGTTTGTTTGGATGTCCTCTTTCTCTCCGGATATGACCAATCCATCTACATCTTCACCTTTTGCCTATACCAGGTGTAAAGGCAACGTCCCGCAAACTGATAGGGGTTGCAACAAAACTGAACAACTATCACCAGGAAATTCTTTCAGCAGATGAAAAAAATTGAACTTCCCATACAAAATGACCACCTTGATCAGACAACTTGTATGGAAAATCTTTTTTTTTTACTTTCTCAAAAGTTGTTCAGTTCCGTTGACTGAGCAACCCCTATCAGTTTGCGGGACGCTGTCCCTTACACCCCGTATGTCTTTCATCTCTCTGATGTCCATACCACGCAAAGGAATTTCATCTTAACGTACCGGCACAGAATATACAATAGTACTACATACAGAATGGACAATCACCTCCCTTCCCCAGTCCGACATACGTCACATTCCGCGCGGGATTGAGGGCCACATTGAGCGTACGCTTAGCGGGTATGGCGCGCGCATGTTTCCCAGTGTAACGGAAATAATAAAGTGTTGTGTTCCAAAGATGGTTAGGTACTGTTCCGTGTACGGATGTCTTTCTACCACAAGATATGACTCCAATAGAAACTATTTTAGATTCCACAGTGATTGATGAGAGACGTGTGTTTTGTAAATTTATACAAAATATGCAACCTAATCTATTCTAACTATTCAGTTACAGTGAACTACTCTAAAACGTCGGTTTAATCAAGAACCAGATTAATCAAGTGATGATTATGACCAGTATATCAAATTTTGACAACCCTTATAACACGCACACAAACGCATGCCAAGTGCAACATGCCGTCTGTTGATGTGTGACCAAAATGACATGATAGTTAGGAGTGTCCGAGCTGTGGTACCGGTATATGATTGTATTTAAAATAAATATGGTTCTTAGTACAAAATTATTTTTATTTCTATCTGCTATGGTCTTACAAACACAATCAGAATCTTCTTCTGTTCTCGTGGTTTGAAGTTCCTGCGAAATATCTTGAATAATGACGGCTTGAAAAGACGAAGACGTGTGTCGTCCACCTAAACAAGTGATAATAATAATAATTAAATTAAAAAACCGACCACGAATCTTGAAACTAGATGTTTTTTCATTAAATTTCCTCGGGTCTTCTATTGCTCATTCACAAATCATTAGGTCGTCTATTGGGCTCGATTATAGACTTGCTGGCTAAAACTAAAATCTATTTGTCACTTTCAGACTAAAAACATTGGAAAAGGACATCTATTCTCTCGTGTTTTTGATTTATAGTCGGTGGTTTTATGCGTTATCTGTCATTTTTATCCGCCGTCAAATTATATGGCGGATAAAATTGTCAGAAATACTGGGGAAACTTGCAAAAGCGCGTCAAAACTTAGCGGACAAAGTGTAAAACCATAGAGTATAAATCGCCTGTTCTTTTTCAATGTTTTTATTATTATTATTATTTTGAGGACAGGCAGCATATATATGCTGATAGGTCGTATCAGTGTTGGATTTATGTTGTTCGGTTATCACTATTCACTATTATTATAAAGTCTATTTATATAGTTTTAGTCTGAAAGTGACAAATAGATGTTTATTTCAGTTTTAGCCGGCAAATCTAGAATCGAGCAAAGTAATTTATTACTCCATGGGGTAAGTGAACATAGATTATTTGCAGCTGCTGCCTGGTTTAGTACCTTATTAGGATTATTTCCATCAGAATCATTACACTGGAACAAAACATAGATACTTGTAGACGGGCCATTACAGTTCCCTCTTGGCTTTGAGCAGTCGGGAAATATGACGGTTATCATGGTTTGGCAACTCTGATATCTGAACTATAGTATTTCCAACTCAGTTTTAGCATAAAGGTAAACAAAGTATCATGTCGATCTTGTTTCTAAAAGAAGTTTTTAGCTATTACGTATCCACTTCGGGTCGCTGAGCCAGCGAAGTAAGTAAGTCTGTCTACATAATTAAATAGTAGTTTTAGTAATTTAACTAATTTGCCAACACGTATCATCTATTTTTGATACATGTTTTAGAACAAAAAGACAAACTTTGGTTAGGTACCTTTATTCTAAAACCGAGTTGGAAATACCATAGAAAGATAGTACTGGCTAGATTTTGTGAAAGCGGGTATAGAAGAGAACGATCTAACCGCTGCGGATGGCGAAGACCAACCAAAGGAGTAGATAAAGCCGCTAAGTAGATCCCAGCACTATTTATATGTAGAAAAAGTACTGCGTTCCTTTAAACCACGTAATGTATTAGTGATATAGAGATATACTACACAATACACACATTAAATAAAATAAAATAAATTAATTTGTTTTTATGAAGTTCGTAAAACATACATACATACATACATATAATCACGCCTTTATCCCAAATGGGGTAGGCAGAGCCTAAACGACCTAAATAAAGGTCGTTCCGTCACGTCTGACAAAGTTTTGAGGGTTATTTAAAATAGATTTGTAGGTATATTGCTGTAGAGACAGGTTGTCAGCCCATCGCCTAAATTGCAATATACAGAAACCCCCGGATCCCTTAGCTGGTTTTTACAGCATGCCTGGGAGGAAATGCAGCTGGCACATTCTATGTTTTTCTCTCACTCCCAGTCCAGCATGGAAGTTCGTAAACCAAAAACAAATTACGCATCCCTACGGCGTGGCACGCACGCACACTGCGACGTTTGTCACAGGTACACTGCCATGCCGCCGCCGTCTCGCCCCGCGCCCCGCGCTCGCCCGCGCCTAGTTACGTGCCGTAGAGTTAGGGCACAGAATATATAATAGTACTACATACAGAATGGACATTCACCTCCCTTCCCCAGTCCGATATACGTCACACTCCGCGCCGGGTTGTAGGCCACATTAACCGTACGCTTAGCGGGTGTGGCGAGCGCATGTTTCCCAGTGTAACGTAAATAAATTGTAAGTTTTGTGTTCCAAAGATGGTTAGGTACAGTTCCGTGTACGGATATCTTTCTACCACAAGATATGACTCCAATAGGAACTTTTTTCGATTCCACAATGATAAGAGACGGTAAGTAAATTCATACAAAATATGCAACCTAATCTAATCTAACTATTCAGTTACAGTGAACTACTTTAAAACGTTGGTTTGATCAAGAACCAGATTAATCAAGTGATGATTATGACCGGTATAACAAAATTTGTCAACCCTTATAACACGCACATAAACGCATGCCATGTGCAACATGCCGTCTGTCGATGTGTGACCAAAATTACATGGTAGTTAGGAGTGTTCGAGCTGTGGTTAGGGTTGCTTGTTCCTTGTTTGATAAAATCACTACATAGTATAAAACAAAGTCGCTTTCTCTCCCTATACCCCAACTATATCCCTATGTATGCTTAGATCTTTAAAACTACGCAACGGACGTTTTGACGCGGTTTCTTTTATATGTATAATACATGCATGAAATAGTAGAGAAACACTGAAAATTTCCGTGCGAAGCCGGGGCGGGTCGCTAGTTACTAATAATTAGATTATTTTATTTAATGAGTGTATTGCGTTCTATGTCACTAATACATTATGTAGTTTAGAGTCACCAACTTCAACTTTTAGTGGTTCGTTTCCGTGATGATAGGATTATGATATTAAGAAAACTTTTTGTCAAATGTTAATCATAGAAGTTGTATAACTAGAAATACATTTTATACCGGGTGTAAGTGACAGCGTCCCGCAATCTGATAGGGTTGCTCAGTCAAATAACTTCCACTAAGAAATTCTTTCAGGAAGTGACAATAAAAAATAGCTTTCCCATACAAAATGTCCTCCTCGATCAGACAATTTGTATGGGAAAGCCTTCTTTTTCATCTCTTGAAAGAATTTCCTGGTGGAAGTTGTTCAGTGTCGTTGACTGAGCAACCCCTATCCGTTTGTGGGACGCTATCCCTTACATCCCATATGAACTGTCAGAAATCGAATGGTAACCGCGTGTATCCGGAAAAGGCAGAAGTGAGTTCAGAACCGACGACGCACTTTTTGCTTTTAACCAGTGCTAGTTTACAACGTACCGGTAGCCCCTTGTCTTTTTCCTTTTCCTTCTCTTTTTCTTTTACTTTTTCTTCAGCTTTTTCTTTGTCTTTTTCTTCTTCTTTTTCTTTGTCTTTTTCTTTTTCCTCTTCTTTTCCTTTTTCTTTATTTTTTTCCTCGTTTTCATCATCAGTCATGCCGGGATAATGCTTGTGAGCGTAGTCCTTCAACAGCAAAAGCCTGGTCGGCCATGACAGTTCACTGACGATCCTTTCAAATAAATAAATTATACATAAAAATATCTATTGTCTTTGACACTGTGAACTTAAATAATATGTACAAACATTTCGGGAAAGAAAGGTACGCTGGCGCTGTTTTTCAAACACGCCTCCTTCCTGATTTCGCCACGGGCAAGAGATCTCAAATACTGACTTAGGTACAGACTAAAAACACGGGCAAATAATTATCTAGGTGCGAACAATTCAGGAAGAGGTGGGGCTTCACTGAGGACGACACAAGCGAGAGTGGCGCCATCTATATTACTCTTAATGTCGTGCCCGATCCTTTCTGCCAGCAGGAGGGCCTTTACAACGCCAACCAGAAGGATATATTTTTGGCGAGAAAGGCGTGCGGTTGATGGCGGTGAAGTAAAACTGCTGCGTGCTATTTACAGGTCTATATTTACATAATGTACAGGTTGGTCAATGCGATAAAACATACAAATATTGTTATCACTAAATCGCAAGAAATAACCAAGTCACAAGAGCTGTGGCGTCTGTACCAGAATGACAGTTTGACAATCTGTCAGTAGTGAAAAATATATTTACAAAAGAGTTTGCGTCCAATAAGGTTGGACGCTACATATTGATGTGGCCATTTTTCGGACGCAGAGACTTTGATTTGATTGCCACACAAGAAAAAGAAGACTGAAAAAACATATACATACATACATAAATCACGCCTATATGCTTTTCGGGGTAGGCAGAGCGTTTAACGCCTCGTAAAAGGCGCTTTCGCCACGTCTGACAAAAATTGAGGGCAATTTTAGATTGTAATATGCATTGCTATAGTGACAGGTTAGTCAGATTAGTCAGCTCATCGCCTAAATTACAATACACTGTAACCCTCGAGTCCCTTTTGCTGACTTCAACAGCATTCCCGGGAGGAAGGGCAGCTGGAACATTCTATGTTTTTCTATCTCTCCCAGTCCAGCATGGAAGTAAAAAAAACATATGCATAATAAATAAGAAAGGACCCCGCACAAATTGACAGTCGTCGGTCGATCTTACACGCGAGGATCTAGGATCAATAGTTTCCAAGAACATAGTCTGGTATTTAGTATTTTGTTGCCAGCAGTTATGTTAAAGTTTGACAGCCCGATGGTGTAGTGGATAGGGCCGCTGCCTCCTGAGGGAGGTCGTGGTTTGAACCTCACCACGTACCAATGTGATTTTCGGTTTTCGAATTTCATATGTACGTTTATTCGGCGCTTTTTCCGTGCTTCGGAAGGCACGTTAAGCCGTTGGTCCCGGTAAATATAATTAAATACCGTAGATATTAGTCGTTAAGCCATATCAGAGGCCAGTGCTAAGCATTGGCGGCTTGAAAACTCTGACCTAATCTAGGATTGGGTCTGGTTTCCCTTCTGGGTTGCGGAGGTCAGATGGCAGTCGCTCTGTGTAAAAACCAGTACCCTCGTTCAATCCCCTAGATTAGGTAGCCGACCCCGTGAGATACGGGATAGGGCTAGGGAGATGAGTTATGTTAAAGTTTGGATTAGTACTCTGCTACGTTTTAGCAAGCAGTACACAATTCATATGAATAAGTTTAAGCTTAAAATAGAATAGACAAAACTACTCGATTTTGATTCAATATTCAAACGACTATATCTCGAAAACTGGTCATTATTCGGGCATGCGATTTTGCAGTTTTCATCAATACGGAGTGTATGGGATCGGGTTCCGCAAACTGATGTGGGTAATATGACTATGATTATCAGGGAGTAAAAAATAATTTGGTGTTCCATACAAATTGTCTGATCGATGAGGTCATTTCGTATGGGAAATTAAAAATTTTTTTCATCTTCCGAAAGAAATTCCTGGTGATAGTTGTTCAGTTTCATTGAGTGAACAATCCCTATCAGTTTGCGGGACGCTGTCCCTTACACCCGTTATGATATAGGTTATAAATTATCAAAATTAGAGCATTTTATTAACTCTCTATGACATTAATATATTTAGATTCATTTTAATATCTTTTATACCATTTAATTATATATCATATTGATATTGTTATGTATTAGTTTATTTTATTGAAATATATTAGTGTGTATTAGTATTACTATAATTATTAATGTTATTACGTTTTATATATGTTATATCTGTTCCCGTGATTTTCCCTTCTTTCATCCTCATTAGGTTGGCTGGAAGAGATCTCTTATAGAGATAAGCTCGCCTTTTGTTTTAATTTTTAAGTTTACTTTTATGTTTAATTTTTTTAATATAATAAAATTGCAGCTAAATCAACCGACCGGGGATTTTCGAACAATTTGAGTGGGGTCCCTTAACAAAATTACATAGGCAGACCTTTTTTCAATGTCGTTCATATCTTTGCCTGCGTTATAAATCCTGACTTTGACTGTGGTGTTGTCTACTGCAACTGCCTCTGTGACGGTGGGCTCCTGAGTTGTATCTGGGGGTATGTCTCGCAATCCTCTCGGCAGGAAGCTTCCAAAGCCTGAAATATACGGGGTTTAAGGGAGGGACAGCGTCCCGCAAACTGATAGGGATTGTTCAGTCAACGACACTGATCAACTTCCATCAGGAAATTATTTTACGAAGTGAAAAAAAAGGCTTTTCAATACAAATTGTCTGATGGAGGTGGACTTTTTGTATGGAAAAGCTAATTTTTATTTTCCTGATAGAATTTCCTAATGAAAGTTTTTCAGTGTCGTTGACTGAACAACTCCGATCAGTTTGTGGGACGCTACTTTAATTTAATGTAAGGAAAGCGTGACGCAAACTGAAAGGTGCTTAGTCAAGCAAAGTGAACAAATTTCATGAGGAAATTCTTTCAGTCGATGAAAGAAATTTTTGACTTTCCCATACAAGATGACTACCTCGATCAGACAGTTTGTATGGAAAAGCAAGAAATAAATTTTACATACATACATACATAAAATCACGCCTTTATCCCTTACGGGGTAGGCAGAGCGTTAAACGCCTCGTTTAAGGCGCTTTCGCCGCGTCTGACAATAATTGAGGGTAATTTTAGATTGTAATATGTATTGCCATAGTGACAGGTTGTCAGCCCATCGCCTAAATTACAATACACTGTAACCCTCGAGTCCCTTTTGCTGTCTTCTACAGCATGCCCGGGAGGAAGGGCAGCTGGAACATTCTATGTTTTTCTATCTCTCCCAGTCCAGCATGGAAGTAAAGTAAATAAATTTTACATTTCCTAAAAGACATTCCTGGCGATAGTTGTTAAATTTCGTTGACCGAGCAACCCCTATTGGTTTGCGGGACACTGTCCCTTACACCCCCCGTATTGTACAATACAATACAAAATTCTTTATTGCACAAATAAACATAAATTAATACAACAGAAATAAAAAGGAACAAACGTGACAGTACAATATAGGCGGCCTTATTGCTAAAGCAGCAACCTTTGGGTATAGAAATTGTACAAGCAGAAAGCGGGTTAGTGCATATTACTACATGTAATACTTAGACAATATTTACACACTATTAAATAAATATTAAAAAAAATATACTGATACATATCTTATGATAAACTAATACATAATATATGCTACATAAGATAGGATACTGTATGTTATAGATCGAGAAATTGGTGGATAATCACGCCTTTAATGAAGTATGCGAGTCTCTGACCTGAACAAAGGTCGTTCTGCCACGTCTGACTAGCTTCAAATTCAAATTCAAATTTCAAATTTTATTAAAAAAAGATGACGGTTCTTATATCTATCGCAGAGTTTGCAAAAATTGGCTTACAGCCAGTACCATGCAGACAAAGTGGTGTGAGTCACACCGCCAGTTACAACGAACGTAAGACAAACAAGAAATAATAAGCTAATCTGAGCAAAATACACAAACTGCGTAGTAAAAGCAGAAGTCAAGGGCCAACCCGTTGACATGAGAAAAAATATGTAATAAAAAAAATAAGCAGAAATAATAAAAAAAAAAACAAAAACAGCTGAGCTATCATTTTGAAGAGGTTGTGTTGTAAGGATTAGTAGTGGAAAAATAAAAAAGGAGCGTGAGCGTGGAAGAAGAGCACGTGACAGGTGGGTCGGTGGGGATAAAAAAGAAAAGGTTATTTTACTTCAGATGGATCTATTCTTCTTCTTCTTTTTTTCGATCCGAGGAAAACTCAATTTAGGGCCGCATTTATAATCAGCTCTCAAGAGGGACAGCGAGTTTGAGTTCGTATCAGAAATGTCATTTCAGTACAAACTGGCCTTCTTCTAAACTTCCATGCTGGTCTGGGAGCGAGAGTAAAACATAGAATGTGCAAGCTGCATTTCCTCCCGGGCATGCTGTAAAATCCAGCTAAGGGATCCGAGGGTTTCAGTATATTGTAATTTAGGCGATGGGCTGACAACCTGTCACTACAGCAATATACCTACAAAACTATCTTAAATAACCCTCAAAACTTTGTCAGACGTGGCGGGACGACCTTTGTTTAGGTCGTTTACGCTCTGCCTACCCCATTAGAGATAAAGGAGTGATTATATGTATGTATGTATGTATGTCTGGCCTGTAAAATCCATACTTAATATTGCTCTCAAGTTTGAAATCGCTTCAAAAATACGATCCTTACATTATTAAGGACTCTGACGGCGTTTTTTCATAAATAAATGCCTCATAAAATAACAAACTTACTTCCACTGAACCGTAGCAAGAAATATTGGATGGTGAAAAATATTCTAAACTCCATCTTTGTTTAAAAACTAAATTCTGGCCATCATCACGTAACAAACACGTAAATTTTGCGTGATAAAAATATATTTTTCTATGTTATTAATTATAACACTAATTAGCAGTAAAATGTAATTGTTTTTCATTCAAACGTAGATGGAAAAGTTTATGTGAATTCATTTTGTTTTGTACAAACATACAAAAGAATGTCATATGGCTCCATATGGCTCCATTTGAGTATTTTTATATATTCTAGCCTACAGACTGGTATGTAATCAATTTAACAATACGTGGCGTAAGCAAGGCGTAAGGGACAGCGTCCCACAAACTGATAGGGTTGCTCGGTTGCTCTGTGAACGACACTGAACAACAGCTCCCAGAACCACGCATGTGATGGGCAAGGCTGTATTTAATAAAATTCCTAATGTAATCAAACAGGCACCAAGCTTAAATAGCTTTAAATCACGGCTTGTCGAACAGGCATTCTATAGTTATAATGATTTTATTAATTTTAATGATTTTATTTATCTTAAATGCGGTAAAGCCTCGGGAATAGACAACATTTCTGTGGAGCAAATAAAACGTCTCGGGCCAGTTGCTATATCCTGGCTTTTGCAGCTGTTCAACAACTGTCTGGAATCTGCTCAAATACCACGTATCTGGAGAAAGTCAAAGGTCATAGCGATACTGAAGCCAGGGAAACCAGCAGACAATCCCAAAAGCTTTCGGCCAATATCCTTATTGTGCCATACATATAAGCTATTCGAGCGATTGCTGCTGTCCCGACTCACAGGCTTTATCGACCCTAAACTAATCCCAGAGCAAGCAGGTTTCAGACCAGTCAAATCTCACGCAACATATTGAAGATGGTTTTGAGTCAGGGATGATAACAGGCGCCGTATTCGTAGACCTCTCTGCAGCCTACGATACGGTGAACCTCAACCGATTGTTGTGAAAGGTGGACACCATGACCGGTGATCGTAAGTTCGTCATGGTTCTCCGAGAACTCCTCCATAACCGTCGGTTTCAGGTGCATCTTCTTTCTGACAAAAGTCGTTGGAGGCCACAAAGGAACGGCCTTCCTCAGGGCAGTGTTCTGGTGCCGCTCCTATTTAACATCTACACCAACGACCATCCGTCGAGCATAAATACGTTCCGGTTCTTATACGCAGACGATCTGGCGTTAACGTCCCAAGGCTCCAAGTTTGAGGAAGTCGAGGCTAATCTCACTGCAGCTCTCAACGACTTGAGCAGCTACTACGAGGTGAACTCACTGAAGCCAAACCCTAGTAAAACGGAGTCTTGCGCATTCCACCTGCGCAACAGAGAAGCAAAACGTAAGCTCAACATTGTGTGGCAGGGGGTACCTATATCGCACGGTGACTTCCCAAAGTATCTTGGCGTTTCCCTTGATAGATCCCTTACTTACAGTAAAAACTGCGAAAACGTCAAGAAAAAAGTGCACACAAGGAACAACTTACTTCGACGCCTTATTACCACCAAATGGGGAGCTACGCCGCGCGTACTGCGGACGACAGGGTTAGCGCTTGCCTTCTCAGCTGGCGAATACGCCTCCCCTGGGGCCGTTCTGCTTATGCCAAGTCAGTGGATACAGCTTTAAATGACACCTGCCGGATTATTACTGGTTGTTTCAAACCGACCCCGGTTTCAATGCTGTACCCACTGACTGGAATAGCACCGCCAGATGTCCGCAGGGCTGTGGCTAGTTCCACTGAAATGGCCAACGCAGACCGTGACCTACGACACCCCTTGCACGGCTACAATCCTGTGCCTCAAAGGTTGAAGAGCCGCCGTAACTTTTTCAAGTGCGTCACTCCGCTAACCATCGAACCCGCACAAGTCAGGTGCAACCTTTGGCGTGAAAAAGTATCTCTGCCTACCCAATTTGTCCCGCTTTCCGAGAATCTGCCTCCTGGGCATGAACTGCCGTGGCCGATCTGGAAGTCTTTAAATAGACTTCGGTCTCAGGTCGGCAGAAGCAATTTTAGGCGCTAAATTGAAAGACTTAATTTTTTTTCGACTGCACCTATCGAGTGGGATATCAACATAAAGGTAATTACAAAAATATTGATTCATATATTAAATCTCAATTTAAGAACAATTAATGCATTAAATCATTTTTTTGTATAGGTGCTACAGTTATTCCATGTTGGACTGGGAAAGAGAAAAAAACATAGAATGTGCCAGCTGCATTTCCTCGGCGTAATGATGCATGCTGTAAAAATCAGCTAAGGGCGCCGAGGGTTTCAGTATATTGAAATTTACGCGATGGGCTCACAATCTGTCACTACACCAATATACCTACAAATCTATCTCAAATAACCCTCAAAATTTTGTCCGATGTAGCGGAACGACCTTTGGTTTCGTCATTTACGCTCTGCCTACCCCATTAGGCGTGACTATGTGTATGCACTTGTTTTACACTTACATTACAATCTAAAATTGCCCTCAATTTTTATCAACGTGGCGAAAGCGCCTTTTACGAGGCGTTTAACGCTCTGCCTACCCCGTAAGGGATAAAGGCGTGATTTTATGTATGTATGTTTTACACTTCCACAGTTGACACGCTTGGACCACCTAAGGTGCTCTCCGGAGTCTTAGATTATAATGACGACACACTGTTCGATGGAAAACCAGTGATCAGTGAAACCAGGAGACAGGGTAACGAGGGCTTTGAACAGGCTTATCCAAGGTATCCGTACCCTGGAGAGCATCCGGAATATCTGAGGCAGCAGCAGCCGAATAGGAGGCCACCAGTTGGAGAAGGTGAGTAATTTTTATACATGGTGTTAATTTATTCCATGCTGGCCTGGGAGCGAGTGAAAAACATAGAATGTGCCAGCTGCATTTCCTCCCGGGCATGCTGTAAAAACCAGCTAAGGGATCCGAGGGTTACAGTATCTTGCAATTTATTCGAGGGGCTGACAACCTGTCACTACAGCAATATACCTACAAAACTATCTTAAGTAACCCTCAAAACTTTGTCAAACGTGGCGGATCGACCTTTGTTTAGGTTGTTTACGCTCTGCCTACCCCATTAGGGACAAAGGCGTGATTATATGTATGTATGTATGTACATGAGGGTGTTTAGCAATTAAGACGTGATTTACGGCTTGAGAAGTAGCTTCGCGACAGAGTAGTAGGGTTGTCGATCTTGCCATTCAACAGCAGGTAGTAGTGTATCAATAGGGCACTTAAGCTTTGAAAGGCCCCGGTTATAAAGTTCCAGAGACAGATCCGTTGTTAATTTTCACAGACGTGGCGGATCGACCTTTGTTTAGGTTGCGCTTTTTTTACGCTCTGCCTACCCCATTAGGGACAAAGGCGTGATTATATGTATGTATGTATGTGTTAATTTAATTGCGTGCCATAGCTTAGGAGTATTTCAGTAACGTAAAAGGAGCCTATAAAAAATATGAAAAATATCTAATATAGTACTATATAGTATTTATAACTGCCTCCGTGGTCTAGTGGCTAGTGCCATAGACTCCCGATCCGGAGGTCCTGGGTTCGATTCCCAGGGGGGAAACACGAAGTTGATATTTGAATTTATCACTTTGTGAATTTTTCCCCAGTTTGGTTAGGACATTGCAGGCTAAATCACCTGATTGACCGAAAAGGAAAAAGATTTCGTGCTTCGGAGGGCACGTTAAGCCGTCGTTCTCGGTTAATATCGTTTAATACCGTAGATATTAGTCGTTAAGCCATTTGAGAGGCCAGTGCTAAGCATTGGCGGCTTGAAAACTCTGACCTAATCTATTTCTACGACCTAATCGATTGGGTCTGGTTTCCCTTCTGGGTTGCGGAGGTCAGATGGCAGTCGCTCTGTGTAAAAACCAGTACCCTCGTTCAATCCCTTAGATTAGGTAGCCGACCCCGTAAGATACGGGATAAGGCTAGGGAGATGATGAGTATTTATAATTCGCGAACTCTCAATTCGCGTGCAGTAAGTGCGGACGAAAATGTCGTTCAAGGATCGGTCTTCTTAGCCACGAGCGACGATGCTCTTCTCGTATAGGCGCTGCTTGAATCATCTGTCAAGATGAAAAAGGCCTAATGATGATGAGTATTTATAATACATAATACATAGTACACTTTAGTGTAGAGTGTAGAGGCCTGATAGTTGTGCTACTAGGCGGTTTAGAAACTCTGACACCAGGGTTCATCGGGTCGATAGACTCGATACCCACTCGACAGAAGAAGAAGAAGTAACAATATACCTACAAAAGGAACCTATTAAAAATATTAAAAAAACATAACTGAAAAAGTTGGTAGGTATTTATAATGATATCATTATGATGCCCAAAGCTGTGTCAGGCCGCTCAGCTATAACCGGTCCCGCGTGGCGCGCGATATGACGAGAACCGATCCCGCGCGACGCGAGAGTCGCTATCGACCAGTTATAGCGACGCGAGAGTCGCTATCGACCAGTTATAGCGACGCGAGAGTCGCTATCGACTAGTTATAACGACTTACGCGGGCTGAGTTATAGCTAGCTCAGTCAGCACCTGGGTGCAGCTTACTTACATTACATATACATATAGTCACGCCTTTATCCCTAATGGGGTAGGCAGAGCGTAAACGACCTAAACAAAGATCGGTCCGCCACGTTTGACAAAGTTTTGAGGGTTGTTTAAGATGATTTTAGGTTATTGCTGTAGTGTTTTCAGCCTATCGCCTAAATTGCATTATACAGAAACCCTCAGATCGCTTAGCTGGTTTTTACAGTATGCCCAGGAGGAAATGCAGCTGGCACATTCTATGTTTTTCTCTCGCTCCCAGACCAGCATTGTAGTCCATATCCTATTGGGTACATATACCCTTTCTGTTGAACGTTGTATACCTATATGGATACTTTGTCTCGCCTGTATTTCCCCAATGAAAATAGTTCAAACTGCAGTTGTTCAGTCAACGAAACTGAACAACTTACACCAGGAAATTCTGACTCAAGTGAGGGCGGTCTATGGGAGGACCTTATTTTGTTTTTATATTTCGAACATTTATATTATTTATTTATTTTATTTATTTATTTATTCATAAAAAAAAAACTTATCAGGCTACATACAAACACTAACATCACATTTAGCCCTGTGACGCATTATATACTTAGCCCGGTGACGCATTATATACTTAGCCCGGTGACGCATTATATACACTTTGTAGTATTTTGCAAACAGGTCCATTAAAAAAAAAAAAAAAAACTAACATCACATTCAATTAGTTTTAGATTGCAGCCAACATTCCGGTTACAATACACCACGCACTAGGCTAGGCCTGTATCGCGGGTGTAAAACTTAAAACATTAAAATAAATAGCATGCAGAAGTATATAATCAATTAAGTTAAAAATAATTTCATAACATAAAACAATTTAAATCACATAAAACAATTTAAATTCATTAATTAATTAAATTTTATTAAAATATCAACAAATCATAAACTTTATTTCATAATCATACTCAAAAAAATAATAATAATAAAAGAAAAAAAATATATATATTTATATTCAATTACAATAAACAAGGCATTGGAAATATTAATTACTACAAAATTATAATTAAAAATAAAAACAAAAATAAATAACTTTACATATAAGATTTAACTTTGGTCAAGAAAGTTTCCTGATGTTACTCAACAATTTTAAGGAAATCTTCGGAGTATCTGTAAGTCCAAGTCAACAATAACTTAATTAAGTGTACTTTTGTCTCACGGAGATTGTTATTCCTGAAGTCATACAAACGAATTATATTATTGTATATAAAAGGGGCTAGAAAATTTATATGTCTACGAGCAAAGGATGTTTTCACTTGGTAGCTATCAATCTTGAAGACTCGACGCCGCAACAGTCTCTGGTAGTCATCCGAGTTTAAAACACGTTTGTGAGTATATAGGGTGCACTTAAGTATATACAGCCTTCTGACACTCAAAACCTGCGCCTCCTCGTAAAGTGCAATTGTTGGAAAAAGCAAAGGCCTCCTCAACATTACTTTGAGAATCGATCTCTGTGCTCTTTCCAATTTGAGTAACACTGACATTGCACTTCCGCCCCATGCTAGTATGCAATAGGATAGAACCGACTCACAAAGGGCAGTATAAACTCTCTTCAAATTATGAACTGGGAGATACAGAAAAACATAGAATGTTCCAGCTGCCCTTCCTTCTGGGCATGCTGTCGAAGGCAGCAAAGCGGGGTCGAGGGTTACAGTATATTATTGTAATTCAGACGATGGGCTGACATTCTGTCACTACAGCGATACAGATTACAATGTAAAATTTCCCCTTAATTTTTGGCAAACGTGGCGACGGCGCCATTTATGAAGCGTTTTACGCTCTGCCTACTCCGTAAAGGATAAATATATGACTTAAGGTATCTCGGGTGTAAAGGACAGCTTTCCGCATACTGATAGGGGTTCAGTCAACGAAACCGAACAACTATCACCAAGATTTTTTTTCAGGAAAAGAAAAAAACATAACTTCATACAAAATTACCACCTGTATCAGACAATTTGTATGGCAAACCGAATATATTTCTTTCACTTCCTGAATAAAAAATGCTGATAGTTGTTCAGTTCCGTTGACTGAGCAAACCCTTTCAGTTTGCGTTACGCTGTCCCTTACACCCCTTATTTATGTATGTTTAATTATTTTGTTACACAGGCGGCGGCCGTCCATCTAACAAAGGGAAACATAGAGATCCAGGTAAATAATGTGACAAAGGCACTGTTTGCACTGTCAATATTATACAATACAAGATACCCACAAAAAGATACAATACAAGGTATCTCTCAGAATGCTATTTCACTAGCCTAGGTCGGCTGGAAGAGATTTATTTTTAAAAATAAGCTGTGCCTGTTGTGTCTTTGTTTTATATGTATATGTCCTTTGTATTTTATTGTGTACAATAAACTGTTAAATAAATAGATACTTTATTGCACAAAGAATCACAAACATACAGCAGAAAATTAAGGAACAAAACAGTTTAATATAGGCGACCTTATTGCTAAAGCAACAATTTCTACCAGGCAACCTTCGGGTATTAGGAAAGTACATACCAGATAGCGGTATAGTGCATACTAAGTTCATCTTAATACTTAAACAATGTAAATACTACTAAATAAATAGATACATAACTAAAATAAACTAATATATATCATCACTACATAGTATAAAACAAAGTCGCTTTCTCTGTCCCTATATCTCTATGTATGCATAAATCTTGAAAACTACGCAACGGATTTTGATGCGGTTTCTTTTAATGGATAGAGTGATTCAAGAGGAAGGTTTATATGTTATAATACATGCATAATACAGTAGAGAAACATTGATAATTTCCGTGCGATGCCGGGGAGAGTTATACAATACAATACAAGATACTTTATTGCACAAAGAAATCTCTACATAGTATAAAACAAGGTCGCTTTCTCTGTCCCTATATCCCTATGTATGCATACATCTTTAAAACAATGCAACGGATTTCGATGCGGTTTCTTTTAATGGATATAGTGATTCAAGAGGAAGGTTTATATGCATAATACACGCATAATATAGTAGAGAAACATTGATAAATTCCGTTTGCATTAAAATCCGTTGCGTAATTTTAAAGATTTATGCATACATAGGGATATAGGGATAGAAAAAGCGACTTTGTTTTATACTATGTAGTGATCGTACCAATTTTCATTTCCTGTTGACAAAACAAAGGTTAACAAAAACATCCACACTAGGCGAGGCCTCTCCTGTGAAACTTTTTATCTTATTTATAGCATCGAATCCGAGTTGCTTCCATGCTGGACTGGGAGCGAGGGAAAAACAGAGAATGTGCCAGCTGCATTTCCTCCCGGGCATGCTGTAAAAACCAGCTAAGGGATCCGAGGGTTTCTGTATATTGCAATTTAGGCGATGGCCTGACAACCTGTCACTACAGCAATATACCTACAAATCTATCTTAAACAACCCTCAAAACTTTGTCAGACGTGGCGGAACGACCTTTGTTTAGGTCGTTTACGCTCTGCCTACCCCATTAGGGATAAAGGCGTGATTATATGTATGTATGTATGTATGAATCCGAGTTACTTGGCATAGCCCGTACTTGGATCTGTAAATACCGGCTCAGTGCCGAGAAAACTAGAAATGACAACATGCAAATAACAATAATAATAAGATAAGATAAGATAAGATAAGAGTAAACTTTATTGCACAGAAAAGACACAAGAGAAAATAAAATGAAACAAATAGTAGCACAAATAAGACGCCTTATTGCTAAGCAGCAATTTCTGACAGGCAACCTTAGGGTACAGGAAAATAAAAGTCATAATACTGACAGTGCGAACAGTACCAAAGACAAAATAGCTGTACAAGTATTTTGCCTCCATGGTCAAGTGGTCAGAGCCAAGGACTTGATGCAGGCCCTGGGTTCGATGCCCAGGGGGGGACACAAAGTTGATATTTGTCAATTTATCACTTTGTGCGGTTTTCCCCAGTTTGGTTAGGACGTTGCAGACTGAATCAACTGATTTGTCTGAAAAGAAAAAGGATTCCGTGCTTCAGAGGGCACGTCGGTCCGGGCCGTTGTCTCTGATAGTGGTCGTACTCAAACCATGTCAGAGGCCTAATAGCTGTGCTAATAGGCGGTTTTAAAACTCTGACACCTGGGTCTATAGGGTCGTTCGACTCGAGAATCCACTCGCTAAGAAGAAGAAGTATTTTGCCAACCTGCCCAAGCCAAGCGTATGCTGGCAGGATGACGTTAAAGACAAGATTCCAAGCACTCTTTCCCCGCTGCTCCTGTTTCTTTTGTTTTCTTCCATACTGGACATGTAGCAAAAGAAAAACATAGAATGTGCCAGTTACATTTCCTCCCGGGCATGCTGTAAAAACCAGCTAAGGGATCCGAGGGTTTCAGTATATTGCAATTTAGGCGATGGGCTGACAACCTGTCACTACAGCAATATACCTACAAATCTATCTTAAATAACCCTCAAAACTTTGTCAGACGTGGCGAAACGACCTTTGTTTAGGTCGTTCACGCTCTGCTTACCCCTTTGGGAACAAAACCGTGATTATATGTATATATGTATGTAAGCATCCCTCAAACTGATAAGGGTTGCTCAGTGAACGAAAGAGTCATTTGGTATTACGCTGTGCCCGTATATGTATGTTAACCCATTAGGGATAAAGGCGTAATTGTATGTATGTATCACTACATAGTATAAAACAAAGTCGCTTTCTCTGTCCCTATATCCCTATGTATGCTTTGCTCTTTAGAACTACGCAACGGATTTTGATGCGGTCTCTTTTAATGGATAGAGTGATTCAAGAGGAAGGTTTATATGTATAATACATGCATAATATAATAGAGAAACACTGATGATTTCCGTGCGAAGCCGGGGCGGGTTGCTATTTTATGTATATGTATGTTTAATTATTTGGTTTACAGGCAGCCGTCCAGGTTACAAAGGAAAACATAGAGATCCAACTTATAAGCATGGGTTCGATGGCGGTAAATAACCTGACAAAGGCACCGTTCGCTCTGTCAATAAAATCACACGATCCGTCAATTTGATTTTAAAAAAAACTTCTTATTCTTTGTCTGTTCTTGTCTATGACAGGTCTATTTTTCCTGGCTGGGCCATTCTCAAGGTCACGGATCGTGTGATGATACTGACAGTGTGAACGGTGCCAAAGACAATATAGCTGTAAAAGGTTTTTGCCTTTATGGTCAAGTGGTCAGAGCCAAGGACTTGACCTGGAGGTCCTGGGTTCGATGCCTAGGGGGGGGGCTCAAAGTTGATATTTGTCAATTTATCACTTTGTGAGATTTTCCCCCGTTTGGTTAGGACGTTGCAGGCTGAATCACCTGATTTGTCTGAAAAGAAAGAAGATTTCGTGCTTCTGAGGACACGCTGTCATTGATAGTAGTGGTTACCCAAAACATGTCAGATTCCTAATAGCTACTAGGTGGTTTTAAAACTCTGACACCAGGCTCAATCGGGGTCGTTCAACTCGAGAATCCACTCGCTAAGAAGAAGAAGTATTTTACCAACCCGCCTAAGCTAAGCGTAAGCTGGCGGGATTTGCCTATTAAAAATAAAACATTCGAAGAACTTTTTTCCCGCTGTTCCTTTCCTATCCATCCATTCCATTCATCATTCCTTGAACGAACCAACTAACGAACGAGTGAGTGAGCGTACTGGACTCTGCTTCCTTTCAAATAATGAGTCGGTGTAATGTGAGCATTCAATAAGTCTTCTTACTGTATTTTGAGTTTTGTATTGTTTCATGAATAAACGTTTTTCTATTGTATTTTTTTTTTCTAAACGGTCTTTCATTATGGGTGGGTCGATGTTGAAATGGAATAAAACAAGCTGTGTCGGTCGTTTACGCTCTGCCTACCCCATTAGGGATAAAGGCGTGATTATATGTATGTATGTATGTGTGAGATATTATCAAAATTCTATTTTTATTTGAAAGGTCTAATCATGCCAATTTATTTGGTATATGTCATTGTATCAAAATTTGCCGTAGTTTTTTTACTGGGGAATGAATTTTTGAGGTCCTGTTTCAATCACTGCAAAATTCTTGCAAAGGTGATAAAAAATATTTTTTTATTTAGGTCCGCTACAGGTCAGACTGACATCAACCATTGCCTTTTCAAAGTCCACAAAGCTCATATCTTTGTTGAATCGACAAAAACTTGCTGAAATCGTAAAAAATATGGGTTTTCGGCTGTTTCGTGTCCATGCCACAGTGATAGGTCTTTGCGTATTGCTAAACCATGTCATATAACAAATAAATTGGCATAATTAAGCCTTTCAAATAAAAAGAGAATTTTGATAATATCTCACATACAGCTTGTTTTATTCTATTTCAACATCGACCCACCCTTAATGAAAGTCCCTTTATCACAAGGCCCCAAAATTAATAAATAAATGATATCAACACTGGAGTACAGCTCGGACACTCCTAACTTCCATGTCATTTTGGTCACACATCGACAGACGGCATGTTGCACTTGGCATGCGTTTGTGTGCGTGTTATAAGGGTTGACAAATTTTGTTAAACCGGTCATAATCATCACTTGATTAATCTGATTCTTGATTAAACCAACGTTTTAAAGTAGTTCACTGGAACTGAATTGTTAGAATAGATTAGGTTGCATATTTTGTATGAATTTACGTACCCTTCTCTCATCACTGTGGAGTCAAAAAAAGTTCCTATTGGTGTCATATCTTGTGGTAGAAAGACCGTACACGGAACAGTACCTAACCATCTTTGGAACACCAAACTTTATTATTTCCGTTACACTGGGGAACATGTGCGCGCCATACCCGCTAAGCGTACGCTCAATGTGGCCCACAATCCAGCGCGGAGTATGACGTATGTCGGACTGATGAGGTGAATGTCCATTCTGTATTTAGTACTATTATAATATATTCTGTGACTGGAGCCAAACTATATTTACCGGATGTAAGAGACAGCAGGGTTGCTCAGTCAACGAAACAGAATAACTTTTACCAGTTAATTCTTTCAAGAGATGAAAAAAAAATGTATCTTCCCATACAAAATTTATATAGGTAAAAAAAAAACACCTCCTGAAAAAAAACCTGCTGATAGTTGTTCAGTTTCGTTGACGAAGCAACCTCTATCAGTTTGCGGGTCGCTGTCCCTTACACTCCGATACATGCTCAATCCCAAGCTCCAAGGAGGTTCTATTTTCGTACTGTGCACAACGATCACAACATATTACAATATATTTCTTCCATGCTGGCCTGGGAGCAAGAGAAAAACATAGAATGTGCTAGCTGCATTTCCTCCCGGGCATGCTGTAAAAACCAGCTAAGGGATCCGAGGGTTTCAGTATATTGTAATTTAGGCGATGGGCTGACAACTTGTCACTACAGCAATGTACCTACAAATTTATCTTAAATAACCCTCATAACTTTGTTAGATGTGGCGGAACGATCTTTGTTTAGATCGTTTACGCTGTGCCTACCCTGTTAAGGATACAGACGTGATTATATGTATGTATGGTTATTGACATCTTTATTTATTAAATTTGTATGTAATCTCAATTATTATAATTTCATTTATTATCAATTTAAATCAAAATGTTATTTATTGAGTATACTGTAATTTGAGTTAAATATGTATTTTATACGCTATCTTATGTTATTTCGCACACAGAATATTTATTTTATTGAATAAATAAAGTGAATTGTATGTATGGTTTTTTTTACTCACATTATAAGTGTTCTTGCCCCACAGGAGCGAGTGAATCTGAAGAAGAAGACGAGACAGTAAATAAGAAAGACACTCCACCACCGACTGGTATCACAGAAGCCAGAGAATCCTTTGAGAATCTGGTCACTTGGGATTATATGAATATAAGGGACAAGTACGTTATTAATAAAATGATCAATCAATTATTTCAGGTGAGTTTGATACATACATGTTACATTCATGCATAATATTACGCCTGTATCCCTGGGGTGTTCAGAGTGTTCCGCCACGTTTCACAAGTTTGTGGGTTGTTTAAGATAGATCTGTATATTGCTGTAGTGACTGGTTATCAGCCCATCGCCTAAATTACAATATACTGAAACCCTCGAATCCCTTAGCTGGCTTTTACAGCATGCCTGCGAGGTGATGCTGCTGGCACATTTTATGTTTTTCTATCGCCTCCTAGTCCAGCATGGATTGCGTTGAATTTTTATAATAATTTAGTTTATGGCATAACATACAATGTGTCTGTGCGCTACCCGCATTGCCGCAGAAACAAGATCTCTGATGGTAGGTATTTTTTTTTCTTATTTTCTTCGGTCGGACCTTTGAAAAATTGCTGGTCCATCGCCTAATCCAAAGTGCATTACTTTAAATTGGAAAAGTCCCTTTCCTAATGCGAACGAGGTCTTCTCTTAAACCAAGGTTCACCATGGCATCAGGGTTTAAAAACCGCCTAATAAATAGACTGCGCTAATCTATCAAAGTTAGTCACCGATGGTACCCATTAGGACACTCCGACGTTAGTCAAACTTTAGGTGTTAATCAGCACATGAAACTGATAAATTTTCCTCAAGAAACATAAGGTTGAATAACAAAAAAATACCGTTCCTAAAGAAAAATACTTTTCTTTTTTAAAATTTGTTCAGTTACATGGTAAGTTTCAGACTCTAAAATAATTGCTAAAATATGGTCTGCAATACATTTCATACATGATTTTTCACCATTGGGACATGTTGATACGAAACCTTAAAAAAAATACATTTTTACAGGAATCTGAACTTAAAGTCCACGAAGTGAATCAAGTAATACAAATGCACACCGCTGCCATGGGCTTTGAAGTCGGCAAGATTATTGGTAAGTTACTCATATTTCTTCCATGCTACACTGGGAGCGCGAGAAAAACTTAGAATGTACCAGCTGCATTTCCTGCCGGGCATGCTGGAAAAACCAGCTAAGGGATCCGAGGGTTTCAGTATATTGCAATTTAGGCGATGGGCTGGCAGCCTGTCACCACAGCAATATACGTGGGACACTCAGAAAGATATATTATGCGACATTAAAAAAATTGTTCTACAGGTACATATATTTTTATTAAATCTTTTCAAAGTACTCTCCACCAGCCTCTATACAAAGATTTATGCGTCTGAACCAGTTTTCAAAACACTTTTTCCAGGCCGCCGTAGACACCTCGTTTACAGCCTGCTCGAACGCAGCCAGCGCATCTTCCGGCGACGAAAATTGTATCCCCTTGAGCTGATTTTTTATTTTTGGAAATAAAAAGAAGTCACACGGTGCTAGATCAGGGCTGCAAGGAGGGTGACCCAGGAGTTTGACTGGTGTGCTGTCCAGGAAGTCCCTCGTTTTGAGCGCGGTGTGTGCAGGCGCATTGTCGTGGTGGAGCAGTAGTCCGCGGAGCCCTGTGTTTGGTCGCTTGTTGCTCACAACAGAAAAAACTTCTGGTAAACATTTGGTAGTATACCATTCGGCGTTAATGCTTCTTTGATCTCGAAAGGGAATTGAGGCCAAGTGGCCAGACAAATTAAAAAAGCTGGCGATCAAAATCTTCCCCCCGCTTCGAGATCGCTTCACTTTGGTAGGCGTTGGTTCATTTTGAAACACCCAAACTGTCGACTGGCGCTTGGTTTCTGGATCGTATTGATAAATCCAGGACTCATCACCTGTTACGATGTCGTAAACACGCCGAGACGAGCCTGCTTCAAATTTGTTCAGCATATCACGGCACCATTCTACCCGGGCCTGCTTCTGAGCGTCGGTGAGGTAGTGCGGCACCCAGCGCGATACTATCCTCCTCACGCGAAGATGCTCGTGTAGAATCTCGTGAACGCTTCCCGATCCAATCTTTAATATGTGCTGAATCTCCTGATATGTAATTCGTCTATTATCTTGGATTAAATTTTTCACTGCTAGCACGTTTTCTTCCGTAATAGCCGTCAAAGGGCGACCGCTTCTTTCTTCGTCCCCCAAGGTTGGTCGACCGCGCCTAAATTCGTTATACCAAAGATACACGGTTGCCTTGGAGGGGCTTTCATCCATAAATGCCATTTGAAGTCTATCGAACGATTCATCCGGTTTCAGGCGACACTTGAAATCGTAAAAAATCATAGCTGTAAAATGTTCCCGGCGCAGATCCATTTTTCAGTAAGACATGATACTTTGAATTGGCTCGCAAAAAATGTGGAGGGAAATTTTGAAAATGGAACACACATATTTTTACTTACAAGTAATCATATTTTCAAAAAAGATTCTAACCGGCCAGTCTGCCATATATAAAAACTATTTATCGCAATACTTTCTGAGTGGCCTGGTACCTATGAATCTAACTTAAATAACCCTCGAAACTTTGTCAGACGTAGCGGAAAGACCTTTGTTTAAATCGTTTATGCTCTGCCTACCCCACTAGGGATAAAGGCGTGATTATATGTATGTTTATATGTTGATGGCGCCACGTGGCAACAATATGTATTAACCATGCTTAAACAAAACTAAAACTGAGAGCTATCAAAATATAAAAACACTACAAAATATATGCTATCAAAATGTTGGTCAAGCTGCCACTTACCAACAGTACCTATATAGGGCAATTAAAAAAAAACTTGAAAAATCTTTCATGTTGATCGACTTTTTATTTTAATGTATCGGGTCGAAGCATGGTTTGTTTTAGATACCTTTGCCCAATTTCAATCTCGATACAGCAATCATGGTCGCGCGCTGACTGGCGTGGCGAGGCGAGTACGAATATGTTGCACTACCCTCATTCACTGTCCTCATACATACATACATACATATAATCACGCCTTTATCCCTAATGGGGTAGGCAGAGCGTAAACGACCTAAACAAAGGTCGTTCCGCCACGTCTGACAAAGTTTTGAGGGTTATTCAAGATGGATTTGTACGTATATTGCTGTAGTGACAGGTTGTCAGCCCATCGCCTAAATTGCAATATACTGAAACCCTCAGATCCCTTAGCTGGTTTTTACAGCATGCCCGGGAGGAAATGCAGCTGGCACATTCTATGTTTTTCTCTCGCTTCCAGTCCAGCGTGGAAGAATCTCTCGCTTCCAGTCCAGCGTGGAAGAAACTTCACTTCACTGTCCTCGGTTTGTTTATATGGAGAATTCGCGGGTTGAACCGACGATAAATCTTGAGATTTTAAATTCCCTATCACTTACTTTCTACCTCGCCATTCCACTCTGCCAAAAAAGTTACATCCCGTTTTGCTAGGTTACACATGCGTTACACTGACATCGATTGTTAAATTGTTACACTGACTGTTGATGGTTCCACTGAGGTGACAGGTTCTTCTTCTGTCGAGTGGGTATCGAGTCTATCGACCCGATGAACCCTGGTGTCAGAGTTTTTTAAACCGCCAAGTAGCACAACTATCAGGTCTCTGACATGGTTTGAGTAACGACCACTATCAAAGACAGCGACCGGGACCGACGGCTTAACGTGCCCTCCGAAGCACGAAATCTTTTTCTTTTTCGGACGATCAGGTGATTCAGCCTGCAATGTCCTAACCAAACTGGGGAAAAATTCACAAAGTAATAAATTCTCAAATATCAACTTTGTGTTTCCCCCTTGGGAATCGAACCCAGGACCTCCGGATCAGGAGTCCATGGCACTAACCACTAGACCACAGAGGCAGTTAGGTGACAGGTGAACAGAATATATTCTGGCCGCACTGAGAGGCCGTTTTTGCACTGATCCGTGTTTGGTTTGTATCCGATTGGTTTCTGCGAAAATTCCATACAAAACAGGTCTGGGTGGGTGCACAAGTATTATTATTATTAACAGCTTGAGGTGTCCCACTGCAGGGCAAAGGCCTCAGATCAGATAGTTTTTTTTTTATTTGTTGGTGCCAGTTGCTGTCATACATTTACTAAGAAGGCCAAATCGGATACGAATTGGATACAAACCGAATACGGAGCTGTGCAAAAACGCCCTAAATACCGGATGTAAGGTACAGCTTCCCGCAATCTGATAGGGGTTGCTCAGACAACAAGATTCACCAGGAAATTCTATCAGGAGATGAAAAAACAAAATTGGCTTTCCCAAACTAAACTACTACCTCGATCAGACAGTTACTTTTCTTTATTTCCTGGTACCAGTTAATTTTAAACTTTCGCGGTTGTTTTCACTATAACTATAAGACATTTTATTTAAATCCGGGCCAAACCTACAACAAATACGGATGATGTGGTCAGTGTATGTTGTCGAGATGACTTTCGAGTGAGTTCCAGTGGTGACAATAACAGTGTTGTGAATAGTGTACCGCAAAAACGAAGAAGAGTGAGGGTAGACAGATATGTCTGTCCCTAAACCCACCCGCAGTTTTCTCCAGTTTACCCGTGATCAGGGCGTTTGGAACAGCGCCGAAATATCGGGAACTCATAAAATATTTTAAATCGCGGTAAGAAACCCGTAAAATGTCTTATAGTTATACTGGTACCAGTTGTTCAGTTTTTTTCACCCGAGCAACCCCTATCAGTTTGTGGGACGCTGTGCCTTCCACTCCGTATTGGGTAAACTTGTAAATAATTGTTTTTCTGTTGGCAGGTTTAATCCAAGCTCGCTACCGCCTCCAGATGGAGCTCTGGCGAGAGGTATCTGACAAGGAAATCAAGTTCGGTTACCCACCAAGGACAAGGGCCTGGCCTGCGACCTGGTCCATCTATTATATACGCGACCATCGTACGTAATACCACAGGATAATAAATAGTACATACATCATCATCTCCCTAGCCTTATCCCGTGTCTTACGGGGTCGGCTACCTAATTTAGGGGATTGAACGAGGGTACTGGTTTTTACACAGAGCGACTGCCATCTGACCTCCGCAACGCAGAAGGGAAATCAGACCCAATCCTAGATTAGGTCTGAGTTTTCAAGCCGCCAATGCTTAACACTGGCCTCCGATATGGCTTAACAACTAAAATCTACGGTATTAAACGATATTAACCGGGACCAACGGCTTAACGTGCCTTCCGAAGCACGGAAAAAGCGCCAAATAAACGTACATATGAAATTCGAAAACCGAAAAACACATTGGTACCTGGTGGGGTTCGAACCACGACCTCCCGCTCAGGAGGCAGCGGCCCTATCCACTACACCATCGGGCTCCCTCGAAACCCTCGAATCCCTTATCTGATTTTTACAGCATGCCCGGGATGAAATGCAGCTGGCACATTCTATGTTTTTCTTTTCGCATGCTGTAAAAACCAGCTAAGGGATCCGAGGGATTCAGTATATTGTAATTTATGCGATGGGCTGACAACCTGTCACTACAGCAATTTGCCTACAAATCTATCTTAAAATAACCCTCAAAACATTGTCAAACGTCGTGGAACGAATTTGGTTTAGGTCGTTTACGCTCTGCCTATTAGGGATAAAGGCGTGATTATATGTATGTATGTATGTATTAACTGCCTCCGTGGTCTAGCGGTCTGAGTCATGGGCTCGCGATCCGGAGGTCCCGGGTTCGATTCCCGGCGGGGGACAATGACTTTGTGTTGTTGTTTCTAGTTTGGTTAGGACATTGCAGGCTGATCACCTGATTGTCTGGAAAGTAAGATGATCCATGCTGTCGGATGGGCATGTAAATAGTCGGTCCTGCGCCTGATTTCTCTCTGGTCGTGTCAGATAATCTGTCCCATCAGAATAAGAGACTAAAGAAACAGAGAGTGCACCTGTGTGTAGCGCAAACACTTGGGCACTAAAAACAAGTCCTGCGCAGTTGGCCCATCTTCGAGAGATTGGCCGCCATCACCGAAAATCAATGGGAAGACTATTATGTATGTATTACCTACCTGAATATTTATTCGTAGGGAATTGGTATCAGTACGCCGAGACCAAAGCCAGAATGAATAATTATTACATCACAATGTACGCCATGATATTCGAAATTGAAAGAGACATAGAAAAATTGGTACGTATGGGCAGTTTCTTCCATGCTGGACTGGGAGCGAGAGAAAAACATAAAATGTGCCAGCTGCATTTCCTCCCGGACATGCTGTAAAAACCAGCTAAGGGATCCGAGGGCGGTATATTGCAGTTTAGGCGATGAACTGACAACCTGTCACTATAGCAATATACCTATAATATCTTAAATAACCCTCAAAACTTTGTCAGACGTGGCAAAACGACCTTTATTTAGGTCCTCTGCGCTCTGCCTACCCCACCAGGGATAAAGGCGTGATTATATGTACGTATGTATGGGCGGTTATACACTGCTTTGTATTCGGTTTGTATCCGGGAAAATTCCATATAAAACGGATATAGATGGGTGCACAAGTTCGAGCACAAGGTCATGGTACCGAAGGCGGCAGTCCATCAACACACCCAGATTACGGGCGGTATTCACTTCTGCGATGGGTTCACCGTCTACCAGAACGATTGGGTTATACTGCCTTACAATTTTAATTTTCTGTTCAGTGCCAATTACCATAAATTTAGATTTTAAAGCATTCAGTACTAGCGAGTTTCGTTTAGACCAATCACTGACACGACTAAGATCACGATTCATGGCCTCAAGCGCCTCTCTGCTGCGCTACCTGGATTGAAAGATAAATAGACTTGTACATCATCTGCATACATATGGAATTTGCAAGATGATGGATGATGATACAGTCGGCAATGTCGGCACTGTAAATACTGAACAAAAGAGGACCCAAAATGGATCCTTGGGGCACTCCTCTAAATACAGGCTTTGCGGCAGATACCAGCTTTGAGCCGTCTCTCCTATCAATGACCACTTGCTGACTACGTAAGGTAAAATAGCTGCTAAACCAGGCAACTGCAGATGGACCGAATCCATAATACGAAAGCTTAGATAGAAGGAGTGTAACATTCAAGGTATCGAACGCACGACTAAAATCTAACAAAGTAAGAATACTACTTTTACCACTACCCATAGCTGCTAGAAGATTATCAACAACGTCCAGCAGAGCCGTATTGGTACCACGCCCCTGCCTCCGTGGTCTAGTGGCTAGTGCCATGGATTCCCGATCCGGAGGTCCTGGGTTCGATTCCCGGGGGGGAAACATAAAGTTGATATTTGAGAATTTATCACTTTGTGAATTTTTCCCCAGTTTGGTTAGGACATTGCAGGCTGAATCACCTGATTGTCCGAAAAAGAAAAAGATTTCGTGCTTTGGAGGGCACGTTAAGCCGTCGGTCCCGGTCGCTGTCTTTGATAGTGGTCGTTACTCAAACCATGTCAGAGGCCTGATAGTTGTGCTACTAGGCGGTTTCAAAACTCTGACACCAGGGTTCATCGGGTCCGTAGACTCGATACCCACTCGACAGAAGAAGAAGAAGACCACGTCCCTTTCTAAATCCCTAATGTACGGCCATGTTAATTGACGACCCTATAAATTACGCGCTGATATTGTACAGCCAGATAATACGAAGTCCGCGTTTTTCTTTTCTTCCAAATCCTGGTTGTACAATATTGGCCTTATGTTTCCAGATCGATATCCTGTTAGCCATACCACGGGCGGATTTGCAGCTACCAGAGTTCACTATGAAATCGAGCGAACTCCCTAACCGAGGGAGCTCAACAGGTATAGTTTTAGGCAATTAACTTGACATAGAATGTAGATTACCATTTCTTAAACGATTTCTAGAAGGTTGCGCTTTAGTGTCAAGAAAATAGACCGGGTGGAAGGGATAGCGTCCCACAAACTGATAAAAGTTGCTCAGTCAACGACAGCTTTGACCAGGGTTTTTTTTTCAGTAAATGTTTTTTTTATATTCCATACAAATTGTCTGATCGAGATGGTCATTTTGTATGGGAAAGTCGTTTTTTTTATACATATATATAATTACGCCTTTATCCCTAATGGGGTAGGCAAAGCGTAAACGCCCTAAACAAAGGTCGTTCCACCACGTCTGACATAGTTTTGAGGGCTGTTTTAGATAGATTTGTTGATATATTGCTGTAGTGACAGGTTGTCAGCCTATCGCCTAAATTGCATTATGCTGATACCCTCGGATCCCTTAGCTGGTTTTTACAGCATGCCCGGGAGGAAATGCAGCTGTCTCATTCTATGGTTTTCTGTCGCTCCCAGGCCAGTATGGAAGTTTTTTTCATATCCTGAAAAAAGAACCTGGAGAATGAAAGTAGTTTAGTTTCGTAGACTGAGCAACCTCAGTATGCGGGATGTTGTCCGTAACGTGGTCATCATCATCTCCCTAGCCTTATTATTATTATTATTAAACAACAGGCAAGCTTATCTCTATAAGAGATCTCTTCCAGCCAACCTAATGGAGATAAAAGATGGGAAATTGACGGGAACAGATACAGTTAGTAAAATTTAATTACAAATTGATGTATAATAATACTAATACACATATTAACATACTATAATAAACTAATACATATAAATATATTTATATGATATATAAATAATATAATAAAATATAATTATATACGTCATAGAGAGGTCATAAAATGCTCTTTCGGTCTCTTCTTAAAAGTGAAGCTCGAGGGACTGTCTTGTATAGTTATCTTATCCCGTATCTCACGGGGTCGGCTTCCTAATCTAGGGGAATGAACGAGCGTACTGGTTTTAACACAGAGCGACTGCCATCTGACCAACCCAGAAGGGAAACCAGACCCAATCCTAGATTAGGTCAGAGTTTTCAAGCCGCCAATGCTTAGCACTGGCCTCTGACATGGCTTAACGACTAATATCCACGGTATTAAACGATATTAACCGGGACCAACGGCTTAAAGTGCCTTCCGAAGCACGGAAAAAGCACCGAATAAACGTACATATGAAATTCGAAAACCGAAAAACACATTGGTACGTGGTGGGGTTCGAACCACGACCTCCCGCTCAGGAGGCAGCGGCCCTATCCACTACACCATCGGGCTCTCCGTCGGTTGTCCGTAACGTGGTATGTTGAAGAATAAATTATGCATTATGGAGATGATGATGTTAGAGATTTCGTTTAAGTTCTGTGTTATGATTTTATTGTTTCTTGACAATTACGTCAAGATTTTGTTTCCGAAATAACTACGTTTCTGTCTGTGGCAACACTAAAATAGGGTTATGCCAAAAATTAAATAAAAAACCTGGTAAAAACATTGTATTTTTTTTGTGATATATGTCAAAGTCAAATCATTTATTTCCAAATAGATTCCTAAGAGCGAGTCTATTACAAAGAAAATTAAATTATATCTATGTCACAAAATAAAATAAAACTATATCACAATGAAGAAGAAGCATTAGAAACTCGCACTTTGCGCCCCTCCCTTCGTTTTATCTTATTCTTACTTTTATTGTAATATAATATTTTTTGCAGGACGAGGAGGGCTATTCTTTAAAACCACTCCAGAGCAGTACACCGCAGCCACTACCAAAGGAAGATCAACCAGGTTATCAGCTCCGCCCACTCCACCAACTGGTCCACCCGACCCACCTAAAGGTATCTTCCACTTCTTCGTTACTTACATACTGTCACGCCTGTTTCCCTTATGGGGTAGGCCGAGCAAAAACCACCTAAACAAAGGTTGATCCGCCACGTCTAACATGTTTTGAGGATTATATTACAGATGATATAAGTATTATATTGCTTTAGTGACAGGTTGTCAGCCCATCGCCTTAATTGCAATACACTGAAACCCTTGAATCCTTCTTGTTTAAAAACCAGATATTAACAGCATGCTCGAGAGGAGATGCAGCTTGCACTTTCTATGTTTATCTATCACTCCCAGTCCAGCAAGGCAGCCTTGCCAACCTTGCCGCTCTCGTATTAGGTCGTTTCTTTCATTTCCCAGCCATAAATCTGACTTCTATAGTTACTCTTTTACTGTACATGCGGTCAGGCTGTGGAACGCACTACCGCACACAGTTCGTGACAGTCCATCTATCTCTGTGTTCAAAAAGCGAGTAAAAGAGCATTATCTTTCACTTTCCAATTTATCAGTATATATATTATTTATATATTATATGTATGCATTTAATCTATATAGCAGTATATTGTTTATTTATTTCATAAGTATATATTATTAATATTTATTAGTAGGATTATTTAGCATATTTTTCAAGTAATTGTGTTTGTTTTTATTTTTTTAGTGATAAGTTAATTATAATTTATTGTTTTTAATATTTTTAATTGTGCACGTCGTATCTGCCTCTCAGGATGCTATTTCACTAGCCTAGGTCTGCTGGAAGAGATTTCTTTTTAGAAATAAGCTGTGCCTGTTGTGTTTTTGTTTTATATGTATATGTTCTTTGTATTTTATTGTGTACAATAAACTGTTAAATAATAAATAATAAGGCAGGATTATTTCATTGCTAGTCGAGTCAATTGACCCGATGAACCCTGGTGTCAGAGTTTTCAAACCGCCTAATAGCACAGCTAATAGGACTTTCAAATGGTTTATGTAAAGACCACTATCAAAAACAAAGATCGGGACTGACGGATTAACGTGACCATTGAAGCACGGAATCCTATTCTCTTATCGGATAATCAGGTAATTCTGCCTACATTGTCCTAAACAAACTAGGGAATATCTAGTCATAAATTGTCAAATATCAACTTCGTGTTCTACCTCTGTGAATTGAACCCAGGACCTCCGAATCGGGTGCCCATAGCTCAGCCCACTAGACTACGGAGGCAGTCAATTATTCGTTGGTCCGATATACTTCAAATTTTGCAAAAGTTTAATTAACAGAATTCATGGAAGACGTGTTTAGTATATTTTTTTAATTTCAGGTCTCAGGGCCGGGGACGACTCACCGAAATGGATGCCAGGAGGGGCAGGTCTCAGACGCGGCGTAAACTTTGAAGAAGAGAAGCTAAAACACAGAATGAGAGAACAGTTTCTTTTAAAAAGATTAGGGCGGAATGTTAGTGGGCACACGTTAAAACCGAGGTTCAGACGAGGCTGGCCCGTCGATGACACGTGGGACAATATACCACTGTATTAATAATAATAGTCCTCCTACCGATTTTCAGCGATAGCGGTCAATCTCTCAGAGATATGCCAACTACACAAGACTAGTTTTTAGTGCACAAGTATTTGCGCAAGACACAAGTGCACTTTCTAATCCTTCAATCTCTTATTCCGATGGGACAGATTGACTGACACGACCACAGAAAAATCAGGCGCAGTGCCTACTATTTACTTGCCCATCATCCTACTTTTCTGACAATCAGGTAGTTACCCTGCAATGTCCTAACCAAACTAGAAATAACAACACTCCTGAAATGTATAACGTGTCTGGTGAAAGTAGTTCAGTTCAGTTTCATTGATAAGTTTTAACATCGGGCCCTCACTTCTGATATTTTTACTAAACCTTATTTAGTATGTCTTATTTCAGTTTAAATTGTTCAGTTTTGTTGACTGAGCAATTTTTATCAGTTTGTGTGACGATATCCCTTACAACCCGTATTTTTGTAAAGAAAGACAAAATAAAGAAAAAAAAGGCATTTTTATTATTCGTGTGATTTCTAGGAATATGACTTGAAATTATCACGCAGTGCTATGTTATTCCATGTCTCCTCAACTTGCAGAGACTTAGGATAACAAATCCCTTAAGGCATGCTAAGTCGAAGTCGAACTTTGAAGAGTTTCGCCATAAGAATAAAGGTGCATTCACACTAGACTTACTTGGCGTACGTGATGTATGCTGACGGCCGTATTGGAATTACAGTTTCCTTAGAAAACGTATGATAAAACCATGTTTAGATACACACTTGTTTTACGTAACGTTGCTGATGCAACCAAATCCCGTGCGAGATAGATAGTATGATTGCGAGTGAGAAAATTTTGAGTGGTATCATAGCACAGCAAACAACACAAGTGGGCGTACGCGGATGGCGGACGTGTTAGCGGACGTGGGTGACGTACGTCGCGTAAGTCTAGTGTGAAGAGACCTTAAATAATCTTGACTTCGCTACACCTCAGCGCGGCGTATCGTATCGTATCATGTCAGCGTAGTATGTTCCTGCTATTTCAGAATATTTTGTTTAAATACATATAATCACGCCTTTATCCCTAATGGGGTAGGCAGAGCGTAAACGACCTTAACGAAGGTCGTTCCGCCACATCTGACAAAGTTTTGAGGGTTATTTAAGATAGATTTGTACGTATATTGCTGTAGTGACCGGTTGTCAGCCCATCGCCTAAATTACAATATACTGAAACCCTCAGATCCCTTAGCTAGTTTTTACAGCATGCTCGGGAGGAAATGCAGCTGGCACATTCTATGTTTTTCTCTCACTCCCAGTCCAGCATGGAAGAAATTTTGTTTAAAAATGAGACAAAAACAACAATTAATTATGATCCTGTGACGTAACACGAGGTAACACGCCCAAAATCAGACGTCATGCAAAACCAAACTGGGGACGTCAATATTTATTATGACAGGATTAAAATATATAATATTTCATAGAAAATTACAAATCCAACTATCATAAAATATTTTTCTGCAAAAATCCTGTAGCCAGGTCAGCATCAATATACTATTTAATAAAGATTTAAAAATCTAGACACGCGGTAGTGTGTCCAAGCCAAGCTCAAGCCAAATTAATTATGAATGAAGAGAACCGGCCGGCATGCGGCACCACCGTGTGTATATTTACAGGAACCATTTGGAGCCACTTTTGACCCCTTCATAACTCGAAAACCATTAAACTTAAATACACCAAATTTTATTTATATATTTAAATCCTCTCAAAAAAACAAGTAATCTTAATTGTAAAAACACAAATCAAACGGTTATTTGAATATTAATTCTGAAAAATCGTAATTTTTATGACTGATTAACTGACTGACATACATGTCAAAAAACAATTAATCAAGGACCCAATTACCTAGGAAACTGATATTTGGAGTGAAGATTTATTATAATAACAGAAAGTTAGAAACGTAACAATTAAAAAATTAAAAATATGGTTACCCCTCCCATACAAGTGAAAGGGGAGCATTTTTTTTATTTTTTAACTATTTTATTGAGTGGGGTATCGTTAGACAGGTCTCATAAAATTAGGTGGAGGTTTATTTGAAAAAAAAAGTGCATTAAATGTGTCTTTTACGAGATATTTGCATTTAGAGTCACCGCTTTTAAAAACTACAAATAATCAAAAACCCAACCCACTTCCAAATAACTTAGGAAGCTGATATTTGGTATAAAGATTGATTATAATGACGCAAGGTTAGAAATGTGACAATGAAAACAAATTTTAAAAAAAATGGTTCCCCCTCCCATACAAGTGAAAGGGGGGCATTTCTTTTATTTTTTTTAACTACTATATTGAGTGGGGTATCGTTTGACAGGTCTTATATAATTAGATAGAGGTTTTGAAAAAAAGTGATTTAAATCTTCAATAAGGTTCATTTCATGTGACTTGGCCGTTTTAGAGTGGCGTTGTAGGTGACCGGTCGAATTATTCTCTACATCGGCCAAGTCACATGAAATGAACCTTATTGAAGAGCTAAGAATTACTACTATAATAAACCCTAGATTTGGTTCCCTCTTTAGATCTCACAACTTTTTGTGCAATTCCAAGACCACCATGAACTTGGCTTGCACTTTTACAGTTATGATTTTGGTGGGATACAGTTTACAAAAATACCATCATTTTATTTACATCTTAATAATACTGTTTACAATTATCAACACCGATAGCGGAGTGAATATCACTAAACGCATTAATTCTTGTCATAGAATTTACAAAAAATACCATCACTTTATTCATATTATTATACCTTTCTTTTATGTATATCGTAATAACACTGAAGCTTAAATACGCTGAAGCGGAAAAAAAGGAAAAAGATACATACATACATATAATCACGCCTTTATCCCTTATGGGGTAGGCAGAGTGTAAACTACCTAAACAAAGGTCGTTCCGCCACATCTGACAAAGTTTTGTGGAGTATCTAAATTTGTAGGCATATTGCTGTAGTGACAAGTTGTCAGCCTATCGCCTAAATTGCAATATACTGAAACCTTCGGATCCCTTAGCTGGTTTTTACTCGGGCGTAGTAATCGTTTTGAAAAAAAAAGAAAAAAGAAAAATATAAAGAAAGTAAAATGAAAGATAGGAAGACAGTAAGAAAGATGTCACTAAGAACCTGGCCGCCATTTTGTTTAACATTAAGTTAAACCTCGAAAATACAATGTACAAAAATACCATCCCCTATTCATATTATTATTCCTTGAATTTATTTACATTGTAATAACACTGAAGCTTAAATACTCTGAAGCGGAAAGAAAGGAAGAATGACGCTTTTTTTTTTTATTTGAAATGGGTTTGCTCTTGACTCTAGTCTAGGTCGGAAACGACTGAGACGGAGTCGACGATGGTGCGAGCTCACCCAGAAAATGCCTGTACACTCTAACTTTGAAATGTTGGGGGTTGAAGGCGTTCGGAAACACAGACGCAGGTATAGTCCGATAGCGCTAGGTTTTGAAGTTTCAAAACTCTTAAAGTTTTTTGTTTTTTGCATACAGTTTCCGGACCATTTGCCCAACCTAATACATTATTTTGTGTCATCCTAGGTACTTGCATAGGTAGAAATTTAGGTATTTGTGTTTTCGATCAGTATTGGACGAAAAGATAATTAGAGATGCAAATATTACTTTCATGGTAATAACGAGATAGTAATTGATGTACATAGGCATTTTGTACCATATATGTCCACGAGAATCCTAATATTTAACCAGTACCTAATACGTCGCCAACTAGCTCTAAAATAATATTACAATAGGTTAAATAGGTGTTACGCGTTTCAGAATACTGATATCTGTTGTTTAAAATATTTTGTGTCGAATTCATCCACGACGTTTATAGATGATTTTTTTTTCATTACTACAGCCTGTAAAATCCACAAAAGAAATGGCAAGTTATTAGAGTTTACGTGTTCTTTGTTATTATGGTGTAACAAAACACTATTCATAATTTGTGTTGTTTTTATCCACGAACTTCTAATATTAGGTACGTACCTATATAAGAAAGGCAAGCGCAGGGACCATCGAGCGCGCGGAACATCGTGCGCGGGTGCGGGCGGCGGGGGGCGCCGGCCACCCAAAAGCGCGGACGCGTGCATTTTGTTTACATTCAGTCTTCTTGGTGCAAGTTGCGACAAGCAATTAGTAAAAGTTAGTTATGAAACTGTGACAGACTAAAATGGAAATCGAAACTGGGTTATTACCCGACCGGACCAACGAAGAATAATGAGATTTTTGTTCGTTTTTTACTGTAGATCACGCCTGTTTTTACTAAATTAAATTGTTACTTCTGTGTTTGTTTTTTCGTAATTCAACACTGAGATCTCTTATTGAATCAAGTCCGAAAAAATACATGTCACTCATCATTAAAAAAATACATCAGGATTATGTAGGTATGTACCAGTGTTGTTGCAATAACGATAGTGTCACAATGGATAGTTGACCTTGAAAAAAAGTATAAGTAGACTATCGCTATCACAACAAAACTAGTATGTGCTAAGTGATATTAAGGTATAGATAGGTAGGTATTTGTTTGATACACTTCTTCTTCTAACTTACTGTCATAAAATCTTTCGTTTGCAAAGTAAGGTAGGTATGTTTCATTCCACTGAATGACTCGGAGAGCCTGCGGGAGGGAGGGTATAGGTGAGGGGCGGGGCGGGGAGCACGCTTAGCGGCTTTGGCGCCATCGCACGTAACTGAATATTTAGAATAGATTAGGTTCCATATTTTGTATGTATTTACTTACCGTCTGTCATCACTGTGGAATCTAAAAAAGTTCCTGTTGGAGTCATCTCTTGTAGTAGAAACACATCCGTACACGGAACAGTACCTAATCATCTTTGGAACACAAAACTTGAATATTTTCGTTACACTGGGAAACAGCGTACGCTCAATGTGGCCCACAATTCGGCGCGGAGTGTGACGTATGTCGGACAGGGGAAGGGATGAGAATGTCCTTTCTGTATGTACTACTATTATATATTCTGTGATTTAAGTTTAATGTGCATCTTCCTGTCACACATTACACCTGTGAGTTGTCTCAACTACATCCATCCCGTTGCTGTTCTATGGGTTACATCTCGCTCAATTTTTCCGTCATTGCTAATGATTGATCCCAAATATTTATGTATGGACGTCTATGAAAAGTTTTATCTGGCTCATGTCCGTGTGACCATCAAATATACACGACATATGCTCTGTCTTTTTGCGACTAATCTTAAGACAATTATCTTCAAGTGACTTCAGCCAGAGATTGAAATCAGTCTGTAGGTTTCACTGAGTCTGATATCAGAGCAACGTCATTTGCATACAGTATTATTCCATGGTATTCTATGGTACTGGTTTTTGGCAGCGGTTTGTGAGATAGTCCTTGGTTACATTGGTGACGTTAAATAACAAAGGGCTCAAAGCAGACCCTTGATCAACGCCAACTGTAATTTCAAATTTGTTACAGATGCCTGGTGGACAAACGACTTGAGTTGTAACACCATTGTATATATCCTGTATGAAGGCGATGTATTGTTCTGGGACATTTTGGGCTCTAAGTGCATCCCAAATAAGTTCTCGGGTCACGTGATCGAAAGCCTTTTCTAGATCAATAAAGATCATGTGTAGGTTTGTGTTATGTCCTCTGGCCTTTTAATTTTTGTATCGGAAGGACGAGTTGACTGCCTTTCGAAGCTAAGCCGTCCTGGTAAAAAAAAGGTTGGTTCTGTCCTGCTACTCTTCATCATAGCTAACCTTCAGTCGGTATACGCTTTTATATCCAGAAATTTGTGGACTTCACAGGGCCGACGATGCTGCCAGGAGAGATATTGTAAACAAATTGTGTAAATACGACATGGACTTGTCCGGATGGGATATTGATGGGAAGGTGATGCCAACCTCAACAGACAACTGGTCGTGGGGTCGGTGACTTCAACTCACTAGCCGCACAACCAAACAAATCCCCCATAACTGATAGATCTTGCGGTGGTCAAGCCAGAGGTCGGTCTTATCATTTAAATCACATTTAAACCTTCGACAACCATGTATGCTCCGACCATCACAGACCAGCCGGCAAATTCCAGGCTGCTGCCGTCGAGGCAGAAGATACTCACACGGCATACGGCACGAGGTACAGAATACTCCCGGGAACCAGTCTCAACACTAAAGGATGTAGATGAGCTCACAAGCGAGTTCGCGACTGCAATTCAGCGAGCAAAGGAATATGCTGCCGTTCTCTGCTGGAAACTCCCGCATGCTTGCGCATGAGGATTGGCGTCCATAAGGCGTAC